>JAPQLA010000004.1:24710230-24794887 GCA_029822935.1 Naso vlamingii | reverse complement strand
CCCCCCCCCCCCCCCCCCCCCCCCCCCCCCCCCCCCCCCCCCCCCCCCCCCCCCCCCATGAGCTTCCTCCTGAAAAATCTTCTCCTGACTGTTTTATAAACTCAGTTTTGGTCATTTTAAAAAAACTGACCAAAACTGAGTTTATTTCTAATCTAACACCTGAAATTAAGAAGAATTAAGAGGAAGAATGTTGGAGTTGCTTTACTCTCACTGGAGCTGTTTACCCTCAGGGTCGGTGTTTAAGCAGCTGACCTGATTTTTTAAATACATGATGTCATTCTGTTGTCTCTTTTAAGCTGTAATAATAACAAAAAATTCTTGATAGATTTGCTTTTAAATCTGTCTAGTTTCCTTAGGGTTTCCTGGTTATTTTTGGTTTAAAGGAGCTGTTTGTACACGGCCAGTTGGAAAGTTCTGCCTGAGAGTCTGAACTCAGGACAGAAAAACCCTCCCAGACTTTCTCCTCCTCTCACCTGCTGACCGACGCAAAAGTTTATTTTCCTCCTGTTGCTCATTAAGGCGAGACGAGAGGGGAAAACACTTTGTGATGAGTCTGACTCATCCTTCAGCTCGTCGCCGCTCTCGTGTTCGTCACAACACAACATATGCAGCTTCCAATATGGCCGCTCCATATGGACTGCTGCTGTCAGAGCTCACTGAGCACGAAATTACATGTGAAAACTCAGCTGATCTCACACACAAAAACAGCTGAATTTCTGCTGTGGTGTTCAGTGTGAAATCTCCTCCACGCACCGGAAGTGACAAATCAGAACACACACAGAGTGTGTGTCCGTCTCTAATGTATGATGTCATCAAGCAAACTGATCCCTGCTGCAGGGGAGCACGAGGCCGAGGCAGCGTGATCAAATACTGTTTGTGTGTGTGTATTTGTGTGAAAACTGATATTTCCTGCAGCTTTGCTGATGGATCATGTGACATTTTTTCAAAACCTTCACACGACGACACATTTATGACGTCACTTAATGAATGAATTATTAATTAACCTGATTTCCTGTGAACAGTTTGGGTTTTATTTGCTGACGTTTTAAGATCTCTTCTGTTATGGTCACTCATCTTAAATGAATAGATGTGAAATATCCAGTTCACTGAGGCATAAAATTACAAGCTTTTTTATTGATTATGGAAAATATTTCAGATAAAATATGTGCAGTTTTATTCAGCAGGACTGCAGGATGCAGCTGGGAAGCTTTATATTTTACCCCTGCAGGACAGGCGTGATACTTTTCAGAGAGCTTCACAAATTTTTATTCCTGTTTTTAATTGCTGAGGTCAATATAATATTATAAATATTCCTTTGACATTTTTCTGCCATCAGCGTTGCATTTCAACATCTTGACTTTATTCACTTTTATCTTGTAAATGTAAAACATCTGTTATTTCTTTCAAGACACTTTCACAAAGGGCTGCACAATAAATCCAAGTTTAATCAAAATCACAGAATGGACCACTGCCATTCTGATCAGGCGGTCAGTCGGTCGGTCCACAAATGTCAGCTACAAATGTGAAATTACATGGGGCACAATATTCGTTAAAGGAGAAGTTTGTGTGTTCGAATACAATTGAAGTAAAATATTGTGGAGCTGCAGAGCTGTGCTGGCCTCCAGGATCACATTCCACAGGCTCGAGAAAACATCTCACAAAAATCAAACCAATAATTACCACAAAACCATAAAAAGTTACCTGAAAAATATCTTTGCAGTATCACCCCAAGTAATTATAATTATATGTTTTTTTTAAAGTCCTGCAGCCCCACTCTCACACATTGTTGTTGGTTCACTGCTGGGATAAACTTTCAGGAGTATTTCCTTCTTGCACCTTTTCAGTCATAAAAAACAAATAATATGTTTGCATCACATTAGCCTTGCCAACCTCCTCTAGAGGTTGATGAGAACTGAAGTTGTCTGTAATTTAGATAAACTGATCTCTAACATGATAATTATTAGTAATATTTATGCAGGAATAAAAAAAAATGAATAAAAATGTTTAAGATACATCCTGCTCTGCTGCAGCGCCTTGGGTGTTGAGTTTCTTGCTCGAGGGCACTTCAGTGGATTGCATTGACAGCAGGGGAAGCGTTACTCACGCTCTTCACCCACAGATTATGATGCATAGGCAACACTTCAACGTGACACATGTATAGGAAGGAGAGGTAAGTGGGACGAGGATTAAAGAGCAGAAACAGATGGATGGATGGAGATAAAGAAGACAGAAAAGCACAGACGTGTGAAGAGGTGGAGAGAGATGTCATACTGACAGAAAACCTGCGAAAAATTTAATATATAAAAACTCTGAGAATTCATACAACAGCTGCCTGCTTTGTTAAAGGAAGCCAACGTGAAAAGTTGTGATATTTGTGTCGTTTATGCAACATTTTCATCAGAGCCTGTCAAATTACTCAACAACCGATCTGTCAAGAAACAATGAAGAAGTACGTCAAGCTTGTAAAGTGAGAGACGAAGGGCTTCGCTCATGAGGATTCTGAAAATAACTCACATTCATCCACAGGTGGTTCTTAAACCAGATTTTTCTGCAGCAAAAACTGATCCAGCAGGTCAGAATGTCGGTTTGATAATTCCTCTGAAAGACTGGCACTTTGACTGATAACCCAAGTAATTGAATTGAAGCTGGCAGTGCTTCTTGTGCTGCGGGGGTTTTTGATATCAGCTGGATGTCTGGATCACTTTAATTCCCTCGTGAGGTTCAGGAAACACCGGCAGCCCCAGAAGAGGTTTCAGGGGTTCTTCAGCAGAATGAGGAACTTTTTAAATTCGATGAAGTGGAAAAAGAGGATTCCTCCAAACTTCAAACTGTCCTCTAGCAGTCAGTTCTCTGTTTCTTTCAGTCAGATTGTCAGACATTTCAAGTTGCATCGTAAAGTTTTCAGCAAACTTTTTTCCCATCCAGAGTGAGCGACGCCAGAATTTGTCATCACTGTAATAGTATAAATCAGACCTGTTCGAATGTGGCCCAGAAGCAACCCGAGTGGTCCAGCCAGAGAGGCAGAGATAAACCAAGAAAAACATGCTGTGCTAGCCAAAAGAAATCCCTAAAGACATTGAACGCAACACTCTGTGTAGCCTTGCAGCATTCAATCAACATTACACACGTGTTGTTGTGGATGTGTGTCTAGTAGTGTCAGTCGTTCTGTGATATGACCTCTAAAAACTCTTTGTCAGCCCCAAAACATAAAAGTGACGATAAAAACTGTCATTTTAAATCTTTCTGGACTGAAAAATACTTGTTACATTAACGCCAGATCCAAAAGCCAAATGGATGTATTTAGTTCATGATGAGTGTGTTGCAATATTTAAAGATTACAGTGTTTAAAGGCACCACACTAAGAAACATCAGACGTTGCAGACAAACTTTCCTGCAAAAGAGCAGTTGGACTGCATCTCACAACCGGAGCTGTACAGTTTTTATGCACTTGGTGATGCGCCTGTGTCAGATGTGACCGAATTTAAAAGAGAAATAATGGTGGTTGGTTTAAAACTTGTCATTACCGGCTGCTTACCGGCTGCTGAAAATGTCTGACCCAGCCAAATGTCTTGGTTTTAAAATCTGGCCCAATTGAATTTGTAATTTAATACCCCTGTTATACATCACTAGTTGTTTGTTTGTTTGTTTTTCTGTAAATTCCATCGAGGAATGGTTTTAAATAACCAAACCCTGTCAAGTTTCCTAAACCAAACCATGTCCACACGATGAAAAACTCACCCCTTTCAGCAACAAGATGCTCTGCCTCCTCTCGGCTGGTTGTGATGTTTTCTGCTTTGTGTTTAGTTTCACTCTCCTCCTCCATTTCTTGTTTCTCATCACTCTCCTCTGCTGCGCCTGACAAACAAGCACAGAGATAAAATACAGTCACCAACTCTCACTCGTGTGCCATGTGAAAATGTTGTGTGCACTTACCTTGCAGCTTGAATCGTGAGATCAGGAGGATCGAGGCGTGATTGGCTGCAAACTGCCCCCAGTATATAGCAGAGACAGTACAGGATGCCCCCGACTGTGGACACGGTGCTGCCAAATCTCTCCCGGAGGACACGTTTCTGCCATACTGTCATCTTGCCGGCACTTAGATTAGATGACGTAACAGACAGATGTTACATGAGAAAACTACTGAATCACTTGCTGTATCACTGGAAGTGTCTTTTACCTTTTGGTGCTGTTGTAACACAGAAACCTTAAACTTCTCAGTTTCCAAAAATAAGATTTTATAGAATAAGTTCTGTTTTGTGTTGAGGACGGACGAGTCAGTGGATGTTTTGGGGAGACATAGCTGTGGAGAACTGACACCAGCTGATGAAAGCGATGGTGAAGAAACGGGATACAAACTGAACCTGTGCTGCTCAGTGAGACCTGCTTTTAGTTTTTGTAATTAATAAAACGTCACACATATCGCTTGTTGTCAAGTTAATAAATGTATTCATGTAAGACAACAGAGACTCAGGACATGAGTCAGAATCCATCATCACTGACGTTACCATCGTGCCACTGGATCCTTATGACTTTATTGTTCCCATAGAGAAAATCCCAACGTTCCCACTGTTTCTCTTCTTCCTCTGGAGTTTACAGCCCCCGTGTGTGCGCCCTCTAGAGGTGACACCGTGTGGGAATGTCAGGTTGCAGAGGTATCAATTTCAAGCTACTGTTACTGGACTGAAGCACTGTAGTACCAAAATTATGGTAACCATAACAACACTGTAGTGAGAATGAAATCAGATCTGCAGTGAGGGCTGAGAGTCAGGTAGAGCGAGCATGTGTGAGAGCAGAGGGAGAGAGAGATGAGCAGAGACAGATAGCGAGAGAAACGCGAGATGTTCGACATCAGCAGTTCTCGGTGAGAGATCAGCGGTGAACCTTGGCCTCGTCCCCACATCCAGACAGACCTGACAGGACGGACGGCTCCCTCCCAGAATGCACGGCTGTATGATTCCCATCTCTCTCTCTCTCTGATAGTCATGCAGTGCTCTCCCGCCCCTCCCTCCGCTCACTTCTCCAGAATGTTGATGTTGTTGTTCTTTTTTTTTTTTTTTTTTACCAGAAAACAACAGCAGCAGCAACTGTGGCTGCAAATCACGGCTGTCAGGCAGAAACCTCGTATTGTCAGTGCGGCTGATTTTCATGCTTTCAGATCACTGTGAAGGATTTGACTCGCTCCTCTGCAGGTTGAGGCCGTTCTCCGGCCCCCCCTCAGGCTCATGGATTCATGTCAGACCTGCTGAAACGAGGACGTTGCAGCCCCCTCAGACTGCCGCCGTGACACACGTCAAACATTTCAGACCAGGACAGTTCATGGACACACTTGAAGCTAAAAAGTCAAACGTTGTTTTCAGTTTCTTTGTTTTGTGGCTTTTGTATGTTGGAGTTTGTCTAGAATCACATTCTGCATTTTAAAAGGCAGATTGACAGAAAAGAGTTTTATGCTTCTTTTTTGTTGTATCATAATCATTTCTATCGGCTTCATTACCAACCCTCTTAGCAAGTTTAAATCTGGCACACTCAATTTTTTTTCAGTTTTTGGTATTTTCCAGAGGTGAAACAAAAATCTTATTTTGAAAGTCACAAGTAAAGACAGGCAAGTCCCGAGTCAAAGCCAGAGTCCTAAACTCCTAAACTTGTAGACTTCTAAATGAAGGGAAATGTGTCTTTATTGATTTTGTCAAGTTGAGTCTAAAGTCATGAGACTTTGACTCCAGTCTGACTCGAGTCCAGGTCATGTGACTGGAGTCCACATCTGGCATTTTCCATTATGAATTACTATCAAGAAAATGTTATTGGCTGAGACCAACAAATGTTTGACATTCATTCCAAAAGATGCTGCGTCTGAACGGATTAGTTTGAACTGATTCACAAATGGCATTTTTAATTCTACTTGGACATTATGTTTATTGTCTTTGAGGCTTTACTTCACATAAAACCTTGTCAACATCCAAAAGTTTTCAAATACACCAAATATTTCATTCTAAATGACAAAGAAATGAGCCTGAAATGATGCAGAACCTGATGTGATGTCACGCTGCAGCCACATATGGAGTTACACTAAGATGGTACGACGAGCGAATATTGAAAACAACAGCAACAATATACATAAATAAGATGAAGTCGAAGAGTGTGGAAACGTGTTTCCTGAAAGTTTTTGAGGGAAACTTCAGCGCCTGTTGTGGACCGTGCAGAGATTTCAGCACCGTGGACACACAGACCGAGGCGACAACCCAACTTCAGCTTTTATTCAACATCATGTTACTGTCAGCACCGACAGAAAAAAGATTAATCACTGACTCTGCCTCTTTAAATGGAAGGATTTATTTCTTTTTGTGTGTTTTTATCATCATAAACTGATATCTTTGGTGTTGGGCTGTTGGTTGGACAAACTGAGACTTTTTGAGACGTTTATTTGTTCTCTCAGAACCTGCCTCGTATTTTTTCAATGTAACGGCATTTTGTTATGTAAATATCATTAATCAGAAAGTGAAGATCAATCAACACATAAAGTTTAACCTATCAACAGTAGTTTCACATAGAAACTCTAAAGTGAAAGTCTAATTATTAGTTGGGCCTTGAGTTTCACATCTTGAATGAAACATGCTTTTAATTGCACCCCTACATAATTTGATAGTATTATGCTGCTTAACATGTAAATCTAAAATGTGTGGATACACTGAAGTTTCCTTCTTTTTCTTCTCAGCAGATCCAAACTGAGAATCTTTCTGGTGTCTAAAACAAAAGACAGCTGACGAGCTTCCAGTTCGCTCTCAGTCAGTCTTCATAAAGTTATCTTTGCTTCCCGTGTGTGCATCATTACCTCAAACCTCAGCACACTACCGTCTGAATCCAGACCAAATGAGGTTAATGTCACATCTGTCCCTCCAGACGCAGCCGCTGCCTTCGTTTCTTCCTCAGAACGGCACATTACGCGTTCAGTGTTCGTCCACAGGCCGGCTGGTCACGTTCTTACCTTCCTGTTGGTGGTAATCACCGTTTAGACAAGAACGTGTTTCCCCTGCTGATGTGTCCTTGTTTTGTTTCTGACTTGAACCGTGTTTTTGTTACTGGACAAGGAAATATGATCAAAACAAACGTATTAATCAAATTAACAAACAAGACTGAAAGTTCTTTGTAAAGCAAATAAATGTGCTGAATCTTACAAATCAGCCTTGACTCCAGATCGGCTGACGCTGAACACACTCCTGTCTGATTTAGAGTCAGTTCAGGATTCTCTCTAATTATAACTGAGACTCTTTCAGAGCGTGTCTGTGGGGTGATGCTCTCTTTCTGTTTCCTGCCTCGCTCACTGACTCCGCAGGTTTGACCTCACATAACCTCTAACCTCTTTAAAGAGGGTTGTGTTGTCTTTGCTGACTTGCAATTTTGGGAACACTTTACTTAAAGCATCCATCTATAATGCATTATGAACATAGCCTACTTATAATGCATTATAATGCATCTATATTGCTGTACACTCGTAGTTAAAAGCAAGGTTAGGGTTAACCCTAACCATAACCATATATAATGCAGTACAAGAGTCTTCATAATGCATTATAATGTGTTATATATGTTCATAATGTGTTAAAATGCATTATAGAGACAGGCTTCGTAGAAAGTGTTTTCGGTCACTCCAAGCAGAAACACCTGAAAAAGCTGTTATTGTCAAACATTCTGCACAGCGCTGAAAGAGTTAAACTGTACATTTAACCAGATGCTTCGACATTCGGCTGTAAACTCGTCAATCAGCTCGCGTGTCTTGTATCTAGCACAGTGTTATTTGATGCATGTGACACACCTGTGTGTGGTGAGTGAATAATGCAGCAAACTTTGGCTCCCTCACACTGAACTTTGTAGAAATTTTGTCCGCAGTCGACGCTCGTGGGTTAAACTGAGCTGATCAAACACAGGCAGGATGAAACCGACATTGTGGACGCACACACTGGAGGCGACGTGTGCAGCTCATTAGAGGCTATGAACACTCATTAGCAATTAGTGACTCTAAATAGAAGTCGGCAGCAGATTCACGGGGCGAGAGTCATTTGGTCGCGGTGCGTGACAGCGGGGAAAACAGCTGAGCGCAAGGACTTAATTGAGCTCACAAGCAGATGAGTCAAGGAAGCAGTTCTGCGCCTTAAAGCTCATATCTCCTCTGCCTCTGAAAAATAACATGCCTGCAGTTTTGCTGATTATCTGTAACATTCAAGCTGAAAGATTAGACGGTGATGTAAGTGACTTTTATGCTCCTTAGAGCCTTGAGATGACAGTGTCATGTCTTCGCTTGTTGTCCACAAGCTGACGGTTTGATCCTTGCAACCAAAACTGCAGAAAAAAGCTGTGTAAGTTGTTCTGTCCTTCATAAAGCACACAGTTTTGTTAAGTCGCCACTTTCATCCAAAGGCAGCATCACTCACGTATTCTGTATTTTAGGGGAGATTTAAAATGAACCTGTCTTCCCTTCAGACCTTGGCAGCTTGTTTTCTGCACGGCCGACCGGTCTCAGTAAAATAAATGTGACGTGTTTAAACTCAGGTAACCTCGATTCTTACATTCAGTTGGTCACAGAAGGAATCCATCAACAGGAATATTTCAGGTGAATGATAAACAGGATTTCTATTTTCTAATAATCAAACACAAGACTTCAGTCAGTAAGGGCAGCCTCATCTCTGTGATTTCCTCTGTCGGAGCTTAACAACAACAGTCTGTGTGTTTTAACCCATTATAGAGTCACATTAGGGTTCCTAATGGACTCTGCGGTTGTGGTCATTTAGCGTAATGACATTTCTACAAACGTTGCAGAGGGAGAGTCATTCAGTGGTGTTTTATGGAGAGAGTAAATGTAAGGTTGAAGCGTAATTAACTCGAAATGTCAGTGTTTAAAATTGGAGATATGACAAGTATTTGGATTGGCTTCAGATTTTCCACCATAGCCAACAGAAAACACGAAGCAGCAAAAAGTCCTGCAGCTCATCAGGAGATGACTTGTGTGTTTGAAGCATGACGTGTGTTAAACTCACAGGCTGGTTCAGTGCTGCAGGAGAAGAAGAAGAAACAGCTGAAGTCGAGTGTAGCTCAGGTTCATCTCTTCATGGGCTCGCCTTGCGTTCGTCCTGCAGCAGGAACAGTTTGAGCCTGCAGTCGCTCTGACAGTCTCTGAAGTTACATGTTCATTTAGGAGTCACTCCCACTGAGCTGGCCCTGAGCCGAGGTGACGCCGCTGCTGCTGCTGCGAGGAAGTTACTGTCTGCTGCCAGATCCAGTGTGTGACTGTGAAAACCTGAACTTTAGACACAAGTTTCATTGAAATCTGCAGCCATTTTTGTTTGCTGTACTTTTTAAAACAAAGCCTAGACATCTGCCAGTTTCCAACCTTTTTTTTTTTTGCTATTGCATCTTCACGTGCTATGGGTATATTTTGTGAGAAATCGAGTATGATTGAATGGATTTTATTGCAGAGTGGATGGGTGTGGTTAGCCAGGTTGTGTTGTGATGGGTTCCTCCGCCCTGCTGGGACTCGTCAGTCCTGATGAGTGCACAGTATACGACCTGCCGTCAAAAAGCACTTATCTCTGCAGAGAGAAACGGCCTTCATGATGGTGCATCATGAATGCATAAGTGACATAATGAAGGTGTTACTGAGCGGGGCTGCGGGTTGTTAACGCAGGAGGAAGACCCTGAAGAGTATGTCAGAATGGACTTTGTATTACACTCACAACCAAACACTGGCTGTTACTGCACATATTCAAACCGCAGTGTGTCTGAGCAGAAAGGCGCCAATAATGCTACAGAATCTAACAAACTGTTATGAGCTTATAAAGGGACACGAGGTGAGCTACATCTTCTCCACATGAGCAGAGTAAATTTTAAAATATTACAGAAGAGAATACAGAAAAAAAAACAGAACAAAACCAAATCTAATCATGTTATGTCGTGGGGAAAGTACATTTGTGGTTACCATGGTTATGATGATGCTTATCGAAGCTTTGTGGATCCATCCGTCCGTCCCTCCATCTGTTCGTCCAGATCACGCTCAGTGCTATCCGGCACTTCCTGGTTTGCTTCATGTTTCTGCGGCTGACTGCTCACTTGTGTTTTCTCTTAAAGGCTTTACATTAAGCAGAAGAGGCTGGTGATGTCACACACTGTGACATATATTGTCTATGCTCTGCCAAAGTTTTGCAAACATTAAACCGCTATGAATCAAAAATTCATAAAACAACAATTAACCAATGACCTTGCTTCAATCCTGCAGTGACCAGTTGGTGCAAGGCTGAGTGTGGGCGCCGTACCGAGCTCTCATCAAAATGCATTCGTCTTTGATTGTGACATGAGCTAAGTCATTGTATGCACGACTACAAGAGAGGCGTCACATGTTCATACCTTTCTTATTTTGGGGGGACAAAGTTGTTGCTTTGCAAGTCACGAGTAAGGCTCAAGTCTTTCCTAACAAGTCCCGAGTAAAGACAGGCAAGTCTTGAGTCAAGTCAGAAGTCCTAAACTTTGAATTTTGAGCCTTGAACAAGTCATAAACTTTCTTCTAATCTATTAAATTTGCACAATTGCAAATGCTTTCTATAATTCTTTACTTCTTAGTCGTAGTTAAGACAAGAAGACAAGAAGTTAAGACAAGAAGACAGCATAACCCTCTCCCTCATTGTTTGTTCTTTAACCTGATTGGATGTTGTTGGATGTGTCAACCAAAGTGGATTGTTGGTAAAAGAGTGGCAACTTCTTGAGAATGAAGTGTTAACATTGGTTGATAAAGGAAATAAAGGGGAATAAAATGATTCACGACGCACTTGAAGAAAAAAAACTTAAATCGTCAGTATTTTCAAGTCAAAAGGCTCAAGTCCAAGAGAAGTCATGAGCCATTTGTGTTTAAGTCAAAGTGAAATTTTAAGTCTTTTATGATTGTGTTGTCAAGTCAAGTCTAAAGTCATCAGATTTGTGATTCGAGTCTGACTCGCCAGTTCATGTGACTCGAGTTCACACCTCCGTTCTGAACCCCTTTTTAACCGAAGTAAGGTTCAGACCAAAGATTTACAACAATAAAAAAAGACACTTTAGAAAATTTAAAGAAACTCACAAGTAGATGCAGGTTTTAACTCGTCTCGTGAATCTGTGGCCTGAACCAGGCTTTAAAGGTGTAAAGCCCTCAAACTAGTTAGTAAGTGAACCTTTGGTTGGATGGATTCAGCAGATGCAACAGTGTAAAATGCTGAAAACTGAGTCTGATATCAGGCTCAACGGCTGTGTGACGTGTCGAAAGCTCCGGAGCAAGAGAGCAAGAAGACGTTGAAGTAAACTTTAGCAAAAATCATTCTTAATGTTTTTGAACAAACAAATCAGAGCAGTGTTATCAGAGGCAACCGAAGGAATGAGTGAACACAAGATGCATCAAGAGCAGACTGCGGTGTTTCGTGTACGGGTGAAGAGTTTTATTGTGACGAAGCTTGAGTGGACGGGTTTTGGACCAGAGGAGGATCAGATTTCAGACGACTAGCCGACGTGTCACTGATGATCTGCCATTTCGTGTGTGCGTCATGCTTGTCAATTCAATCTCTCATTTCATTGTTCACTTGGTGCACAACCTTTTCTGATCCACATTGGTTCAGATGATTCTGCATTTCCGTGACGATACTGTTGGAATGTGCTTTGTTGTCTTTCTCCCGAGCACAATTACCCCAAACACCGGGACAAATTCAACTATTCTACCCCCCCTTTGTTAGTTTGTTCCGCTCTTCCTCCCTCAGAACCAGATGACTTTAATGTTCAAGGCGCCCAGAGGCTCCAACCTCCAGATGCTGTTTGCCTCTAGTCTCAGCGTGCTTCAGAATGATGCCATCAGGTTTCATTTTCATTGGGTTTTTCAGCAGAATGTTGTAATATTCACATCAGAAACACTGAGCTGGAATGATGAGTTGTGTTATTTAGAAGGTAAAGTTTTAGGAAGAATTGCCAACTCTGCTTTGGTGACTACAGATGTGCTGACAATAGAAATCTGTTGCACATTGGAGACGTGTGTGAAATGCTTATTTTTATGTTTTGGGATGTTTCTGAAATGACCAGTTGTGACACAAGGCTGGCAAACTGACTGCTAACATCCTTGTAGTCGGGAACACCATAGCATTAAAGCTTGTGAACATGACATGCTTGTTTTTGTTTTTGTTTGGAACCTAGACCCGATAAAGAATTCAAAGTGGAAGTTTTGACACAGCTAATCTGACAGCATGCTCCGTTATGGACATGTGCTTTTGTTTTTCAATTCTGCTGTGATTCAAAATGACCTTAAAGTCCTAAAATCTAGGCTCGCAAAATGTGTGTACGTGTTAGCTGAAAAAGTGACCTCCACAAGGAAACGAGAAAAGTTTGTTTGAAAGCCTCATTTGATCCTAAAACTGGCCGGATAAGTTGACATATTTCATGTTTATAACCTGCTGGAGGGACTCGAGGAGCCGCACAGCTGCACTTTAGCAGGTGGCTAACGATGATTTCTAAGCTCGTTTGTCTCCGAGGCGGCTGAGGTTTACGGCTCAAACGATCGATGGTGGAAAACACAGCAATAAGTGATTTCACAGAGTCTCATCACCGATGAAACATTACTCATAGTTTTATTGTTATGATCCTCACCGGGTCTGACTTAAGCCAAGAGTTTTAAGGCATTTGGTAATTAACACACAGGCGAGGTGGATGATGTTTGCTGTGGGCTCTGACCCTCTGTGCTGGCCCGATTCCAGTGCAAACACACTGCTCCACAAATCAACTTAACTGTGAAAGATGAGCGTTGTGTTTAGGATGACACAACAGCATCGTTTGTGCTCTGTGCAGTCACCTCATCTTCACAATGTCACCAATTCTCCATAAAAGGCTACCAGTGTTTCGGCTTTATTCGCCTGCTGCAGAACCTTCCTGCCCGGGGTCATGCACATCCCACGCCAGTTTGTCACACTTCCAGTCTGGACGTTTGTCTCTTTAGAAGTTGCCCTGCACTTTGTATGAAACTTTTGCTTCTTTCCTTGAGAAATAGCAGTTTCTGAGTTACTGTACCAGGGTGGAGATGATGGCAGAGCAGTGTTCAGTGTTCTGTATCTGGCGTATCTGAGCTGCAGATGTTTGAGGTGCGGCAGAAATTCATCTGTAAGCTCGACTCATATCCTTACTGTGAACATGTGGTCAGAGGCACAACTGCAGACTGACCCTGAAACGCTCACACCCCCCCACACTGCGCTGCCGTTAATGTTTTCTTCAGCTGGATGAATACAAACTTCACAGCTCTTCTGCTTTCGGCTCATTGAGTTACTGTTTGCTGTCCTGTCCCACAGACGTTAGACCAGACAGAAATCTGTCTTCAATTATTTTACAGAGCTGCTCAACTCAACTCTTTCAGGGCTGTTCTCTCTCTTCCTCTCTGGGCACAAAATTTGTCTGCAGTCAAACCTTTCAGACCATCATATCTGTCTCTTTAATATCTCTAGGTGTATCAGGTCATTGTTGGTAGTGTGCAATGAATCAGTAAACATTTCTATAAAGGTATGTACGTACACAGACATGGACAAATATAATTAAACATGCGCACATTTGCGACCAGCAGCTAAAAATGTTGCAGTCATCTTAGGCATCACATGTTATCATAAAGTTAAAGACGCATCTGCAAAGATACCTCCCACAAGAGTCTACGACAAACGGTGGATGAGTTATGGAAGGAGGCGGGGCTTAAGTGTAGGGGCAGGGCAAGCTGTGACCAATGGAGTGTGTGTGTTTATTTATTCATTTATTTGTATATTTATTTATTTAGAGGGACAGGGCACACTAATGAACATGAATAAAAGTTACAAATAACGAGTTAGCAAAACAGCTGATTTGTGTCCGTAGTCCCTTAGCAGGTAACACTACAGTACAAACAATACCACAGTTAAAACAAGTATAAATACACAAAAGAACATACCTTGACAGTAAAACACTGTGTAAAATTATGAAATAGAATGTGCATGGTATGAAGTGCCCGTATATGTGCAAAAGTGTAAATAACACCTGTTGGTTGCATGCAGGTATCATGATCAACATGTTAAAAGATAAGAAGATATGAATTGCATATATAAGAATAAGAAGAATCCAACTGTGTGTGTTTCTACAAAGTTTGGCCATATTACATGAATCAGTTCAGAAGTTATGTGCTTTTTGTCACAGGCCACTCCCACTGCCACGCCCCCGTTTTGAGAGTTGACCCAAACACTTAATCAGCCGCTCTTTGGCTCATGATCAATCTTTCCACAAAATTTTCAAGTCTGTGAAGCCATTTGGAAGTCAAACACCTTTTTGCATTAGGCCACTCCCATTGCCACGCCCCCTTTTAGGTGACTGACATGAACACAGACACACTCACTGAACTTCCGTGCCAAATTTCAGCCTCCTAGGGCAAAATGTGTGGCAGCCAAAGAGTGGGGAATCTTTGTGGACCGACCTGTAGAGCTGCTGGTTGCAGCTAAAAATGATGATGTGAGGTCATGCTGCGTTTTATAAAGTCATTTAATTGTTGTAATGATTGAATTTAAAGAAGCAGTCTTATTATAAGCTGCACCTTTTTGGTGCTCATAGTTTGATACAACACATTCTCTTTATTACTGCAACTGCTGGTTAATGTGATATCTGAGATGCACACACACACACACACACACACACATATGCATGCATACACACTTCAGAGAGCATCTCTGATCACTGACATGCATTTGTGCCATCACTGACCGGTTAATTCGATATGTGACACTCAGCCTGGCGCGCACAGACGGGATCGATGGGTGCAGGTGGAGCAGTCAGACCCTGAGGAGGATGAGCTTACTGTCAGGAGAAAGAAGATCTGGCCTTTGTAAAGGGAAACCCCGTCTCCAATCCCACAATCCCTTTCTCCGCTGCTGCTGCTGCTGCTGCTGCTGAACACCAGACCTCAGCCACGTCTCTGATCCAATGTGTGTGTGTGTGTGTGTGAGTCATGCTCTAAGTCTTGTCAGTGAGTGGAGTTGTTGGAGGTGTGGCGGGGGGGCAGTTAAGGCCCTGCAGGAGGAATCAGAGCTGAGGGGGGGGGGGTCAGGGTGAGGGAATCATTACTGTCTGTAATTTCAGTCCCGTCTGAATCTGCCGTGTCAGTGATTTTCACAGTCTGCGGCCTCCTCCACTTCCTGTAACATGACGGTAAAAATAACCTGCTGTCATCCAAACTGATGTTTCTCAGACGGTTTGTTAACTGCTGTGATTGTACATAAATCATCTTTCTGCTGCTTTTGAAAGAAGAACTGAAACACACGAGGGCTGCAAAATCTAAGAACTTTTTTTGTTTATCATCGATGAGTAATCTGTAGACAAAATTTTCAACATAAAGATATTAACTTAATAATTCTAATAATAATAATCTTCAAAGAAAGAATAAAATCAAAGAAGTTAAGAGAATGTTGTAATTTTTCTTGATAAACGACTTAAATGACAGGTTGATTATGGGTTCGTACATTGATTTAACCAACTAACACTGACCACGTTTACATGCACAGAATATTCCAGTTAATGAAGTTTTTCGGTAACACTGTCACTCATGCCAACACCTTACCCCTGCAAGCATTACCTGATTGAGCCCTCCACTGAGCCGTTTATTAGCGGAAGATTTAGATACACTTTACCCCGGTGTCTCTTGGGGCATTCTCTTATGTGCATCTGCACACAGGAAATGCTAAAGGTTGTCATTTTTTTAAAAACATGGCACACGACAGGCAAAGCTTACATTTTTGGAAAGATGACGAGACAGAGTTTTTGTTGTGTTGTATGAAAGAGACAGACATTATAATATACCTTGATGGAAGGAAACATCCTAATAGTGATTTATTTAAATCCGTAGCTGATAAATTGAGGGACACTAGCTTTGTCAGGGTTAGGGTTAGCTAGCTAGCTAGCTAGTAGGGCAAAGCGCACATGTGCCTCAGATAGATAGTGGCAATACATGTCATGTAAACAGGTCTGACCGTAACCAGGATATTGTGTTCATGTCACTGATAAACAACATATTTAGTCTTGAGTTTTTTAGTTTCTTCTAAATTTTTAGAAACATGTGGAACGAATAATCCAAGCTTAAAATTCCACTTACTACCTTTTCAGTGCCACAAAGACACATTGTTGTGTGTTTAGTCTGCAGGTAAAAGAAACCTGGAAATGAAATGCTGACAAGAAATAAAATAATTCAAAAATATGCAAAGCAAGAAGTCTTGGTTAATAAATGCTCACACTCATCATCACTTCTAGTGATGAGGAGGCTGTAACCTTCCTCACATTACGACATAAAACTTGCAGAAATTTGTTTTTCATCAAGCGATGCTTTCTCTCTGTATCTTCTTCTGCAATGTTTCAAATGCATCATGCGGAGACTTAACGGAGCATCCCAGCGTTCCTACAGCTCATTGTTCTTTGTCAACATCTCCCACAGAGGCTACATAAGCCCCGCCCATTTTTTCCCAAACAGCTTTATCTATGAGATATGGTGTTTTTTGACATCTTGTCCATATTCAATAAACGTTACAGAAAGTAGCTGTAAACGTGTGACAACGTTGGTTCGAAAGAGCGTCTGCGTCAAAATCCTTCTTCACGCTAATATTCCAGCTAGGAAGGCAGCACTTGGAAGGAACTATTTTTCCAGGCGTAATAACTTCGGTCTCCACGGCTCCCGGCTCCCCTCTCTCTCTTGCTCAGTGATTTTTGACCAAATAAACGCAGACGTTCTCTTTAGAAGGGTGAATTACCTATAGCTAGCAACTTTTACCTGTCCTATAGTGTTTCTATCCCCTGTTTCAACATGAACGGAAATGAATGGACTTTAAAAATGCAGCCTGACATCGACTAAAGTAAACACACGGTCACATTTGAACACTATGTGGAGACAAGTCAAAAGCAGACTGGTTTGGTCCTCGTTTTGGCGGGCACTAAGAGCAGGCGTTCAGCAGTAATCCTGATGCAAATAAACTATGAGAGTAATTCAGTTAGTGCTGCTGGTTTTAAACACGTGTCTGTAAATGTGGGAAACTGCACACCTGCTGCAGTACAAACAAAGTTAAATTGTACAAGCTGGAGACAATTACAAATCCTCTCCCCTGCCCCCTCCCACTCCCCATAACACTGAGGGATGAGTCAGAGCCTCGGTGGATTTGAACCAGCGAGTCATGGCGAGCAGCAGATCTGCAGCTCCGTGTGTGGTTGGTGGACAGATTTATCCTGCAGAGTGGAGTCATCTCACTGAGCTGCGTGCAGCACGTTAACACTCTGACTAATCATCATTATATTACATCAGAAATATCAGGACAGTAAACATATGAAAGCACCACTGAGAAGCAGCCTGATTTGTTTCACACTGTGATGCGATCCACCGGGTCAGTGGAAACCTGATTACAGTCGTCTGTGTTTGTGAGCTTTAATGTTAAGACTCTTGGGTTTCATTTCACTTCACAGACTGACATATTCATTTGATGAGGTTGATTTTGGCAGCTCCTGCTTTGTAATAAAACTGATTCTAATCTTTCACAATAATGTAGATTTAAAGCTGAGGTCGGTAATGTCTGGAAATCACTCTGCAGCCCTCTCCCCTCACTGTTTTTGCTCCAGCTCGCGTTTTATTAAATTTGTTGTCTCTCTCTTTTAAGTCCAGTTTGCACCAAAGACTCACGACGAGACCAAACGGTTGCAGGGAAAGTTGCGGTGGTGCAAATGAAAAATTTTGTCAAAAAAATATAAAACAAATGAAACAGATTTCATAGGGCCCTATTTATGGTATTGTGTCATGATGATGTATTTACATTAGATGTGCATCAGTTTAAAAAAACCAAAAAACATCAGGTAAGAAAACTGGAAGTGAAGAAGACAGCCTGTCTTTAGTTGCTACACTGACTGTGAAACCCATCAGGTCAGCTCGGGTGGCAGTGACTGATGGATCGTGACATTGTGTGCTGTCAAACTTTGAAAAATACCCACTTGATCTGTCAGTTTGACTGCTGAAACCTCTTTGGAATGTATTCATACACAGTAGGGGAAATGTAGGTTTTGTCTCCTATTTCTCATGCAGCCAGCGTTTAAAACAGCACCTGAATGTTTGGATGCAATGCATGTAAAGCAGGGACATTGTGCAGAAGCCACAAAAAAGCAACGCCACATGGCAGCTGTTGTCACAGCGTCTATTTGTACTATTCCTGTTTTTGTTGCTCTTGTATTTTCTAGTAGTTTTCTTTTCACTGGTGAATTCTGCTCGGATTCCTCTGAGCTTATCTATCTATAAATATCCTGCAGGGCTTTGTGATCATCTTCATTGCAAAATAAAATGTATGGAGCATCTGCAGGTGATGTGTCAAAAAAAAGAAAATCATTAAAGAGAAGTATAATGAAATCACTGAAGTATGTGCACACACTGTACTGAACTGTACAGTAGTGAATGATTAAACATGTGTGAGTTCAAACTGTAGATGCAACTCATAGAAACATATGAAATAGCTTTTGAATCCCAGAAGGACCTCCTGAATAAATAAGCGTTATAAATATCTCGGGGCCATCTTTAATAGATGAGTGTTTGAGAGGAGGAAGATGGAGGCGCTGCCACAAACCTGCTGCCTCGCTCTAATCGTGTGTTCGTGAAGAAAGTGGGTCAGGACGGCCTCGGGGTGCCGCTGACCTCGGGATACGTGGTGCAAGCGCTCAGAGGCTCAGACCCGCCTCCCTGCTGGGTGAGTCCCACCACAAATGATGTTTGTACTGTTTGAAAAGAAAAAGACCTCAAACACAAAATCAGCAGCACACAAAGAAAACTAACATGAAGGCAAATGATTTTTTTTTTAACAGCCGCTGATGGAACGCGTGAACACCTCTGATGTGTTTGTGTGAGTGTGCAGGAAGTGTCCGACACACAGAAATAGTTGTTGATTTGTTATATGTTGAAATCAACACGTTTTGTTATGTGCATTTTAAATTATTGCATAGAGAAACTGACTGGAAACGGCAGTATATATGCTGGAAAATTTGGATCCTAAAAAATAAAAAGCTGCATTTGAAATGTTGTATGACAAGGATCTTCTTCTCCTCCTGTAGATAATGTTTTTATCCCTGCTGTCAAAACCCACAGAGCTTTGCTGTGAGACGTAAGGCAGAGACGTGGCTGCTATGTGCACATTTTATGGCAAACAGGAAGCACAGACATAAAAAAAAAAAAAGAAAAACAAACAAACAGCAGAATCATCCAATGCTGACCTTCATGTCTGATGATGGAGCTGATGTAAGAACCTGGTTTAAGTCCAGACTGTGGTCTTGTTGCATCCACACAAAAGACAAACTCACCACAGGACAAACTCCTCAAAGTGCTGACACACAGCCGCAGCTGATGTCCAAAATAATGCCACATCTATCAAACCACCTTTCTGCCGGTTACTTACAGACGTGTGTAGCCTACATGAGGTTCATCTTTTTGTCTTATCAGCTTCGTCATTCTAGATGATAATTTAACTTCATCATAGAATGATAATGGAATTTCCCATTTGCTGACCAATTATTCATCCAATATACAGAATATTGTGCATCTCTCGAGTAAAATGAGAAAATCAATTCCACTTTCATACCTGTATGGTAAATATGAAGCCGCAGCCAGAGTGTGATTAGCCTAGCTTAGCATAAAGACTGGAAATAGGCATTTTTTGCCCTTCACTGTATGTGTTAAACACCTAATTTGTTTGATAACAACATGTAAAGTGTTTGCTGTAGAGATGCTAGCATGCTGCTAGCTGCATCTCCTCTCTTTTAAGCTTTATGCAAAGCTAAGTTAACCATCATGTAGCTTCATTATTTAAGAATTGAACAATGTATCACGTTGATCTTCTGCAGTTTCTGTAAAAGTCGTTTTGGTTACTTGTTGCAAAGTCTGTTCTGTCTTTACCTTCGTATTCACAAATGTGCATAAATTGTATGAAGCCTCTTCTTCATGTGTAGGAGGGAGGGCTGAGTAAAATCCCTCTCATTTCCTCTTGAGTCTGAGGTAAAGTACAAAACGTTGTTGTTGTCTGGCCTCATGCTGCAGCACAGTAAGTTGGTTTGTGTCTTAAACATTTTGTAGAAGGGGGAACATAAGAGATACAGGTTATTATGGTCTTTGTATGCAACACAGCAGTAAAAATCTTATTTATTACCTCATTAAACTGCATTAGATCACTTGATGCTCCTTTTTGTTTCTGAAATGCGACTGGTTCATGTCTGGCTCGGTGTCATTACTCTGCGGGTTCAGTCGAGAGCTTCTTCTTCATTAGCCAATGATGCACGACTGGCTGCTCCAATCAGAGAGCTTGTAGCAATTAGACTGAGGTCTGCTGGGCTACTTAGAGACATTAGCAAGCTGCTCGTTACCTGAGCTACTCCATGCTAACCATGTTAGCATCTTCCTGCCTGAGCAAGAGAAAAATATGAAGAACAAGATTGACTTCAGCCTTGTTACAGCTCTGTGTGTGTGTGTGTGCGTGTGGGAGAGAGAGAGAGAGAGGCTGCTCTGCAGAGAGGTTTGACACAGTTTGTGTGAACAATGAATTTGCAGTTAATTAACCGCTGCATCTGTTTTTTCTTGCATTGCAATTTGTGTGTGTACATGCAAATTACAGGAGGAGTTTCCTGGTGGTGGAAGAATGTGTGTGTGTGAGCAAATTCTTACATATTTGAACTTGGAACCATCACATGTTGGATTTTTCTGCTTAAA
This sequence comes from Naso vlamingii, assembly GCA_029822935.1. Classification (NCBI taxonomy): domain Eukaryota; kingdom Metazoa; phylum Chordata; class Actinopteri; order Acanthuriformes; family Acanthuridae; genus Naso; species Naso vlamingii. Next base: position 24,774,132 of record JAPQLA010000004.1, on the reverse strand, counting down.
TTGACGTTTAAATTAATATTAATTACCAAAAAAGTTTAAATCAACAAATTTTTCTGATCGATTATTTAACTAACTGTTCTTGTTTAGTTTTTTGTTTTTGTGGCCGTGTTTTGAAAATCAGGGAATATAACTTTAAAAAACAGCAACACACACACAAATCCTGACACACTGCAGCCGCAGCATGACTCCATTAGCTGATCCCTGCTAGGAGACATTAGGCACCATTACCACCTTAAAATACACACACACACACATATGCACAAACACAGCTCAAGCCTCTTCATCCTTTTCTCTCACACTCACACACTTGAGCACACACACACTGCCTCCTCCAGCTTGCCTTGAAGAGGCAGCAGCTTCCTCTGTGTGTGTGTGTGTGTGTGTGTGTGCTGTTTACGCTGCTCTCTGCTTTTCCTTGCCTGGGATCCATTTTGGAAAGTGACAGCCTGCGGTTTGAAGCAGACGGTGTTTAACCAGGCTGTGGCTCCCAGACTCGTTTGAGAAGCTTCCTCTGCAGACCTGCAGGCGAAAATCATCGCTCTTCTCAGTTCTGTGTTTGTGGTAGATGAGGCTGATTGGTGGAGTAATTTTTCTACTTTAATGCAGCATTAAGACATTTTTATGTAAAACTCCACCTGTCTCCTCTGTCTGAATTACACATTGTGTCTGGAACACTGAAGATGGTTCCATTATTTCTGCAGATTTTCTGTTTGTCGAAATAAATGTCAGCTGTCAGTTTCCTTCACACTTGAGGAAATGAAAAAGAATTTAAGGCAGGAAATCTAAATATGTCTCTTTACTTGTTTATGTCTCATATGTTGTTACGTAGAGCAGCAGCAAACGAGTAGGAATAGTCACACATGCAACAATATGTAGCTTTTTCACCTTAAAATGATAGTTTTAAAATCATTTTAATGTCAGACTGAAGTATAACATGTTGATTAGCTCTGTGTCTCAGACACTCGGCACTCCTGCAGCTTGTTTCTTTAAGCTGCACTCTGCAAATTTCAAAACTGAAACTTGATGAACATTACCACGTTGCACAGAACAGTAATATTGGTGAAACCGGCTCATATTTTATGGAGAAAATGTGCTCTTGTTTTACCTCTGATGTCCTACAACTGCCCAGCCTCGACTCTGTGATTCATGGAGATTCCTGAAAGCAACATGGAAGCTGCCTGCAGACCGAAGCTGCAGCTGCAGCACTGGGGCATGATGGTGTTTACCCACTATCAGAGGAGGTTTGACTCGCTGGCAGATGGAGGTCCACAGCTGGAATGAAGACCAGAACCAGAGCCGAGTGAGTGGACAATGTAACGTTGATGGAAGAAAAGAGAGCGAGCGAGAGGACTGGCAAGAGTTCTCTCTGACTGGTGACAGCATAAAAGGCTGCAGACTGACACCAAACTGGACTTGCTGTTGTTGAACAGGATGTAGCTGCGTGCTAAGTTGCATGTCATGTGATGTGGCTCCTGCTGGATTTTTGACAAATGGGGAAAAATACTGGTGAAATTGTGAAGGCACCAAATTCCTGCTTAATGTGGCTTTAGGTATATAGATGATGACAGGTTTGAATGGATGCATCCCTTCTTTGACTTTAAGTTAGGTCACAACTTAAAGGACTCAAAAGGAGAGCTACAACAAGTTTGAAAGTCCTTTGAATCAATTCTGCAACCTGACAAAATCCAGTCACTGCCTGAACAGTCCAGCAGCTTTTCCTCATGTAAACTGTCGGACATCGAGTTCATTGCATGTTAGCAGGAAGTCCAGTCCATCTCCTCTGAAACATCAACATAATGTTCACTTCCTGTTCAGCGGACACAGCTCCTTGCTGTGACATGAGCGCAGCTGTGTGTTTATGTGTGTGTTCGAACAAAGAGTTTGGTTTTGATGAATTTTCTGTGTGGTTTTTTTTCTTAATTTTCTGTGTATTTTTTCTTACAGTGATTTTACATCAGAGTTATGGTGCGGGAGTGACTGTATGTCCAGTACTGAATTGCTGCCCTCCACTCCGGCCAGCTGACAGAGCACTTAGCTCCAGTGTGAACTATGCTCTCATCATTTATTCATGCTTTATTTTGCACCAGGAACCATTTGTTCTATCCTTTCTACCCCCATCCACCTCTCTCTGCCCCCTCTTTTCTCTCTGGACCGTAATGGATCGTCGTTTCTAATTCCTGCGAGGTTTCTCCACAGACACGACTCCCTCCTCGTAAAGCTTCCTGCTTCCTGAATGCTGGCGATTAAGCCCCGGGTGATTGGCTGTGCCACAGGGTTTGTTTCCTCTTGGATTTTATGGGAGTCGGTCTGTTTTGGCAGCGAGGAGGTGGAAGGGAGCTCTCTGTGTTTGTGGAGTGATTTGGGTGTTTTTCTACAATCTTTGGAGAGAGCTAAGAGTCAACAGGGGGAGCATCAGAGCTTTGTGTGAGACCAGAAAGGAAAACAGGGAGCGTTGCTGATAGGAATTGAGATTTGCTGGTCCTCTTCTGCAGGCTGATGTCTCTTTCAGGCTGAATTTACTCATTATCAAAATACCACACCAAAAAAAAAAAAAAAATCCTTTTTTTTTGGTTTTTAAGGCTGTCTGTTGGTTGGTCCAGAATGAAATAATTATTAAATTATTAATTAATTAATTATTGGATTGATTTCTCAAAACTTTTTATTCTGACATTTTATTGTCATGAGGTTTGTCAGTAGACGACGTGAGTCTCTATGTGATGTGAGTCGTGCATGGGCAAAGAAGTCTGCCATCTTTGACAAATAGCTACGGCTGCACCACTTGGACAAATCACACGTGGTTACTAAATGCTAGTAGCAAATGTTACTGATTAAATTTCTACGACTCCCAGCTTTATATTTAGGTTAGGATTACCCGTTGAATGGCAAAGACATGGTTTGTTGCAAGCTGGATGTTAACTGTTGATGGGTAAGTTATTTGTCATTCACATTAGCTGGAGTATTGTTAGCGGCTAACATTATGCTAACTACTTTGCTCGATGCTAACAAACTAGCCACCACAAGTCGAAATTATAAAACAGGCCGTCACAAGCGCCAGCCACAATGCAATTATGATTTAGTTTTAAAACGTTAAACGCGACTCAGACTGTCAAACTCAGATCGTGACACATTGTTTGTACAAGTGGTGAAGCCATAGCTAGCCATCCAAGACAGAGGACATTCTCGCGCGTGCACGACTCACATCACTAAGGGACTCACATCGTGTACTGACACGGTTAATATTTTGGATTCATGCTCCATATTGCACCGTCATCAGGTCAAACTGTTGTGAATATTACATTCGACCTGCTAAACAGCATGCTAGCATTGTCATTATGAGCATATTAGCCTCTGATGTTATCATCCAGCTGTAGTCTTGAATAATGATAATTATTTTATAAAATACAAAGAATGTAAAATGAGCAGGTCCTTTAGGGATTCATAATATTAATAGAAAAGTTACTGATGATGCCTCCATCTGTGTTGTAAAGAGGATTTTCTAGTTTTAATGTAGGATAGGGCTGCAACTAGCAGGGTTCGTTGATAGGCTTAATATCACGCATCGTCGGCGATGGGTTTGTTGGAGCCAATATTTTGGTCTATTTCTGAAATTTTATTTTGCTAAATTAATGGTTTGCTCCCTTATAAATTTCGCTCAATAAAAAATTAACCTGTAAGGGACAAAAAAAGGAACAGACAGATATCGCCTAATCCTAGCAGCTAATGATTATTTTCATTGTCAGCTGTTTTTACAATTAATTGTTTCGTTTCATGAAATGTCAAAAAGTGCTCATCATAAATTCCCAGAGTCCAATGTGATGTCTTCAGACTGCCTCTTTTGTTCAAACAACTGCCCAAACACAAAGACTCCTCAATTATGATCATAAATCAAACTCACCTTTCAGAGGCTAAACCAGCAATTCTGTTCACTTTTTTGACTAAAAAGATGATGAAATGATTAACCGTTGTGGCTGTAGATACAGGTTGTCAGCTTCAGTGTGAAAGTGCCAAAGCAACTTTTCAAAGAACGTCTCTCTGCAGTCATAAATACTTTTCCACAGGTGCATGACTCCTAATACCTCTTTTCTCTTTCTGTGATGTGCGTCTTGGCAATAATTTTAGAAACAGTATTTTCATTAAGAAGATATTAAGGCTTTAAGTGAGCTGAAAGTGCTGTCGTGACCTTTTTCAATAGCTGACAAAAGCAGCTAATCAACATTCAGAACATAACTAATCACAGTTTGCAGTTACTTCAAAGTTGCTGTTCTTTTGCTGAAGTTTATTTTTTCAGCAGAATGTATTTATCATCACACATTCTTAAAGATCTCAAAGCAATATTTCTTTTTATAAACTTGAAAGAGGACGTGGCTTGAATTAGAGGATCTCAGTGAAAGACACCTGCTTTATCACCTCTGTTTAAGTCATCGTTTCCTCTCATCCTTGTGTTCAGCAGCATATTAAGAAGTTTTTTCAGACTGTTGTGTGGAGGGAAGACGAGCTGCAGGATTTTTGAGTTGGAGACACAGGAGGTGTCCTGTTAGCATGGAAATGGGATCCTCGCTGAATGATCCGAGGCAGGGAGGGTTTATCCTGTGATGTTTAAAACATATTGAAGCCAAATCGCTGGCAAAGATGCCGGCCCACGTGTGGTGTTTGAAGGGCGGGAGAGGACACAGTGGGAGACGATGGCAGAGGGGTTGGGGGGGACTGCTGACTTGACAAGTTGGATTTTCCAATCCCAAATGTTTGTAAAGGGCAGCAGCAGCTCCTGTTTTAGAGGACAGTGACTTTTCACTACGTCTGATTTGTTACATTCACTTTCTTTTCCTGGAAGAAGAGGCAGGATCAGATTTAGATGTTTGACTCAAACCTCAGACTTTTGTGTTTGAGCTCCACTGATAGAAAACGATGCTGCTCAGCCTCGTTTGTTCTGATAGTTCCTCCCTCCCACTGTCCATCAGCAATCCTTCTTCTCTCTTTGCCAAGTTTAAACTCAGCATCCCTCTTCTTCATCATGCTGTAACGAGGAGGACCCTCCCTTTTGTTGCCTTCATGTCCACAGAGAATGATTTTAATTGAGGTCAAAGGTTGAATATATTTACTTTTAGCTGTCAGATGTATTGGTTAGACTGTAAAAAAAAGGAGCTATGTACTAAATCGATTCACAGCTTGTGGTCCCAGTTTGGCATTAGCTTTACACCAAAACAAACCTGCGTGTCAGCCACACCACCTGGCCCACCCCCTGTTCTCAGCAGCTCTCTGCTCAGGAGGGGTCAGACCCTCGCTAGCGGTTAGCGTTAGCTCTGCTGTAACCCACATCTACTTTATGATAATGTGATGTTTTTTCAAATAAAAAAACGTCTAATTGTTCCTTTCCACAAAGCATGGCATGTCGGAATCTCAATCACAACACAGTTTAACATTAATGTCATTATTGAACAGCTTACGACGTTAGCTGAGCCACTCGTTTGCTTAGCTCATGCCAGGCCTGTAGCCTCCTACCTAGGCAGCAAGAGAGCGTTAGCCTGGCTGTCCCCCATATCTACTCTGTGACAATGTGATGTTATTTCAAGGGTAAAAACATCTAATTGTCTCTCTCCACGATGCACAGTGGGTCAGAATCTCAACCACAACACAATATAAGAGCATTAATGTGATTTTTGAACAGTTTATGATGGTAGCTCTCCTCGTCTGTCTCTAACGTTAGCAGGTCCTGTGTTTAAAATAAAAATATGCTGGGCTGTTCCTCACTCGCTGTGGCATTTTGTAAAGGGGGTGGGGGCCAACAATTCTGAAGAGAGGGAGTTCACATGAACTAACACGAATGTGCGGCTGTCCTGGCGACTTAAGCAAAAAACCTGAGAAGCTTGATTACGACACACAGAGAGGGCATGTGACGTCACTCTCCATTCTAGACGCCGATACGCCACGAGTTCTTTAGACAGCAAAATATGTTTTTTTCTGAAATCTAAAAAGGCTGAATTTTTAATCTAGCTCCTTTTACTTTGGAGAGTCGCTGATGTTGCATGTTTTTTTTTTTCTTTCATTTGGAGCTTGAAGCTGTCCATTCATAAACATTCTCAGGTCTTAAAATGAGCAGATGCAACCTTTTCATCAAATAAACAGAATCAGCAGAAAATCGTTCTGCATTGTTTCTCCACATTCTCATCTCTCTGCTCTCTGCTCCTCCTTCTCCCTCCTGATGGCTCCTGATGTTTGCTGCCGTGTCAGAAATGATGGATGAATAGCTCAGGAAGGAGACGGGGACTCCTCCCACTGCGTAGCCTTTAAGGGATAATTTGAGGGATAATCAGATCTGGAGAACATTTGGGCTCTAAAACGTGCAGATGTCTTTTTCTTCTCACATAATGAAATCTGCACAGCAGATGGCAGTGAGCGTTAGTCCACACCCTGAGCTCAGCACCTCAACTCAAATATGCCGTTTAACATATCCATCTATTCTTAATCAAATAACCTGATTTCAGTAAGGGTTTAAAGTTTCAGAGATCAGACAGCTGCAGGATGCCTGACAAACAGCTCATCAGTTTCTTGTAGCAACAAACAGTTAATCCCAATGTAAAAGCTGAGGATAAGATCAAAAGTCATCCACCTGCTGCTGACCTCTGATTGGTTCAAGGTGTCTTCCACAATTAGACTCATATAGTCACTCTGTGTTTCTGTCGTAATCTAATTATTCCTGATTTTTCGCTGTAATTTGATTTCAGGAGAAAGCTGAACCTGGTTTCTTGTCTCAGGTCAAATGTTTTAGACGATTTTGGTTCATTTGGTCTTGCAGACCTTCAGCTGTCTTCCTGTATTAGTTTGCATGTGCCCTAATAATGTACTATAATGTACCAATAACGTAGTGAAATTCAATCACATTATAAATTAATGACATCATCTTCTTTGCAAGGCCAAGCAGTGAAATTATGCTGGTTTGTGTGTCAGTGTCAGGTCTCTTATTTTTTAGCATGAGGTAAGGATGGCTTTGGACCCAGTGGGAAAACTCTGGATCAGAGAAATGAAGCCAATGTGAACATGTCGAAAACTGCAGCTCCTCAAATGGCCACTTGAGGCTCCGAAAGTGAGTCCCATATTAAAAAGGCAGTAGAACTTAACAGCAGAAATAAAAATGTTGCTGTCACACAAACAGTCGAGTTTACAACATGGCTAACACTGTGACTAGACAGGAAGCGTGATGACAGCGTCACTGACGTCACTGAGGTGACTGTCTACACCGGCTCTGGTTGCCTGCAGAGCGTTTTCCAAACAAAGCTTCGCACAGCAAAGGAGCAGCCAAACTTTGTGCATTTCTCCATCATGTGTGAGTTTTCCTGATCGAGTTCACTGATGCATTAAATATCATTCATAGTTTTTCACTGAAACAAATGTAGGTTATTTACATATTTTATTTATACAGTGTGTGTGTGTGTGTGTGTGTGTGTGTGTGTGTGTGTGTGTGTGTTTTTTGGGGGTCAGCTTTCTTTGAAGCTGAGCAATGACCGCTACATGGCGATCCCGCACTATATACACTGTTTTCCTGTCATAATCATATGACAAAGTTTGAGAGGAAAGATGAGAGAAATCAACAGAAGAGATAGGCTGTATACACTGTAGATACTCTAGCTAGCTAAATAACTAGCTAACTTGCATTTTTATGCATGTATTGTTGCAAAAATAGACTTGAAGCATAAATGAACACTTCAGGTGGCGGTTCCGCATATGAAACACCGCTGAAATGCGAGTATGACGGAGCCGATGCCGACAGCTGCAAAGGTTAAAATGAGGGCATATTTGCAGCTTGTCACACGCAAGTAAAAAACGCTGATAATGCTCCCAGTCTTGACAGGAAGTAAGAGAAACAGGCGGCACAGCAAGAGCTCGGCTCTTCAATAAACTCTGAGATGTGCAGCCACACCAACAAAAGGCAAGTCCACCGAGGTCACAGAGTTTTAGGACAAACTGTACAAAACTATGTTTATTACTGGTCAAGTATTGTAAAGAAGGAGGAGCCTCCATCAGACCTGCTGAGCCTGTGTGTGTTTGAGCTGCATGTGGACGCTTTCCAGCAGAAGATCTGCCATGTGGTGTTACATTATATACAATTATTTAATCTCAAATATTATTTAATGAGCTGTTTAAATTCGTTAATTGACCAGATCACCAGGTGATTAGACACTGATGACAAAAATGTGCTTGAATCAGAAAAAACAGAGATCTTGAAATTAAAAAATTAAATAAATAAAATATTTTGTGGACATTTTTCCCCACTAAGGACTTAAACACACTTATACGCAACTGTCAACATGTTTTAAATTTGGACTCGCCCAATCACACAAGCATGATGATCCGCTGCACCTTCAACACCGCAGGGACCAATTCCTCCCGAAAACAGAGGACGGATGCTCTGCAGCCTTTCAGCCTAACAACCTGCTGGTGTGTGTGTGTGTGTGTGTGTGTGTGTGTGTGTGTGTGTGTGTGTGTGTGTGGTCTGAGCATGTGCAGAGCCTGCTGACATTTTCCAGCCTGCTCAGGCTTGTGAATAATTGATCACAGACCTCACCTCTTTGAGTCTGTATTAGTCGCCCTGAAACACTGAAACGCTCAGTCGTCCCTCCGGCTCCTCCCCTGTTCTGTCACTCACTCTCAAAGTATTTAGCCGTCTTTTTACGTTAATGTCCTCCTGCGTGTCTCTCCATTTTCATTTCTTTTTTGGATTTCGCAGGACTTTTACTAGAGCAAATCCTCAAATACAAGCTGGTATTAAAATTCTGGCCCAATTAATCGTAAATAAAACAGTGAACTGGCAAGAAAAAATGATGAAAAAAGAATCATTTGCAGATCTGAGTTTTTCTTTTCAGCAGAAATATTTTGTTTTTCACTAATTTACTTCTTTTGTTTCACAGCTGCCCTCAGTTTAACTAAGTGAGAGTTTCAGCTCATGTCACACACACTTAGAGACCTGTTGGTGAACATAGTGGAATATTTAGCAGCTAAAGAGCCAGATTGTTCCCTGAGGAGCTGATGGAGACCACAAACAGAGAATACAGACACTGAACATTCGACTTTTATTCATCATGACACAAACAAACAAGACAAGTGGTAATATGTCAGTGCTGTGTTCATAATTTGTTTCTGCTGCCCCCTAGTGTACGAACAAATCTGTGGTTGCAGGTTTAAGCCCAAAAAATTTTAAGTCTGTTCAGCTGCGGACTCACCGCAACAAACAACAAACAAAACGTTACACAAAAATGTTTTGCAACAAGCAGCAAAAAAAATATAGCCTATTTGTTTTTATAAATGACACTAAATTTTAAATTCACATGTGGATCATCTTGCTACCTCATGAATTCTCTCATAAATTTTTATGTTTAATTTCCTTTCTTAGAGAAACTCTTATTTTATTTCTCTGTTTTAGACAGTAACTGTAACAATATAATAATATTATGGCTGTTAAAATATGATTTTTTTAAAATTGCGATTAATTGCAGCATTTTAATAGTTAATCAAGATTGATTGCATTTTTTGTTACGTTTAAAATGATATTATTTTGCATTTCTTAACAGTTTCTAGTTCCATATTAACAATTCAAAGCAATTCTTAAGTCTTCTGTAACTTGATGGGAATCAAAAGACAACTGGAATACGTCTCTTTTGCAAGTCTGGTGCAGTAACGAGAAAGAGAAGGGAAAAAAAAAAGAAAAAAAGAAGGGCAGCGCTTGCCCACTGCTAATTAGCTTAGCTCAAATACTGGTAGTCAATGGGAAGTGCTAGCCTGCCTCCACCTAAAGTCATTAGATAAACTCTCCAACAACTCTAAACGGTTGTTTATTTACCACATTATGTTATTTTTAGACTCAGATTAGCACTTCATGTAATTTTTTTTGACGTTTTGTTTAGTTGACCTACTTACAAGAACATTTGTGGTGTTTTGTGCATGCATCCTGCAGTTTACCTTCTGTGCGTATTTAATTCTGAAATTATAAAGTGCTAATCTGAATGTCAAAATAACATAACATGATAAATAAACAAGTCACAACATGCACACAGGACCGTTAAGTTTATCTGATGACTTTAGGTGGAGGCAGGCTAGCACTTCCCATTGACTACCAGTGTTTGAGCTAAGCTAATTAGCGACGGGCAAGCTCTGCCCGTCTCTTCCTTGTTACTGCGCACTCAGTCAAAAGAATGGGATCTATGTTCTTGTCTGGAACTCAGGAGGGAGGCAAAAAAAAAAAGAAAAGACCGGCCATTCAGAAATGCATTGTTGTCTTTCTTCTGGTAGGAGGCAGGAAACCACTACAGCAGCTCAACTAAGGGTCAAAACGGACAAAATAGCAGCACACGATTAAAGTCATTAAAAAATAATAACATGTTAATCGCTGCCTCTCAATCGATCGCAATGAACTCGTTAAGGCTGACGGCTCTAGTATGTCCACCACAGGGCAGAATAATCCCTGAGGTTGTGAATGCTCAGAACCTCAGTGAAGGTATTCTGGTGTAATCCAGGGATTATTCCGCCTTGTGGTGAACATACTGTAGTAAACGAGGCTGGCAGCTCTGCAGACTGAGGCTTTACTGATGAAATGCAGAAATTTAAAATATACTGAATTTATTTTAATACATATGTGGAAGTCTTGAGTTTGTAATAACATCAGATTAAAACAGGGCAGATCAGCAGTTATGGGGGTTAAATGATGCACAGAATCCTCTTAATTAAACAGGATAAAGTAGAAATGCTGATGTGTTCATTAAATGTCGCTTTAAATGAAAGTTTGGTTCTCTCAGTATTTGAGGATTCTCAGTTTTCTCAGAGCGTTTTTAGCAGCCATTTGCTCACTTTCTGCCACCAGCTGTCAGTTGTTTTTGCTTCTCTTCTTCTTTCCTTCATCCGCACTTTTCCTTTCTGCCTCTCACCCTCCTCCTCTGTTCGTTTGTTTCCCGTCTTATTTCTCTGACGGATTTTCCCTCCCTCCCCCGAACCCCCCGCACTCCATCCACTGCTGTCTTCTGTTTGTTTTCTTATCATATTCTGTCAGGAACCATCACTGATAAACTTTATCCACTTTGCACTCTTCTTCTAATTCCCTCCTCTGCAGTTTATTGTCTTCCTCCATCTTCCTCAGCCTCTTCCTCCGCTGTGATCGTAAAGACAATAAAAGGGCGTCGCTGTGACCGCATCCTGCTGGACTGCAGAGCAAAAACTCGTTAGAAGATTTGAAACAACTGATGCCTCTTGGAAAAATGAAGCTTAAAAACCTCACTGTGCCTGAGAAGTTTCTCATGTATTTAACATCCACATTGCTGCACACATTAGGAACAAAACACTGTGAAGACGTGCTTAAAAGAGGAGTTTTTTTGCACATTAAGCCTTATAATAAGATTATTTACAATCATATGCAATGTTTTACAGCATTACTATGACAACCGACGCAGCCCTGACGGCTGGAGCTCATTGCTGACGTCACCACTAGCTGAAAATAACAGAGGAGCATAAGCGCACAGACAATTTAAAAAAAAATGCAATAAACGCTCATTTTAAAAGACGTGAAACTCACCGAATATTTAATGGTATCCCATCATGAACCGACACTAAAACACAAAGTTAAACAGCGGCTGTTAACCCAGAAGCGGCTGTTTGTTTTGTGAAGCAACTGAAAGAGCTGCTTTTGGGTTTTATATCCTTGTTTAACTTCGTGTTTTAGTGTTGGTACATGAGAGGACACCACGAAACATTTGGTGACTTTCAAGTTTTTTAAAACGAGCGTTAATTGTATTTTTTTTTTTTGACAGATTGTCTGAGTGCACACGCTCCTCTGTTGTTTTCAGCTAGCGGTGACGTCAGCCATGAGCTCCAGCTCTCAGGACTGCATCGGTTGTCATAATAATGCTGTAGAACATCGTATGTGATTGTGAATATCCTTAATGCTTAATGAGCAAAAACCTGAATTTCTTCTTTTTACTTAAGACAGGAAAGCTGCTAGGTGCTGCTAGCCTAGCTCAATCAGAAGAGAGGAAACTGTTTCTACCATCCTCCGAGTTCCCTGTACGCTAGGTCCTAATTCATAAGAAATCGCTTGGCTTTGTTTCGAAGCAGCAAAGCTGAACAAAAACCTCTCAGATTCATGAGTTCAATGGTTTTGGGTTGATAAGTTAATGTTCAGTAGGATTAATCCAACAGGCAGGAAGTTGGGTGCTGAGGTTGTATGGCTTAAATGCAATGGTGCTTAAAACATAAACTATTAAAATATTTTTGTTGTGATATCGTGGGTTAAGATTTTCTTTTTTATGTTTTATTTACTCATTTTTTAACCGTGCATTAACCAGTCAAATTTGTCTATTGATTTTGATTTGTCCTCTGAGGGAAGTAATTTCTGTTACACAGGCAAGAAGCATTGGACGCAGAATGTTTGTTAGTTAAAAGTATGTTGTGAATTTTTCAACACTCTGGAGTTTTTGGACATGTTCGCATCAGCTGTGTTGGCAACTGTCATCTTGTTAATGGCCCACTCGTGAGGCAGTATCTAAATTTTTCCATGGTAAATTATTTATTTTCAGTCGAGGGCCTAGTTAAAACAAGATTGATCTGGCAAAGCATTTGTTTTTTAATATGTGTGGTATTTATTCAGCTCCTCATCCTCTCTGCTCTGGTTCATTACTTCTGTGAAATCGTAGCAGCTGTGGGTCCTTTGACATGTATTTTGGTGTTTAAGATTGCTCTTTAATCCACTAAAAAAGTTCTAAAATTAGACTAAAATCTTGATTTTAAGTAGGAAATATATTTGATTTGAACAATTAAATTCTGGGTTCTTTGACTAAATACCCAAAATTTCCATCTGCCTCAGAAATACTTAATGTTTATTCTACTCAAGAAATGTTAGCATGCCAGCACGCATCACTAACATTATGACCATGCTAAACATTTAATTAGCATTGACCATATTTGCATGATGATATTAGCATTTAGCTAATATCCTAACAGCCTTTAGAAAATAATGTAGACTTCATTTCTCTTTTGACTTTGCATGACCTCATCATGATTTATCCAAAGTGTTAAATGTTTAAATCACTTTTAAGTGCAAATAAGGGGAGACAATGTTTCTTTAAAAAAAAACAATAGAAAGAAAGAAAATTTTCATAAAACTCTTTGTTTCACATCCAGGACAGAAATGAAAGGGGAACAAAAGGTGAAAGAAACCTAAACATTAAACATTTTTAGGAACAAAACAAAATCATTTTCTTATTTTCTCTGCAGGATTCCAAGGAAAGTTAAAGCTTCCTCACCCTGTAATCATAAATTTCTAATGTAATGTTTTTAAATGGAAAGTGACTGAAAACATCCTGACAGGTGTGTCTTTCAGAAAGCAAGTAAACCAAATTTCCTATAATGTTATTTTGAGAAATTTATTTGTTAATCTGAGCTTGTTGAATAATGTTTTTTGTTTGTCATTAAAATCTAATTTCTTGCATTTTTCTTTTCAGATGACTTTAATGTCTGATTTTCTTGAGACTTAATTTTGTTTAGTTTTCAACACTTCAGTACATTTCTTTTTTCCCACATGACACCAGAGGAGTTTTGTTTTCCTCTCCAGCTTCTTTTCTTCTCTCTGAGCTAAAACTCTTACCTGTGAATAAGAATAAGCTTTATTTAACCACTTTAGTCTGCTGCTCTTCAGCAGCCTGACCCCGCCTCCAAACTCCCCACTGGCACCTGGACCTGTTGCGCCCATTACCAAGGATAACCATGTGACTCGTTGCCACGGTAACCCCACTGGATGGGCAGCTGTGGTGTGTGCTTTTCTCTCACTCTGGTCTCGAGCTGTCGGTGGTTTGGTTGGTGACGCTCAGTTTTTCTGTTTGAAGTGTTTCAGTTCTGAGTCTCTTCAGCGATTTCTGTTCAGCTTCACAGCCGCGCGCTCAAAGCTGTCAGAGGGCGTTTATGCTGCTGCTGCACACAGAGGAACCGGAGGAACCGCGAGGTGTTCATACATAAAACACCGAGCGGTAACCCTCCGCTTCCCCCGAGACAACACGAGTATGCTGACTCCATCAATGGCCGCCTATATTTAGCATGCTGGTGGGTGTGCTTGCTCAGATTAGGAAGTGTGTGTGTGTCTGTTGTGTGTTTGTGCATTTGCTACAGCATGATGACACAGCCATGTACAACAAAGAGTCTTAGTTGCTAGGCAACCCCATCTAAAAACACTCACCAACCAAAAGTATGCAGCAGCCGCAGCAGCAGGTCCTCAGCTGGAGGAGCTGGAGTGCTGCAGAGGATCATTCGGTTCTGACAGCATCATCACCACCACCACCACCACTGTCATCATCATCATCATCATCATCATCTGTGTTGCTGCATGCTCATGTGAAAACATTGTTCGGTGATTTTCACATTAAACGTTTTCGCATTATTAACCGCGATGAAATCCTTGTTACTGAACAGATTGTTTAACTTTTGATAGAATTTGAAAATAGGAATTTTAACATAAATGGTCAGATGTTTAATGAAAAGTTCACTCAGTGAATGCTGGGAAAAGCTCAACCCCTGCCCCTTCAAAGATGAGCAAAAACAGATGGATGGCAAGAATTTTATTATATTTGGGGTATTATGGGGTGGGGCCGTGCTGCAGCACTGCTGACATCTGGTCCTCTGCTTAACTCCACACCCTCAGATTTTTGTCACATTCAAACTTTCATCTACAACCAGTGCTGACTCAAGTAAAAGTACCTTTCACTGAACTTTCCAGAGAAAAGGCTGTCACATGATGACCTCCAGAGGCCGGTGGCAGAAGTTCAAGCCACTTTTCACCCTGGAAAGCCTTCCAGTTCCTCCCTGCGCTGCAGTCTGAGCCAGGTTGAGTAATTAGTTGGTGAATGACCTTGGTTAATTACATCACTGGGAGCAGAGCGGCACAGAAAGTGTCAGTGCAGAGCTTCGTTATGCTGACCTGGCCTCAGAGGAAGCAGTTTTAGCTGAAAAACGTCTCCGGGCTGAATTGTGATGGGCGTTTGTCGTCAGCAGAGAGGTCAGATAGCAGCATCTGAATACCGACGAGTCAGGCGTTTATTTAAGCTGCTGTTTAAGAGAAGACTTTTACATACACAAGTTTTTCTAAGTCTTGTTTTTATGATAAAGGAATAATACAGATGCAACTTCAGGAGAGATTGAATCGATGTTTAAAGACAGCAGCAGAGTGCGGGTAAGCAGATTTGGGCTCCAGAGGAAAAAGGCCAACAGTTCCAGAGAAGAGGCGTGTTGGCAGTGAGGAGCAGAGTCTGAGCCAACAGGACGCCAGCTGAATGGCAGGTACACAAAGAAGGCCAGAGGGGACGAGAGGGAGGACTGATGTTAGACACAGAACGAGACAGTGATGTTGATATTAGAAAGCAAAGAGGAATCAAATGATGAGAGGATGTTTGGTCAGAGTGACTTACCAATAAAAAGACAACAGAGATCTTTAAAGAGCTTAAAAAGAGAACTGAGAGACAGTAAATCAGAAACTTTTTAAGATTTGCCCACAGAGCATCACTGAGCTGCCTTTAAAGCAGGTTTGTGTCTGTACAGTTAAAGAATAAGTTCACTTGTGACCTTTTCTCAGTCTGACAGGATGCTTGGTGGTGTGTGTTGGGTGTTGTCACCCTGAGCTGACCCTCACAGGTGGCTCCTGTTTTCTGGCTGCAGTCCTCATTTCAGGGAGAAGTCTTGTACTTTTTATTATCTGTATTTATTTTGACAGCTATAGTTAATTGTTATTTTGCAGAAATGAGATAAAATTGCCTATAATTTTACAATTCAATTTACAAAAACAGTGATTAGTTTTGTCTCCTTGTGTCAGTTTCCCCTTCAAACTTCTCACATGGTTTCAACCTGTACTTTGTGACATTTCACTGCAAAATATGTTTTGCATATCAATCACTCAACCTTAGATGTCAGTGCTTCTCCGCCGTAAATTCCATGGTAATTTCAAAAATGCATGCTCCTTTGCTGGCAGTCAGTGGAGGTTCGCTTGTGAAAGTATCAAAATTATCTAAAAACATTCAACCAAAAATCTCAACAGCTTTCTGTGGTATACTCCAAGTCGCCTTTTTCGTGTCTTAGGCTCAATGCTTCCAGAACAATTTTATTTTGGCTAGAAAGCTCCTAAATCCGACACATCTGGTCCAATGTTTTGTGTTGCATGTTACGGTTATTCTAAATGTCTGTGAATTCCAGCTGGAATAAATATGGTTCTGTCGGAAACTGCAGAAACTCCTCTCTCTCTCTCTTTGCATCAGCCATTCTCATGAGCTTACAAGTTTGGAATAACTCTTTAGTATTTTATAAAACAAAAACATAAGGATAAGCGAATAAAAATGGCTGGTGCAGAGAGAAGGGGCGCCATATTTATTCGAGCTAGAGCTCACTGACATTTAGAATAACTGTAACACGCGACACAAAACATCGGATCAGATGTGTTGGATTTAGGAGCTTTCTCGCCAAAATAAAATTGTTTTGGAAGTACTGACCCCACGACACAATAAAGGCAACTTCGAGTATACCACAAGAAGTAGGGATACACAATATTAGATTTACCAATATGCCGATATTTCCAAACTGATTGAAGTCTATATATATATATATATATATATATATATATATATATTTTTTTTTTTTTTTTTCATTGTAAAGAACACCAAGTCTAGAATCACCTGTTACTCATATTCTGACAGTCTGTATGTTTTTAAACCAGACACAAAATGAGACAAACAACATTTGATTCTACCATAAATGATAGATATATTCTTTTTCAAATCTAGACATTCATTAAAATAAAACTGAGAGTAATTTCTATGGATTACGTGTACATAACATGCAAAATGTATTTTTAACATTAAAAAAAACTTCCTCTGATTTTTTTGGAAGTTACAAACAGCACTGTAACAACCTGGTGACAGGCAGTCAGCTCTGTAGTGCATAAAATGAAAATAAGCCCCTTTTATATGGAGCTTATTCTTTCAAATTAAAATAATTTTTCTACTTAAACAGCAGGTTTGCAGGATGGTTCCCTGATATTTACAGCTGATACATCAACAATACATACTGGCAGAAACATCATATCTGCTGATACTGATATCATGCTGATAATATCTTGCATCCCTAACACAAAGCTGTCAAGAGAAATGCTGGAAATAAATTAAAATAAATAAATATATTAAAAAAAAACTTCAAGACGTCTAAGGATGAGTAACTGACACACAAAACAGATTTTTAAAAATCTTTTATATGTACAATGCATTTTAATACTTGGTTAATACTTCAGGTACACATCAGTGACTCACTCCTGCAGGTCTTTTATTTGAATCGAGTGTTTTTACGTTGAAGTTTTGGTACTTTTAGTCACTCAGTGAAGAATCTGAGGGCTTCATCCTACATTGGCTATGTGTGGTTTTGTTTCCTCATATTGATGAGTCTGCATTTCAGTTGTTCTACCTCCGTGAGGTCAATCAAGCGATGTGCATTTGCAGTGTAAGCAGAACCCTGAAAACTCCCTGAATGTAAATGAACAGAAAAAAAAGACTCTGTTGTGAAATTTCAGTGTGTTTTCCATAAATAAAAAACACACTGGGTTGGCTTCATTGCCAGCAATACCATGTGCACAATGTCAGGAAGAATTTGAGAGTTATGTGAGGTCAGCTGCACTGATCCTCGATCCTTTCAGCCTCTGGCGCAGGCTGAAACAAACGGCCCAGAATTCTTTGCTGTTGCTATTTCTGTCAGCCTGCGGTGTCAGAGAGTCTCCTGAGGTCTGAACTTCAGCGGCGTCTCAAACCCACGCGGGAGTCCACCTGTCTGAGACTCCGTGATTCAACTCTGATCTGTGCTGCATCCGTAATGACAAGCTGAGCGTCAGCAGCGCATAATCAGAATTTGGTCTGATCTGCATGACTCAGTGTTTCTGTTTCCTCAGTTTCACATCAGACTCAATATACGCCGACAAATATAACCTCTGCTAGGAATACCAGAAAGTCTTTCCTGCAGACATTTAGACCAGTGAAACTGAAATCAGATGGCTCCAGTTTTTTATCACGTCGATACTCTTAAACAAAAGAGGCTTAACTGTCTAAATGACGCAGTGCACTTTGACTCTTATTTTGAAAAGTTCATTCACTGTTTGTGGCATCAGGCACACACAATTGAAACAATAAAATGTTTGCATTGAACATTTCTGCATAACACAGAACTGTTGGTCAAATTTGTTCCTCTGTGTTTTTAAAATAAATATCAAAAGTCATCGCTCAGATGAAAACATAACGATGGCCTTGAGGTCGACAGACAGGTTGGCCCAGTGTGGCTGCGTGCTCAGTCGCAGCGGCAACAACAACAAAAAAAGACAGTTAAGATTTTCCGGCCATGTTTGTGGTGACAAAACCAGATATTTAAAACCTGAACATGATCCTTTGCAAACATTGACCGAGTGTTTTTTCTGCCTGAACATGTCCAAACCTCAACCACAGGAGGGGAGTCTCAGCATTTTTGTGGCTGCATAAACTTACAAAGCCGACATTAATTCTGGAGATTTGATTGCATCGATTATGGAGTCATCATTTGTGTTTCAGGAAAGAGAGCATATTTGTCAGGAGACAGCAGCTGTTCACAGTAACATCATGCACACGACAACATTTTTTTTAGTCTTCTTTTGAAATATTGCAGGAAAGAAGAAACAAAAACAGGAAGTTGGATGTTGTACTTCGACTCTGTGTAGACACAGTCGGTCACAGTGGCTCATGGAGGCAATGTAAGCATTTTCAAACACAGTTGTCTCAGTTTTTACTCAAACATTAGAGGTGAGGTGAGCTTTGCCTGAAAAAGTGTGATTAATTAACCGAGCAGCTGTTGGTCTGCTTGTTTCCTCTGCATGTGACACACACGTCTGTGTCTCTTTGTGAAATTAGGGTTTTGGTTTCCTGCATTTTCCTCTCAGGTAGAAATTGTTCAGTCATTTGTAAATAAATGCAGAAAGACTTCAGATGAAGTTTTCAGCTTCTGTCCACCTGATCTCTGCTTTGCAGCACACGTTCTGTCTTCTCTTGATTATGTTTCACTCTCAGTGACTCTCAGTTTCCTTTGTCTTCACACCTCAACACTTTCTTAAGCCCAGTTTATGCTTCATAAGCTAAAAGCTGTAAGCAATAAGACCGCTGGCTTTTTGGGCTTATTGACATCATCACAGCAGGCTTTAACCACATCATGACGGTTTAAGCAAGGTTTAAGACACTAGTCCTACGAGCCTCGCAGGTGTTGGGGCACATACAACGTCATCAGTGGCTTATAGCTTTGATTGGTTGACTGGCTCGCGTGACTGCACGTGACGAGACGAGGGGCGGGAAGTGCCCATAGTTGTAGTCCTGTACCTCTAGCATGACCGGCACGCTCTGTAAGACAGAAGCCCAAGCCCCAAAAGCCAACGGTCTTGTTTACTTTTGCTTATAACTTATCAAGAATAAATTGGGCTTTAGTCTCAGCTAACCGCTGCATTTTCCTGTTCAGCCAGTTGGATTTCATGCAGCTCTGCTGATAGTGAAACAGATTAGTGCAACATATTGATAGCTGAGGAAATGCTGACGATCGCTTTGATGGAGGAAAAAGAAGAAACGTTAAGCTGCTCTTCCCCGAGGACTTTACAGCACAAAAATGTCTCAGATAATGAATTGTTTCATGTGATTGTGGCCAGAAATGTTTTCTTCATCCTTATCTATGTCACATTATTAAAAATGCTTTTAAAAAAATTTTAAAAATCATGTAGAAAATGAATGAACCTGCCAGTAAAAATCTGAAATTCAAGACGCACCCACATGAAACACCTCACGGCTTCCTGAGCAGAGAAACATTTCAAGACATACAAGTGTATTTTTAGATCGAACAAAACAACTGCACCTACACGAAGCTTTGAGGAGCAGCAGCAGGTCGTCTTCACGAGGCAGAAGCTGCAGCTGGTGGTGCTGGTGAGGAATCAGATATGTTAATGAGTTCTGCTGCGACGACGTCTGAAGCCAGAGGGAACTCTGGGACATGTGGGGGCTCTCACTGCTGCTTTATGCCCTGCAGGTTACTGAGAGTGTGTTGATGTTGATGCTTTTGTTGTGGCAGGATAGATAAAAAATAATAATAAAAACAACACTTTTGAGCATGAAGAGAAGCGTGATTACTTGATTGGGGTGCCAAATGTTTTTTGTGCAGCTTCTCCAGTGTGCGGATTTGTTGCTCTTATTTGTTTTATGTCTGAAAATCCCCTGCAGCTGTGGGAACCTGTGACTGATCCTGACATTGTAGATGTTTTAAAGTTCCAAACACTGTGTTAACGGCTCTCACACTGTAGGAAAATCAATGTCCCTGGTAGTATTAATGACACCAACCATAGTTTTTCTGTCAGGAGTTAAATCAATTAAAAAAAAGATTTGAGCTACATGGCTTAAAGGCTTCGACCGATAAAGCTGAAACATCATTTTAATTGTGTTTTTCTCTCTTTTCATCTTCTACGTTCGCTCGCTCTCTGCGTGAAGACACAGATGTGTGACAGCAGAGTGAACACAGCTGCAGCTCTTAAAAAGAACAAGCAGGTTGTGTGTGTTATTTTTATTATTATTATAATTATGAAGGCTGTTGTTGGAACACCTACATGTAATTAATTCAATGAGCAGCAGCTGCGTTTTAACCTGCTGTGACTTATAACTTTATATTTATTATTATTATTTATAATTGTGATAAATGCATTTTATTACTGCAGCTTGTTCTGGAACAGAGTGTGACGCAGTCCTAAATTCAACATAAATACACTTAGAAGCCCTTTAATATCGATCCGGTTTCTTCATTAGCTGGGTTTCCATTACCCTGTTTCATTTTGAAGTATCACACCAGAAAAGGGTGATGGAGACACCAAAATTCATTTACAAAAATACATATCCTCCAATTCCCAAAAAAGTTTCCATATTGTCTTCAAGTGGTTTTTGACTTATGCGAGGAAGAGACAATCCGCAGATTGGTAGATGGAAACTCATTTGCCGAATGAGTTGTGATGTTGTGAACACTGAACTCATGTGGCGGCTGTTTATGCTGACGTCATAACATGCAGCAGCACGGCTGCTAACAACAACAACAACAACAAAAGACACGTGTGGACCGATGAGGAGATCAAGGAGTCAGTTTCTTAGGATGCACGACTCATTTTGGAGTCGGACTTTGTCGTGCTTCGTTTGCTGTGCAGTCTACAGGGGGCAGCGACGTCCGATAAGCTGCTGCGACCTGTTGTTGGATGATCAGATGAATTTCTGATATGTCCGAAATTTTGGCTGGCTCTCGCACAGTTGAAGTAGAGCCACAAGTTGATTCATCAAGATCAGTGCCTTTATTTCACTCTGCGCCTGCGTGAACAGTCCACTCTGTCCATTTACTGTCCGTGTCTCACAGTCAGCTGCATGTATGCAAACTTTCAGCACACCGATGGCTCAGATTATCGCGGCAGCACATCCCTGCAATGTTATTAGCATAGCGAATAAACAAACATCCTCTCTTCTTTGTCTACTTCTTCTTCGTCTTTGCTGCTGAGCTTTCAAACAAAACCTTTACTCATACAGCAGGAGCTGGAATAAACAACTAGATTTATAAAACTGTACAGTTTATGCTGCGTAAGAGATTTTCAGGTGCAGAAAAAATCTGACTGACAGGGTTAACTGTGGCCTTGTGAATGCATGTTTTTTGATGAGCAACACTGCTGTGAGGGTGGATGTTCTCCAAATACATCTTTGTGAAAGCTGGTGTTGCTCTCATGAGGCCCTGCTGTCTCTTTAAAACTCTGATTTAACTGATTGAGTGATTGAAGTCGTCTCCTCTAACAGCATGAACCAAACTTCCACTCATTTTAAACAAGGTGACCGATCTGTCCTACACTCCCACTCCCTGCTCATTTGTTTTAGCTGCTGGTTCTCATGTTTGATTTGTACTTTTATGTTCCTCAGTGATGCAGTTTCCATCCTGTGTGTGTGTGTGTTTTGCTTGTGCGTCAAGCTGTGAACCCAATTTTCCAATGAAACAGAGCAACAAGCTGCAGTTGGTCAGAAAGACAGCAGGGGTGTTTTGCATTAGCCTCCTCCGTACCTTGTTTCTGTCTGTGTCCCGCCTTCTGTACCCGCCCACCACTGACTCCATAACTCCACATCATTAAAACACAGAGGAGGCAAAGTTCGAGGCTCCCTGGTGAAAACGCTTCTCTCTGGTTTCTGCTTCAAACCAAACGCCAAAGCATACCCACTCTATAATCTGCACTGTGTTTTATTCATGTGCAGCACATACACATGCTGTTTGTGTCTTTTCTGTGTGTTTGTTATTTTATTTCCCAGAAGGCTTCAGGAGAAGTGAGCCGGCAGTTTTTCATCATCTGGCTTCAGGACATTTTGTCAGTCGGCTGTTTAAGGGGAATCAAACCTTTGATCCTCCACTTAAAGAACAACGTATTGAATGAACCGTCATGTTCCAACTCTCTCACCTTCTGCTTCAGTTTGAACTCATTTACTGTGAGAATTAAAATGCAGCGCGCGTCTGAATCTGCATGTAAGTGGGACGAGACTCGCAGATTTTCTTCCTGCAGGTTTTGTGAATTTGTTGAACTTGGTTCTTGGCTGGTGGCGCCTGAACGGTTTTCAGGGCTTTTATACAAAGAAAAAGTAGAGAACGTTGTTCATGTTGCCTCAATCTGCATCTCATTATGTCCTTTCCTTTTCGTAACACCTTGTATTTTTGTGTCTCCAGTGTCTTTTTTGCTACAGGCTACATAAAGTTTAGACAGTCTTAGCAACCATCCAGTATTTCTGTTTCCTTCCTCCACCTCCTGGAACCAGTTCCTGCTCTACTTTTTGCAGCCATGATTATTTCTGTTGGAGTCTCTGGGGATTTTTTATTTGACTATGGAAACACATTGCACACATTTCAAATCTGAAGAAGTCAGAAGTTACTTTTCCCTTTGCAACCTACTCTTCAAGGAGTGATGCACAAACTAGATTCACTGCTAGTGGTCGCAACTCTGAATCAGCTTTACACCAAAACAAACCCGCATGTCAGCCACACCTCCCATTTCCCCTGGCACACCACCTGCCCCACCCCCTGTTCACAGCAGCTCTCTGCTCAGGAGAGGTCAGAGCCTCACTAGCGGTTAGCGTTAGCTTGCCTTTTCCCAACATCTACTCTGTGATAGTTTTATGTTATTTCAAGTGTAAAAGTGTCTAAATGTCTCTTTCCATGAAGCATGGCAAGTTGGAATCTCAGACCCCATTTATTTGACGAAAGTTTTTGCATCAAACGAAACATTTTTTTGCGGTTCAGCCTTCCTTTTACATGACAACGATGTGCTGGCGCCGCTTAAACCTCAAACTTTTGAAACCAGGTTCCAGTGTGAGATCTTCTGAAACTGCAGCCTTCTTTCCAGCTGTGTAAACTGTCAAACTGCAAAGCCTGTGAAAGTGATGACAACACTAATGCTAATGCTAGCACGGGTCAATGCATTCTGCAGCAGCCACTACCACACTCCAGTTAAACACTCCCACAGCGCACCCAAAGCAGGTCGAGTGTGACGACCGACTACTGAGGTGAATTTAAGTGTTCGAGTCATAATTTCAGAAGTCAAACTACGTCTGAATTTCTTTAATTTTGTGGCTACTTGGGGCTTAGCAGCAACAGGAAGTAAACAACTACAGCAACTCTGACAGTATGTCATCACAAATTTACACCACCAAATAACGACCTGGCGTGCACACTACAGCACTTTCATATAAATGCAGATTTTTAAAGACACAAAGGAAAGACTCCGTTTATAGTTGGGCAGCTTTCACTGAACACAATAGAACAACATCTATTTAATCGCTCAACCACAACACAATATAAGAGCGTTTATGTGATTTTTGAACAGCCTGTGATGTTAGCCTTCCCACTTGTCTGTCTGTAACGTTAGTTGGGTCTGGGTTAAATATAAAATATGCTCGGCTGCTCCTTACTCCCTGCAGCGTTTTATAAAGGGGGTGGAGGCCAGCGGTTCTGAAGGGAGGGGGTTCACGTGAACTAACATGAATGCTTGGCCGTCCCTGCTACCAAAACAAAGACACTGAGAAGCTCATCTTTATCAGTTAAAGCTCACAATAACAACATACAGAGGGCATGTGACGTCACTCTCCATTCTGGATGTGAATATGCAACTATATCTTTAGCAAAATATGTTTTTCCTGAAGTCTACTAAGGCTGAATTTTGTATCTAGTTCCTCTAATGTTCGCAGTGCTGCATGATTTAACATGTGGTTAAATCCATTTTTATTTCAACAAAAAGTTTTGCAGATGGATAAACCCACTAAAAATAAACAATTGACTCCTTTCTCACTGCCAGCAGACAAGTCGACTTTTTAGTTTTTTTCATTCTTGTGTGTCACGTTTGACATCATGAAAGTGTAATATGGGAAATGGTAAAAAAGCAGCATGGAGGCAGTAAAAATGTTACAGTGCTTCATTTTTCATATCTTTTACTTTAGTAGCGCTCACAGCGGCAGTAACCTCTTCTCTTCCAATCAGGAGGCACTCTCTCACCTCACTGTCTTCCCACTGTTGCATGTCTCATGACACCAAAAAACAAGCTTGTTTTTCATGCTGTTGTCATGCTCCCTGTAAAAGGCAAAAAGGTTTAAAGTCAAAGCACATCGCACAGAAAAAGGGCGAAAATTTTGTGTTTTCATGTTTCCATCACTGCTGATTGGAGCTAAGGCTGATAAATACTTGTGACTACTGCCGGTTGCACCCTTGAAGCCAGATGTTATGTTAGGTGTTTTTTTGTCCACTGTGAAAGGGTTAGCAGCAGCTGGTACGACAACAACAAGCATTTCGAGCTGTTCTGAGCAGCCACACTTGAAGACGACATGAAAATTGAGACACACGCAGGTTTTAGTGCTCGCTCTCTCTCCCTGTGAAGGCGCTGTTAGTCTTAGTCTTGTTAGTCTTGCACTTGTTTGTACACATGGAAAGTGACAGAAATAGTTTTGTGAAGACTTCAGATTACACTGAACAGTCACCATCATGTATCAGGAGTTCTTCAGAGTGTTTTGAAGGGGAAGCTGTCATATTTTGCCTCTTCATACTTGAACAACTTAGTAATTTGTCTTTAAAATCATATTGAGGAACATATTTGCATCCGTTGCCACTCTTGGTGGGATTTGGCAAATTTGTCAGACTCACCAAAATGCTTTTTCTGATTTGCCACCTTGAGATAAAAAGTTGGAAAAAATGCTTTTATGATTCAAAGAGTGTGAATTTGAATCAGGTCAGACACAAAACACCTCTAGCCTGGGTGACCAGACCCACAATTCACTTCACGAATAAATTCTCGGGTCTAGACACGCTCCATCAGGGATTCTTTGCAGTATTTGTATCCTAGTAGGCGTGGTATCGTGTTAAGTGTAAAACTATTGGAGCAGCTTTAAACCAATCAGCACTGTATGACATATGCTGTTGGTCCGGCTGTCTGGAGAAACAGACAGACGTGCGGGAAGGTTAACGTACAATCTGTTCAACAGTCACATAAATATTGTTATTGTGCTGTGATTGAGATTCTGACCCGCCAACAGCAGAAGCCCCACAGATTGGTCTGGCCAAAAATCTGTCTCTGCAGTTCTGAAGACGGGCCTCGTTACCAGACTGATTCTCAGCGAAAACTGAGCTGAGCGGAAGGAGGGTGGAGTCAGGCTGAAACACATCCGCCCTGAAAGCTTTTATGGTGCTAATAACAACAAGAAAACATGAACATAGTTAGTTGAACACGTTGAACAAACGATCGATGCTATTGTTTGACTGTCTTGTTGTCTGATGAAACTTAATGAGGCCGTGGCAGATGTGACTGATCTGAAATTTAAACAAACAGCTGAATCACTTCAGAGAAATCTGGCTCATTAATCAGCCGAGGTCCAGCCTGTTGTCCAGGGTCAACGTGATGTGACAGGAAGTCGATAGAACGAGCTTGTCCTGAGCTCTGCTACTTTAATCAGTTACACACATCTGTGACAGTCCACTGCAGTTCAACTGAAGTTTCCAGCAAGTTTTTCTAAAATAATTTCTGATTTCTTAGAGCTGGAATGTCCGAGCCACAGAGGTGCTGTATGAGCTTCTAAAATAAATGAGCTGATGAAAATGCAGATGGATTCCTTCCTGCTGTGCTTTAGATGCAACAAGTGCACTGACAGCATGAAATACACCCTGCAGCTGAGGATGTATGGAACAACGGCGTTCTAAATAAAAAAAGTGACTCCGTGTCTGACAGGTTTAAAAGCCTCCCGCTGTCACGACCAGTCCCAGACTCCCTCTGCAATGAGTGTGCAGTCTGACCTGGGAGCTGAAACACCACGGGCGGGCTGAGAGTTTTATGCTCCTCCAGCTTCACTGGGACTCAGTGAACGACCTTGAGAGCGGCGGCGCTTCTTTTTTTTTTTGTGGCTGTGACTCGAGTGGGCGTCAGAGTTTAAAGTCATCCTGAAGACGAAATGCTGCAGGGTTACACAAAGACAGAGGAAGAGTTTGCCAGAGTTTCTTTCTTGTTTGGAGACATTTCTGCTTACACTGTACTAGAAGTAGGAAGTAACAAAGTACAAATACGTCCTAGGTATCTGTACTTTACTTGAGTATTTATTTCTCTGACAGCTTTTTATGTTTCCTCTCTACATTTGAACACAAATACCTGAACTTTCTCCTCGTTACATTTTCCAAACAGGCTCGTTACTTTGGTTTGAATGTTTTTGTCCTTTTGGCTGAACTCAGGACGCTTTAACAACCCAAAATGTCTCTGTTCAATATTCTGGGAATGAGACTCAACAATCAGCTCATTTTCCGATGCATTTAGGAACAGCTCGGACAAATCCTACTGATCTACTAGGGCTGGGCAATACATCAGTTTTGTATGGTATTGTGATATGACGCATGACAGATTTTGGATATCGTTCTATCGTGACATGGTATAAGTTGTTATGTTTGTTTTTTTCTGATTAAAAAGGCTTCATTACAGTAAAGTGATGTGATTTTCTGAACTGACCAGACTCTTTTCATTGTATTTACTTATTTATTTTTTTAACCTTTACCTTTACCCACTTATCCACATTACTGATAACTATTTATCAAAAAATGTCATTGGGTTATTATTTTGTGAAATCACCAATAGTCATTCTTCCAATACTGTCTCAGTTTGGAGGTATTTCACCAAACATATTGTAATACTTAATCATTTTATCATCTTAGCTGCTCTCAACCCTTAGAGTGCGCAACAAGTTATCAGTCACAACCTACATGATCAATAATTATTGATACTGACCGATATAAAACTTCACGATAGCTGTATCGCCCAAGCCTACACTCTACCTTTAAGTTTAATAGTTTTTGCATTATATGATGTGAGTTTCAGTTAGCTTTGCACAGAAATGTCCTTCAGAGGTAGACACTCTTGACTCTGATACTTGGAGTACATTTCACAACCTGTACTTTATTACTTTAAATTGAATAAAGAAGTCCAGTCAGTACTCAGCCTACTTTTACCAGAGTCTTTTTTAAGTATCTGTGCATGTACTTGAGTAAGGAATGGGTGTACTTTTGCCTCCTGTGACTCTGCACTATGCAGCTCACATCGTTTCTGTAACTCTGAAATGAACTTTCTTAAGAATGTAAGAATGATGGGAATTGGCATGACTGAAAGTAACTACAACCTTTAGTCAAAGTACAAAACTTTTGATAAAGAAAAAAGTTTTCTGTAAGGAAAGAAAACAAGCTGCTGCGGCACTGATGCTAAATATGATGAAGTGAATGGCATTTTAACAAAGTAATGTGCACAAACTATCTGATGGGAAAAAAGTATTTATGGTTCCAAATCTGACCAGAAATCTGTTACCAGCTTTCAGTGCCTGATTGTTTTTGGGTTTGGTGTTTTGGTGTCATGTTATTGAGGTTTGAGCCCTGATCGACATTCTGCTGCCGTTTTCTTTCTGAGATTGAAGCCATAAGGCTGAAACCTTGTTGTGGACGACGTGCGTGTAATGGCTTCTCCTCTTAGCTGTTGATGCATCTCTGCAGCACCACGCGGAGCTCATCACACTCCTCTTCTGCTTTACAGACACTTTACACGAGACTTTCACAGAGAGGAAGAATGCTTTCATCTGTGCAGAGCCGCTCATCAGCCGAGACTTCAGCCTGCAGCCTCTCAGGGAAACTAGCAATGATGCACTTTCATATTTAGGAATAGTGGCAAATGAATAAAACAAGGGTTGTGATCATCAAAGGGCAAAGCAACCATCAAGAGGAACACAAATCAGTCTTTCAGAAAAGTAGTAATTCTACAAATAAAAAGGCAGTCGAATAAAAAGCAGTAATTACCATATTTACTTCCCGTGTAGTGAGCAGGTCTGTGCTCCAAAAATGACTGCATGACGAGGAGGAAGGAGGCAAAATGCTTTTTTTCAGCCTACTGTGTTTCAGTCACCATGGAAACTAAAATGCCAAACGCAGCGGCGCTTCATGCAGAGAATGGAACACATCAGGAGTGAAGAGAAGAAAAAACACATCTCATTATCTGTTTCAGAGAAAAGAGAAAATGTGTCAGCAGAATGACTCTGCAGAAGAGCAGCACTGTGACATTATTACGGCCCATTTTTTGTCTCTTTGCCGTTTCTAAAAGGCTTCATTCCTGCTTCAATAATCCACTGAGAAACGTGTTGATTTGCAGCAGCTGTCGGCATTCGCAGCCTCTCATCCCGCAGACATCCTGCTCATGTTCAGTCATTAGGTTGCAAAGTGGTTAAATCAAGTGCAGTGTCTGGGTTGTGGTTGGGGTTGCAGTCTGCCAATACTAGTGTAGGATGCAGGGTGGTAGGCAGTGAGAGGTCTGCCTGAGAGGATAAACCCAGGGCTTAAAAGTCTCTTCACATGTCAGACAGAAAACCCTTTAAGGGATGAGCCACCTTTTTTTTAATTTCTTGATGTTGTTATTTTCCTCCCTCCTGAGTTCCAGACAAGAAGATGGATCCCATTCTTTCAACTGTGCCTGCAGTAACAAGGAGGAGACGGGCAGAGCTCGCCCACCTGTGTGCTTGTTGTGACTTGTTTATTCACCACGTTATGTTATTTTTAGACATCTGACTAGCACTTTGTGAAATTTTAATTTTTTCAACAGACATTTGGTTTTGTTGACCTACTTATAAGTACATTTGCTTTGTTTTGCACATGCGCCCTGTGGTTTACTTCTGGCACATATTTGATTCTGGAATGACATAAAGTGCTGACGTGAGTATGGAAATAACATAACGTGGTAAATAAACAAGTCACAACAAGCACACAGGACCGATTAGAATTGTTGGAAAGTTTATCTGATGACTTTAGGCGAAAGCAGGCTAGCAGTTCCCATTGACTACCAGTGTTTGAGCTAAGCTAATTAGCGGTGGGCGAGCTTTGACTGTCTCTTCCTTGTTACTGCACGCACAGTTGAAAGAATGGGATCTATCTTCCTGTCTGGGACTCAAGAGAGAGGAAAATAACAGAAAGGAAAAACAAATTGGTGCAGAATTGCTGTTTCTCTGAAATTTAAGGAGGACTTTGGTATTTTTCAACCTGGGCCCTAATTTCTAATGTGTGTGTAACTGATGGGGACAAATAGTTAGAGTTTGGTTCAGCATTGAGGGAGGCCGATGCAGTCAACAGCTGAGAAAGGAGCTAGAACTGGATTATTAATTTGCAGTTTCAAAGTTCGTCTACTAAAATTTTTCACCACTGAGCGGCTTAGACTGATAGTTTAAGTCTCTGACAACAGCTGCAAAGCATTGCTCTTCACTTGTTTCAAGTTGTGTGAAACCAGATCTTGCTCTGACGTCTCATTCTCAGAGGATCTCAAATGTTGCAGAGAGAGACTCGATCTGAGACTGCCAGTGGCGAAAACAAGAACTTTTAGCGGACAAACTTTGTCCATTGTCTTGTTCTAGCTTCTTTCTCGGCTGCATCAGCCTACATCAATACTGGACCAACTTCTAAAAAAGTTTTCCCCATCAGTCACGCGCACACACGCACACACATAGGGAAATAGGACCCAGGTTGCAAATGCTGCAACTTGATTTTGGGTCAAGACTTTGGAGATAGAAGTGCAAAAATGTTGTCTTGTTTTCCTGTAGATAATCTCTTAAGTAAAGTTGAACCTCAACCATTGATAGAATCAGAAGTCTGACTTTGAAATCAAAGCTCGAATGTTTTTCTTGTTTTATTGCTGCTTCAGTTCGAGTGGAGGAGTTGAGGATGAGCCGGGGGGAAGATGACTGATTGTTTCCATCAGTAAAGGATGATTTCTGATGATTCAGAGTTTGAATGTAGCTTCAAAACCTCACAGCTGCTCCACTTGTTTGTAGGTTTGGAGTTTCTGCTGTTGTGCTGAAGTGATAAAACGTCCTCAGGCGAAGCTGCTGACCTGCTGCTGAACCCTGAAGTAACCCACACATGAAGCTTTTCACACATTCAGCTCCAAACACTTCAGTCCTTCATACGAATCTGCTGTGAGGTGGCGAGCTTCACTGAGGAGGCCTTCGTTAAGTCCCACAATAAGTCTGTTTTATTTTTAGTTACGCTCACGGCTCGTCGGATTTTTATCTATTGAGGTCAGAGCTGTTGATGTAAAACTCGCGGAGACTTCAAGTTTAATTCAGCCTCAGAGAGACTGATGACGCCGGCAGACTCCTGATATTACAGTAATTCAAACTTGCAGCTGATTTCTAATTAATTACCAATAAGCTGAGTCCAATACATGATCAGTTAACCCTTCAGACCTTTTGGCTCATTTTTACCTCCCTACATGCTCAGGCTTATCTCAGTTAATCATGTTAAACTTCTCATTTAAGAAAAACCTTGGCAACAGTTTAGATTATCACAGTTAAAGCACCCTTCACCACTCTGTGTGTTGTATTAGTGCTGCAACTCAAAAGTATTTCTATTTTAAATTAATTTGCCAACAGACAAAAAACATATCGAAATTCTCAGAGTTATAAAAACTGTAAAGCTTTTTTGACATTTTTTCATCAAAAAAATATGAAATAAACATTCATAAGTCAAAAAGAGCTGAAGAGGCTCATGTGATGAGGTTGTGAGTTCAAGGCGACTAAATGTATCTTGCTAGGTTTGTTAAAGCTCCTTATGAAGTCACTACTGTTCCCATCATGCCTTCAGGCGATAAGCAGGATGCAGTGTAAAGAGAAAGGAGTGTTGCCATGGAGACAATTGTTCACTCTGCATCATCAAGTCTCCTCAGTTGTCTCAACAAGCAACAGTCACCTGATTAACTGCTGACACTGTAAATAATCTAAATTTGATTATTGCAAGAAAAGATGTGAAGTTATAAGAAGCTGTAAAGACGACGTATGTGTATCTGAATGTGTATCATGAACAATACGTCCTTACAGACCGCACTGAGGGAAAACTGATGATAAATCAGGCTGTTTTTTAAACTTTGTTTCAGGCTGAATTCTAATCACACATGAGAACAGAGTGATGAGCAATTTAAGCAGCATTCTCTCGTGTGCTGATTTTTACATGCGAGTTAACTGATAATGATTGTAGATTCATGTTATCAAGAAAAACAAACAGACGAAGACTTGAAGAATTTCTAAACGAACCAGAGCACGCACACACAACATGTACAATGAAATAAAACTCCATGTGAAGTCTTTGATATCAGTGTGTTGAGTTTAGATCAATTTCTCCAAAAGTTCAATTTCTTTTAGCTCCTCCACCAACTTAGTATCTGTGTGGATTTAACATTCCTGTTCCTTTATGTTCAACGATCAGTCGTGGGTGAGACTTTTCTTGTTTATATTTAGAAATCACACTTTTAAACTGCCAAAGCATAATTTTCGGTTCTTGATGTTTTAGTTTAAAGTTTGTAAGGAAAGACTAATGACAGCGCAGCAAACTGTGGCTCCGTCCAATGAAAATGTTCCATGTTAGAGTGGTGAAGATGACAGTGTTGCCTGTTCCAAGCTGTTTTTGCTGCGTGATGATGTGATGGTGATGTGGGTGAAAATAATCTTCTCACACTGATATCAGCTCCACACTGCACAGAAGATAAAAGGTTGTCTAAAGGACAGCAGCTGTCTGAACACTTCAGCTCAGTGTTTTTGTTTCAGCAGCTTTCTGCTTTCTTTTACTTTGCGGTCTTGATCTTGTTCACGAAACATTTATATTACAGTCGTCTCGTTTGCTGAAGTCGGAAGAATTTGTAGTAAACCTCTTCATATTTCTACTTACACTTTTCATGCAGGCACAGGTGTATTAATGCAGACTTATCAGTGACTTTTTTCAGTGATTCATGAGTTGAGCTATGAGTGACTGAAGCATAAGAAACAGAAATGATTGGCGTGGAGCTGCTGGGGTTGGGAGTGGATGATTAGGGGAAAATTCAACCTTTAGGTTTAGTTTAATAAGTTTGAGAACCACTGAATTCACCCTTTGCTCAGCCGCTCCCCTCTTAGTTACTGTTGCTATGTCCAACAAGCTTTCAGAGCTAGCATGGAGTGCACAGTCACTAACTGCACTCCCTGGAGAAATGTTAATTCATTTTTGGAAAAACAAAACAGTGCTTTCAGACAGAAGCAGACAGAAGTTCTGCAATAAGCCTTTGAATGAGAAATACAGGAAGTCAAAGTGTCTCAGCAGTGAAAACAGGTTAGAGTTATGAATATAAAGATACATGCTAAAGCTACAGATCACAGCACAGCCGCTTCAACTTGTGTTTCACTTCATTCATAAAACAAACAAGGACCCTTGTAACGATTTAGGACCAGCAGAGGACACGTCTCTTGGTACATTAACGTTAAAAGTAAAGTTGGGTTTTTTTGTCAGTTCGAGTTCGGGTTACCAGCGTTGCAAACTGTTGAGAGCTGCAATTTCCAGACTACAGCCATAGACTTTAGCTTAGCTTGCTAGCGCTCTTAATAGCAATATGCAACTCAAATTAACTGGCTGATATCATCATTCAGTGTTAATTGAAGGTAGCATTACACTTTTCAGTGTTTGATTTTGCAAAGGTGAAGAACATAAATCTCCTTTGAATGTTGCTGAATGAAGAGCATCGTTTTTAAAAGTGCCCCAGGCTGCATGTTTAACCACTACAGGCTTGAAACCCACAGAACCAGCCTGAAAATGACGAAGATCTTGAGAAGATTACATGAGTTTCAGTGGAGCACAGCCACGTAGTTTTCAGACCCTGGCAGATGCTATGCTCTGACTGGCCTGTTCGCACTAAAGGGAGGGGCTTAGCGAAGGGTAAGCTAAAGTCAAAATGAGACTTTTGTCCTCAGAGATTTTAAACTCTCCTTTTCCCGATTTTCAGCTCGGATAAAGAGCGACTGTCAGCGGGTCTCTAAGCCTCGTGAGTGTGAGGTGTGAGAATGCAGCAGCATGCAGGGATGCACAGGATGAAATGCAGCAAGCTGAAGGTCAGAGGGAAAGTCTTAAGGTCTGCATAGGAGCCAGTGTATGAATTTATGTTACATACATTTCCAGCACTGAGGCCACGTGTGCATCATGCAGTCATGCAGTCAAGGTTAAAGAACCAAACCAGTGCTTCTGCACGTTTCAGTTCATTTACTACAAACGACTTGCATACTGTGTTTGAGACAGTTGCTTGTATTTTTATCACTTTGTCTTCTGATATGCATTTCCTCTGAGCAGTATGAACATTACAAGCATGTAACACATCACTGTTTATAGTTCAATAAAAAAAAATCAGCAATTCAGACTTTATGCTTTGATAAAGTTTCATTACTGATTGATTCAATTAATCTGCATATCTTTTTCTATCTTTTTAAACAAAATGTAACATTTTTTAAATTAATTATTGTCCATGAATTTGTTCAAAAAATGTCATAAAGTGAAAACCTCACATTGTATTTTCTCAGATTAGGCTACATGCTGTCCACAAAACAAGCAATGTTCAGGCTGTACTGACACAAAACAAAGGAAAATCTGCACATTGCAAAGGCTGCACGGAGAGGATTTCGTAAAGGAGAAGTTTGTTGTTTGCACATGAAGCCTTGTAATAAGAATATTTATGATCATATATGATGTTCCACAGCATTAATGTGATAAATGGCGCAGTTTTATGGCTGCACCGGGTCACGCTCGTTCAGTCGCCCTGATCGCTAAAACATCCTGACAGTGCTCCTCCCTCCACCTCAGGGTCACACACTCAACTGCAAAATCTGTCTCCTCCCTGTGAGGCGGCGGTGATGAATTGGCTCAGCGGCTGTGCCAAAACAACCTGACTCTGCAGCGTCGAGCCTGCATGGTCACAAAGAGTTTCCCACTAATTCATAAGCTGCTCACTGATACAGGAGGAGTAACTCACAGTGATGCAAAACTTTACGTAAAGATGAACTGAATTTTGCTGCTGTGGTCAGAACTCGTCAAATCAAACAACCTCATTTAAATCAGTGAATCCTCGTTATTTAATATAAAATATGTAGTTCACTGTTGAATGGGATTCATCTCATCTTAAAGCCCTTTAGCGCTGTTTTACTAATATTTGTTTTCTAGTAAAAAGCCTCACCGAGTTAAAAAAGTCTGTGGAAGGACCATGAATGAAACACATCCTCAGGTTTAAGTTTCTGGATGTTAATTGCTGATGAAGAAGAAAGCAGAAAGAGGCATCAGTGTGCCTCAAAGAAATTGACTTTTGTTCTTATTTTGTAATAAGAATTGGTCATGAGCTGAAGGACAGCTGAATAAAAGTTCAGGCCAACTGGCAAAAAAGGGGGCGTGGCAGTGGGAGTGGCCTGTAACAAAAAGAAAATTCATGTTACGTGGCCAAACTTTTTAAAAACACACACACACACACACATTTGTTATGGTTTGCCTCGCCCCTACACATTAGCCCCGCCTCCTTCCATTCCTCATTGTCGTAGACTGTAGACTCTTGTGGCAGGCATCACTGCAGACAGCAGCTTTAATTTCTTCTTTCACAGTAAGGAAAGGGTTTGACATTCAAACAAGTACACAGTGGGTTTTTTTGCTGCTGGTTGCAGCTGTGGCAAATTTATGCTTGTTTAGTAAATGTTGACCTCTTATTTGTCATAAAATAGGTGTTTTGTTTTTTTTTTCATTTTCAGATAGTTTTGTTTTGGGTTTTTTTTTTTAGCCTGAAAAAGGATTCAAGGATTTCTCACCAGTCTATAAACTACTAAACAGGCAGCTGATGGAGAAACGGCTCAGCAGAGCTGTTGCCTCACACGCTGCTCACTGAGGAGGTGGAAATAAAAACCGCAGGCAGTGATGAAATGTCACACTAGTCAAACATGTTTTATCTCTGTGTTTGCTGTGACCTACTTCATGAGCTCCTCTTTAATTGCCAGCATGAAAATCTCCAAACCCCGCATTTACTGCACGTGTGCCAAGAGGTGCCAGTCAAAGTACAGCACCCCCAAACTCAGATTAGTCATCGCAGTGGCGCAGCAAGCAGATGCTCCAGATGTTTTTGAAACAAGTTCCATGCAGACCCGTTGTTCTTCATCTCAGACAGCATCACAGAGGTTCAGATACTGGCCGGGCAGGTGGAGGAAGTGAAAATTGTGGTTCAGGTCAGAAGAAGTTAATCTGATTAATGTGAAAAAAAAAAAAAAAAAAATCTGTGAAATAGTTACGAAATTTGATCGAAAGGATTCATGTGCATGGACACAGAATATCTGTAGGAAAGTTGTGCTGATTGTCACAAAATTGAAAATACATAAAAACAGAGTGTAAATATCCAGCAGGGTTTTT
Organism: Naso vlamingii; assembly: GCA_029822935.1. NCBI lineage: Eukaryota > Metazoa > Chordata > Actinopteri > Acanthuriformes > Acanthuridae > Naso > Naso vlamingii. The sequence goes on along the minus strand of JAPQLA010000004.1, from coordinate 24,738,309 downwards.
TTTTTTCTTATCTGAATCAGAGTCTTTTCTCACCTCTGTTTTGAGAAAAACTTTCCTGTCATCATGGTGCAGTTTCCACCCCCGTCCTCGCTGGTCTGCGCTCAGTCTCACACTGAACTGAGTGTGTCGTCATCATGTGGAGCCTCAGCAGTGCGTCTCTGTCTGGATCTTTCTGCTCCGTCACTGCTGAAGCTCTCTGCGGACGACAAGAACTGTGCATTAAGAAGTGATTCACTCAGACAGGTCTGATCCGAGGCAACAGCTCGGGGAGGCGAGCGGTTAATGGACCTCACATCTAATCTTTAAAAAAAAAAAAAAGTTCTCTGTCCTACATTGAAGTCATTAAAACAACTGAAACTGATAGGAAAGCTTTTTGGGGCTTTGTGATGCAAACTGGACACACACACAGAGTTTTGGGGTTCAGTTTGAGTGCAGTTGTCTGAAAGTAGAGATGAAAAAATCAAGCAGGAAACAGCTGATCCTGACATTATGAATGTTGATCGTCATGCTTGCCCTGAAGTCTAAAGTTTCAGCCACTTTATTTCTCTCATAGATTTGGCAACATTGAAGCCAAGGATCAGTCTGCTGAGCTCATGGTTCATTTGCTCTGACAGATGGGTTTGGCCCCCCATCGTCTCTCCTCAGTCTGTTTAAATGAGTTTATCCATTTTTGTAAAAGTCTCAATTATCCACCCTATAGATACTGCATTCACATTATAATCTATCAGTCTGATATAAATCTGGGGTAGGCAGTTTATTTTTGGTGTCATGGCGCTAACATCCCATAATAACCTTTCAGCATTTTGTAATTAAGGCGGTCTGAAAGAACTCTAGCCTTCTGCTCCTCTCCTTGGCTCTGTATTCAGACCATGACGAACACTTTTCGTCCAGTCGAGAGCGTGTGATCCTATTGGCTGCTCTACACTGCACATCCTAGCGACAGGTGATGTTGCTATGAGCTCACTGGCTGCTGCCTTATTTTCTAAACTTGCCACTTGACAAGCTGAGCTGCAGGCGTCACCGTCAGCCGGCTCGAGTCGAGCTGAGACGGACCAGTTTACTCCGCTGCAACTTTCCCTGCAACCGTTTGGTCTCAGTTCAAACTGGACTTAAAAGAGAGAGAGACAACAAACGAGATAAAGCGCGAGCCGGAGTAAAAACAGGGAGGGGTGTTCCTTAGGAGTCTCGTGCTACAGCTAGCTTCATTTCCTACCTCAGCTTTAACACTAGAAGTGGGTCAGAAACAGCTTTAAGTTGAATAGTTGACAGTTTTACTCAGGTCCCAACAATGAAAAAAAAAAAGTAAAATCTGAAAGTTAGTTTCTGGTTGTGTTTTTCCATCTCTTATAACGTGTTGTTTGATTTGAGCACCTCTTTGTTCTTGCCTTGAAGTTCATGTGATGTAGGCTGTAGGAGCTTCCTGCTCTGTTTTTGAAGAGGTGGAGCTGGTGTGACGATGCTGCTGCTGTCATCACTGCTAAAAATTATCTTTAAAGAATATTTAGAGGACTTCAGACACTGATGTTAGTGCAGTTCCTTTGCATGTATAAGGTTACCTGCAGTTTTCTGCTCACAGGACAGTTTGTCTGTCGTCCAGGCCGCTCTGCTGCTTCATATTGATTACCCGGATGTTTAAACAGATCCTGATGTTTGCAGATGTGGCAGGATTTAAAACTGCATGTGATTAACCTGAGTTTAGCTTCAAACACTTGCGCTGTTTTTTGTTTGAGATGCTGAAATCTCTTCAGCACAGGTGAGAGTTACAGAATGATTTGTGGCCTCATGTGTTCAGTTTCCTGCATCATTTCTGCTCATTTTTGTTTGTCTTTGCCCTCATAAAACCTCACCAGTGAACTTTGTTTAACCCTCTTAGATGCAGATAGAATTTAGTCAGCAAAGATTTTTACTAATAAACAAGTTTTGGACGTTAACTTTTATCCATTTTGCAAAGTTTTTATTTTTTTTTAAATTACTATTTATTTAATTATTTATGTATTTATTTATTTTACACAGAGCTGCCGGTTTGGCTGCAGTATTTTGCTGTGATCATCCCCACAGTTTCACTGGTTAACCAAGCAAACTTACAAACCGGAGCATTTTCTCATGGATCAGTAGCGACACGTTAAACAGCAGATTTATTGGCATTTTGCCGACTTGCACGAAACCGTTCAGCCAGTCAGAATTCTCCCGCTCACAGGATGTTTATCCGCCGTCGCCCTTTTAAGGCTCAATTTGCACACACAAAAGTGTTTTGTTCGTGTAAAAATCGAGGGATACAGATGTTTGAATCAGCTGTTTGCTGAGCTGACTGATATGCAGCTCTCAGCTCAGCACTGTGATTCAGACCGATGGACAGAAAAAGCCGTTTGAAGGCTGAGAGTAACGAGGAAGCTCAACTTTTTCCCCTGTTCGGTGGTTAAATACAGAAAGAGGTTATTTCCAGTGGAAACATGTCAGTAGTGATGAATAGTTCAGTGTTCATCGTGTGTCCTCTCTCACGTGAAGTCATGTTGTCCTTGCTCCACATGGTGTCAGCGTGCAGTCTGCTGGTTCTCATGAGTTCTTTTTCTGCAGTGGTTCAGTGGAAGGTTTCTGCATTTTATTGCACATGATGGCAAAACAAACGAGTTCCAGTTTTTAAGAAGTTTTGCATTTATGCAAAATAGTCAGTTCAGACTGTTCCTTTAGAGAATGTAACCTTAAAAAAACACAGATGATGCAAACACTCCTGGTTTCAAGACATGTTCCAAACTGTGAGAAACTCAGGGGTGAATTCACAAAGAATGGTGTGCGCATGCTGAAAGCTCATGAATTAGCGCCCGCAAACTGCCCTGTTTTAGTGCCCTATCCACAAAAGAATTTGCACTAATTATATGCCGATGCTAACATGCCCACAAATTTGACATCTGAGTGCAGTTTGCTGTCTTTTGGGTTAAATAGAGTAAGCGGATCTGTGTGTCACAGTTGGCTCCAGCATCTCACAGCAGCTGAGACTACACATGTTCCAGCAAAATGAGAAAAAAGTCTGCGCACTTTTATGCAGGGTGCCGTGGTTTCTTCATTTAAAGGATCAGCCAGTATTTGATGGTAATTAATATTCTTTATTCTGCTTCACATCCTCACAGGTGGGCTGTTTCTCACAGATCCCAGGTGTGTACGGTAAAGTTATTTAGGCAGCCCTCATGGATAAATCCTGACCTCCATCAGAACTGTTTCATTTCAAAATCTAATATAAGCTCACATCCAACTTGATTGTAGGGGTGAGGAAAAATCGAAACATCGTAATATTACGATATTTTGGGTGACGATATTGCATCGATTCATAGGCACCAAGTATCAATGTTTTATTAAATAAATTCTTAATAATTGTTGCCAATACAAACTCCCCTTTTTGTATAACAGAATCATAAGAATCAGTTAACTTTGAAGTCATCTAGATGGTGCTAAGTGCTCACTGGTGAGGTAATAAAAAATGCAATAAAAATTTTTTAAAGGGAGATGAATAGACTGAAAAATGTATTATACCGGATGAAACAGATAATGCTGACAGAGCTTTACTTTGAGAAAATGATTTGCAGTTCAAAAAAGTGAGAAAATTGCAGTAAATGATTTTGCAATACCCAACATATCGTAATATCGTGATAATATCACATCGTGACTTCGGCATCGTGATAATATCATATCACTGGGCCTCTGGCAATTCCCACCCCAACTTGATTGGCTCCTCTGATTGTAGATTAATAAAATATAACATAACATTACCTGTAGTGATTAGTGCTGGTCTTTGTGAATTAGACGAGGCTTATTTGCATAGGAAGGGGGCAATTTTGAGCCAAAATTCGGTATATTCTCCTAATTAACATACATGTAAATGGGGCAGGCAGCTGGGAGTGGCAGTGCAGGTTGTGTACAGTTTGCAAGCATTTCACCCTTCAGATTGCACACTGTCTGCCTCTCTCATGTGCACAGGTTTAGCAGCTGTAAAAGCAGCTCAGTCCATGTGAGAATTCGCCCCTCAGTGTTTACATTAAATTTCTGTAAACTCGTCACTAGCACGGCAAAAGTTTGGATATCTGTCCATTGTGTTGTTGCTTTAGCTTCTCGACTGTCTTTGCACTGACCCGCCATCATCTGTATGTCTGCTCTGAATAAAGTGATCCTGATTCTCTGTCAGTTCTGTACAAACACAACAGTCGAGTGATCAGCTCGGTTGCTGCAGCATCAACACAGCACAAACCTGAAAATCCTTTTGAAAAATCATTGCCGGAGGCCATTAGAAAATACAACTGCGCTGTTGTTGTAGTGGTATTGATATTGATGTTTTCATTATTGCGATGGGATGAACATTGATCGGCTGGGAAAGGGGAACTAATAAGGTCGATGGGCAATCCTCCCTGCTTTGAACCAGGCTTTACAAATCTGAAGAGCAGGCACGTCCAACGGGAAGACAATGTGTTCACACTCCCAGCTTTGGAGTCGACATAGAAAAAAAAACCTGTGCAATGTTTCTCTCCTGGAGTTACACACAGTACTGCAGTAAATGTATGAAAGTACGTCCATCCTGTATAAACAAGTCGGAGTGTACAGTCTCTCTTCTTTTACCTTTGCTAAAAAGATAAAGTGAATCTTTCCTCTCCTCCGCCTGCCAGTACAGAAATATATTTCCTCCCATCAGCAGGAGAGGAGACCCTCTCACACTCTGCCTTCCACACACACGCAGACACAAACCCCCTCGCGGCTTGCTGTGATATATGCGTCTGGTTATCATGGGAAATAAACTGTTAAAAGCGGCAGAAATAGATTTTTCGCAGGCTGGATGTGGAGTCATAAATCTGAGCGAGACGGCGGCATCGAAGGCGTCTCTGGGTCGTCAGCTGAGGTCTCAGCTCAGCGGGAACAGTTGGGTTTATGTATGTGTGATTACACCCGGAGTCTGTGTGGCCAGAACCAGCCTGGCTGGCTGTCACTGAGGCTACACTGTAAATATCAGCAGGGCCATGTGATTTTTTTATCGTCTGCATAAATCGACAAATAAATACGACTTCGCGTTTACGAACATCTGTTCTCAGATTATAGCTTCTGATGTTACCAACGCAAAAGTTTGCTGCCCATATTTTGTCAGTCTTTATGGTGTGTGGTAGGTGTCAGAAATATAAAAAAATATTTGCTGTCTTCAGTCTTTCACTCAGTTTGATAATCTGAAACAGGCACAATATGTGATTTCTGCCACTAATGGGCACCACTGAAAACAATGAGAACTAAAGAAAAATGTGTTTTTATATGATTGTTAAGATCCACTGCTAGATTTCATGTGGAGCTTCTATATATCAACATCTTGCAGCCTTGATCAGTGGATAAATGAAGACTGACACTGGTTAACAGACCAGGGTTCAGTATTTGTGTCATCTGAACCATTTCTCTGAGTTTAGGCCATCGATGCAGTTTGTTAAACCTGAAATTAATCTCAAATGACTCAATTCCCTTCACGAGAGCAGCTGAACGTGTTTTCTTTCCATTTGTTTGATGATTTCATGTAGCTTTATGTGGATTCAGGACTGAAACACAATGTTGATTTTTTTTTTTCAATCAGTACATTTACATGATGTCAGAAAAAGTGGGCTTATTGTGTTGGTTTGACTAAAACTGGTCTTTTAAAATACATGTAAACATGTCTGTCTGACTGGCATTGTAATAAGTCGTTTCTCTTGAAGTAAAACTAACACACCTAGATCATTTGGTTGGGTGTCCATTTACTGGTGGATGCATAGCCAATCAGGCCCAAAATGGCCCTTTGGTGTTCTGCACATCATTCACAGTTCCCGCAGCGTCTTTGACCCAAAAGTCGAGCAGCATAAACTCATAGAGGAAAGCCAGAAAAAACAAAAAAAACAAAAAACAAGGAATCAAACATGGAGAGTGCCAAAGCGAACAGACAAGGAGACAAAGATTATGTTGTGTGAGCTAAAGGAGTTAAACATGTTAAAGTGCATGACTGGAAGAAAAGAGAGCCGCAGTAGTTGCTTGTGAACTTGTTTGGCTCGTTTGGTAAGTGAGGTAATAGTTCAACTGGCTGAAAGGAGACATCGGACATACCTCCGTCAATAAATCAATTCTTTTCTGGTTCTTGTACACTGGAATGAGGACAGTAGTCCAATTAAACATCCTAATCGAGCTTTAACTGTAGCTGGACTTCACTGAGCATGTAGACATAGTCAGTATTAAACAGTGAAGGTGTGGTGCTGCCTTCCCGACAGAACAGAGATGGTAAATAAAATAACAAATGTATAAAACTGTAACAGCAAGCAGACAGACAGACAGACAGACGAGCACAAGGACGACAGGAAGGAGTGCAACAGTAATAAATTTCACCTGGAGATCTGATGTTTTTGTGGGATCTTTCCTGCACAGCTGAGCTGGTCATTTGGCTCTTTTGTTTTTAATGCAGCTCGTTGTGTTATTGAGGCTGCAGCACTTCGTCAGTGTCCCAGGATGACCTGAGGCCGGCCTTCGCCGCCTGCTGCTGCTTGAAGCATCACATCTCCAGGATGTAAAATATGTGGCTTTAATGTCCTCTCTCTCAAGATGAATGTAACAAGGAGTTGTGTTGCGATAAATAGGCATTTTAAATGTTTAAAATGAGAACAGCAGCAGCTCTGGCAGCATGTTGCATCTTCACAGCAGAGGGAGCCGGTCGTATCCCGGGATGACCTCGGGCTGCCACTTCCCAGCAGAGTGCTCTCCATCCGTGCAGGAAAACAGATTCCTGCAGGTCGTATCGTCTTCTCAGTGTATTTCTTATGAAAAAAACAAAGTGCTTTGCATCGTGGCTCACCTGCTTTAGTACCCCCCCCCCCGACATCAGCTGATCTTAACCATCATCCTCAGTGATGGCTGAAGTGGGGTGGGAGTGTGGGTGGGGATTTAGCACCTCTCACCTCATTTTCCCAGAGTACAGTTCAGTAATCTGACTGACTGAGGGGAAAGATAACTGCTTCTGACACAGCTGCAGATATGAACCCTGTGCATCTCTTTCAGGACTGAACGTTATCTCACAGTATGACTGCAGCACAGCCTGACATTTGAACCAATTGGCAGCTCAGAGAATTTGGAGAAAAGAGTGAGAGAGAGCAGTTTCCACTGAGATTCTGAACACAAATATCACAGCATCTCCTGTTCTCCCTCCCTCTCCCCTGCAGCCTAACCCTCCAAATAAGACTCGTGTGTTAATGTGAACTCATCGAACCTGCTGCAAACAGAAAAACTGTCTTTTTTTGGTACCAGATGCAGTTTGCTGGCAACAGGGGAATTGGAAGTGAAGGAGTTGATTAAGCAGACAGAGTGTGTGTCTGCCATTGTCTTAAATTACTTGTGGATGTCATAAAACTACTGAAGCAACAAACCCCTCAACCAATCAGAGACGAGAAGCTAGAGAGTGGCCCTGATTGGTCAAAGCTAATAGAAGTGGTGGAATTTTCAGACCCTCCAGATACAGAGGCTGGGAAACACTGGGGTCACAAAGGACCTGACGTCCTCTAAAACTACTTTGATTACTGACAGATAAAGGGTTATGATGACATTTTTACAAAATAAAACACAGAATAAGTTACCAGCCCCAGTTTAAAAGGAGCATCCAAGTCTCTTTCTGACTTGTCCCCATTAGCAGAGATTATCTCTACCTTCTCCATGTGTAGTTGTTCAAATGTGACCATGTGTTACTTCAGTAGATGTCAGGCTGCATTTTTAAAGCCCATTCACTGACATTCATGTTAAAACAGGGGATAGAAACACTATAGGACAGGTGAAAGTTGCTAGCTATAGATAATTCACCCTTCTAAAGAGAACGTCTGCGTTTATTTGATCAAAAATCGCTGAGCGCGAGAGAGAGAGAGAGAGAGAGGGAGAGGAGCCGGGAGCTGTGGAGACCAAAGTTATTACGCCTGGAAAAATAGTTCCCTCCAAGTGCTGTTTAACTTTGCTGTTTAACTAGCTTCTTTTTAACTAAGTCACACATTTTCAGCCACTTTCTGTAATGTTTATTGAATATGGACAAAATGTCAACAAACATCATATCTCGTAGATAAAGCTATTTTGGGGGAAATGGGCGGGGCTTATGCAACCTATGTGGCTGATGTTGACATGTTCGGACACTGTATGTTCCTTTGAAGTTGTCAGTTTTAAAGTGAGTGGTGGTTAAAAGAGAAAAACTGCAATAATTTGAAGTGATAGCTGAAAGAAAGTGAAGTGGAGGTTGAAACAAAAGCAGAGAGAGTTTGTTGTTGTAGCTGAAAGATGTTGAAGTGGCAGTTAAATGGTTGGAGCGCTGAACAAAATTGAAGTGGCAGCTCAAGTAGAATAAATTTATAATTATCACCAAAACTGCTAAACATTTCAGTTTTTTTCTACCTGTTGCTCGAGCATCAGCCAGTGTTTTGAAATGAAGCTGTCGCGTTGCAGACTGAGCTTGCTGATGCACACGGTGATTCTCTGTTTACTCTGTTCACATCTGAACCTCACAGTAAAAACACTCCGACAAGCAGCCACGCCGACGAGACCCTCTGCTCCCAAAACCCACCAATCACATCACTCCATGCACAGAACCCTGAACCTGCTCACCCCACAGCAAACGAGCATCGCCATGGAAACACAGATAGACGAGGTATGTCTGGCGATGCCTGACAGGACGGATGAGAGGGAGGGGGGTGAATGGGAGTGGGAGTTGGGGAGCGAGTGTGTATCGCCATGGTGATTTGAAGTCTGAGGAATACTCCGGTGGGACTGGAATGAGGAGCTGTTGCCATGGAAACACACAATGCATGTCATCCCAGGCTTATGAGAGGAGAATGGCAGTGATGCAGCAGCACGCATCTGACGACTCTGCAAATAATGAAATGTCTCTTTCTAACAAAGAGTTTATTGTTGTTCACGCATACGTAAAGTTCATACATATTCTACTGCTAAATGTTTTTCAGTCAAAACAAAAGATGCAGGTTAATGACGTCATGTGGTTTGAGGGGGATCTCCCCCTGCTGCTGCACCACCGTCGTGTTTATGTGGAGAACAGCTGAGGACGTCAGGATGTCGCCTCGCTGCTGGTATTTGTTTTCATCTCAGAAGTGTTGGAAAACGGAAACTGGAGGTTCTCCCACATCAAAGTGTGAAAGAGATTTCTTTGTGCTGCTGCTTTGTGTTAGAAGCACTTGAAAGGACTATAGAGCACTCTTTGGCCCTTTAAAATATTATTTCCTGTTAGTGCATGTTTGAGTTCCTATTTGAGTCATTTTCATCACTTTTTAACTGGGACACTGTCGTCTGAAAACCTGGAGCTTTTCTCTGATGTCAGTTCACCGGGGTGATCCTCTGCCACGCGCTGCTCGTCCCTCTCCTGCTGTGTGTCATTCGGCTCGTTCATTTTCTCGAGTGGATCCTCTCATGGGGGCACAGCCTTAACAGGAAAACCTCTGTCCTCCATGTCTCTCATGGCTTTGCTGGTCATGTGGTAGACTCGTGTCCCATCCCCATGAAGAAGTGTAACCAGGCATTATATTCCTTTTGCTTGTTCACAACAGTGGTAGGTAGTCGTGATCAAAGTAGATTCTCTGGTTATTGAGGAGAATTTCCTTCTTTTCCCAGGCTCTATGTAGGACTTCTTCTTTTGTTTTATATCGGTCAATCATGATCAATTGGCTGGCTGTGATGTCATCGTCCGTCATTGTGAAAAAGATGACGTCAAGCTTCGTTTAATCACAGGTCGTTATGCTGAGGATACCTGCTTTTGTTTTTTTCTGAATTAAAAGTGCAAATATAAAACTGAATATTTAACAACGGGTTTTTTTTGTATTTTAAATTTTATTTTTTTGTCCACGCATCTTACTTTGATGAATTCCTCTTAGTCATAAACTCCTTTAAACTCGTCTTCTTCTTTTTCATCTCTGGTCATTCCCTTTGAGTCCTGCTGCTTCCTGTCCGTCTGCGTCATCCGTCTCCACTGTACTCTGCTGGAACAGAACTGCATGTCCACTATGTTCCAGGATTAATGAGTGTGCCTCCCTGCACCCTGACCGGCCAAGGTCAGTGTGCAGCGATTTCCAGAGCTGTCAGTTGGACTTGAGGCTTCTTTCCTCGGTAATGAGACTCTGCTTTAACAGGCTGAGGGCGGGAGTGACAGCGGCCACTGCTGGCGGAGGCTCAGAGTGGAGCGAACTGTCCGATATCTGCTGACATGTATGAGTGAACTCTGAAATGAACATACAAATTAAAAAGAATCGTGCAGGTACAACAGGCTTCTTCAAATATGCCGATTTGGATGAATTACTACATTTAGCACAATGAGAGAATAAATGACAGAGAAATACATTTTCTTCAAGCTCACAGAACACTTGAGAATTACACTGTACTTCAAAGTTTTGGCTATAATGTCACTTTGTGTGACATTATAAACATATATCAAACATTCTAACGTATTATTAACACACTTATAATGCACTATATATGGTTAATATATAGTTACCAAAGTTTTTTCTTTTCTTCTTACTTTAATTGACTTGTGCCAAATTTAAGGATGATTGTGATGTGGAACAAAGCCTGACTTAATTTAGAGAGAGTAAGATGCATCAATGTAGGATCTTTGGAGTGACATGACAAAGTCATATTTTTTTTTTTTTTTAACATTAAAGAAGAACATGGAGACTGTGATCAATCGATGATCTGTAAATGATCGTTCAGAATTTTGTAGATTACATGAAATTTCTATAGATGAAATGTGTCAAATACAGGTTGTGTTGAGCAGTGTGAGTCCTGAAATGATGCAGTAAATTTCACTATGATGCAGCAATGAGACATCTTACCAACGGGGGGCGATATCTAACCAGTTTTAGGAGACAGAGAAAACAGAAAACACTCAGCTGCCTACAAGTTTCCAAAGATATCAAACATAAACATGAAGAGGTCCAGGCAAAGTTTGGCGTGGAACCATTTCAAACTAAAAAATGAAGACGTTCATTGTAAACACTGCAAAGCTGTGTATAAGTACAACACGACAATGACCCGAATGACGTACAACGGGAGCAACGTAACGTTACATCTGACCGTGGTTAACGTCCATGCATCCTCCTCTCAACCTACTATCTCCTCCCTCTGAGCACGGAGGAGCTGCGATGCACGATGTTAAATTATGTTTTTTGATTAAGGTATTATCATTTAATATGATTGTTTGTTGGAATTGTTCCTAAGAGGTTCAATTGTGCTTAAGAGCGTTGGAGCATTGACTCACTGACATGTCAGAGCGTCGGGCGCAGCTGCTTTTATGTTATGTTCCCCTCAGGTTTTTTTTGTTTAAGTTAAACAGTTGAACTTTAACATCCTTGTCTAAGAGGTTTGTTGTTGGACTATTAAGTTCTCCTTGGAATAAAGATTTAATTGAGGAAAATCGTGCTCTATTTTGTATTTTCTGTCAGAGGCATTGTTGATGTACAGTTTATCGTTCATATTCCAAATGATCTATCAAGGAAATCTCTTCCGATGCCCATTCCTACTGGAGACTCGTTTTTCTTGTCATGATCCAGTGTCCTGTGTCAGTTTTTCCATTTAACTCCTTTTACATCCTAAATAAAAATTCATTTTCATCTCACACTGACTCTGCGACAGACAAAAACAACAGGATTTCCCAAAATGTCAAACATCTTCTTTCAGTGTTTTTCTGTGATATTTCTGAGGATGAAATGTCCAGCTTATTGATGATGGGATTTTTCTGTACACCTGCTCCATTGTTTATATTTTGTAAAATTCATCTAAAAATCTAATGTGGACAAACAGTGAATCAGTAAAGTCTTAGTGGGAATGGGTCACACAAAAAAATATTCACTGAAGTGTCAAATAAAGCTGGTTTGTGGTAAATAGACTTTTGTTTTCCCCCTACATGTCCAAAGATCCTAAGATGTCCAAAATAATTAGACGAAACACACACAGCAGCTTTCAGAGACGTGGCCGCTGGCTTTTTTGACCAACAACAAACAGTTTGTTTACATGGATGTTAAATTAGGGGCTAACTAGCATAGTGACCTGAACGAGGCTCTGATTTATCTCTGTTAGCCAAAGAAATCAATATGAAAACAGATGAGCTGCTGTTCCTGGAAATGAAACAAGCCTGACTCACTCTCCTGCTCTCCACATCTGTCTCTCCAGCTGCAAACATTTTCCTGAAATTTCGATCTCTGCTTGTTTTCCTTCGAAACAACTCACATAATACATTTAACCACACATGGCATTGAAGCTCAGCCCACAGAAATTAAATAAACACCCATGTGCTTTGTTTTCATCCATCTTATGTGAGACATTCAAGGTAAATGACAGATTGAACGCTTAAAAAAAGCTTCTCCGGATTTGATTTGAAATTAATAAAAGTTTGGATGTTTTTGCTTTTTATCAACGTATTTTTATTCAGCACATCACATCAACTAGCAGGTGGAGCTTGAGTACATTAAAGAAGACATATTATACTCATTTTTGGGTCTTTGATTTCTATTTTGTTCTCCTATAGAGCAGCGTCCTTCAATTTTTCTGCCTTCTCTCAAAGCGGTCTGTGTTGGTTCCTCCCTCCTTTTTAACCCATGCGCGCCTTCACATTCCGCTGTACTTGCAACCCCTTTACTGACACAAAATAAACACAGCTAGGACACTAATAAAAAAGTTACTTACAGCTTGCACTTCTCACCCTTCAACAGGACAAAGTAGCAGTTTAGCCATTAATCCAGCTCATGTGCTCGTTGAGGAAGTAAATAAATCCACACAGAATAAAACCACAAGAAACAGGAACACTCTCAGCTTCTGTTTTTTTAAGCTCTTGGTCACCAGGGGGCTTCAAAGCCAACAGATTATTATCTGTTTTTAAGTCATAACTTAATTTTTAAATGTGTACCATTCAGAGAGAAAGTTTTATTTAGTTTGACGACATTTTGCTTTGCTGATAAAAAAGTTTTGGAATTGATTGAAAACTTCATTCATCGAAGAGAAAAACAGAGCAATCTTTGTCGAGCTGCCACCTGAAAATCTGTTCAGTCGACTGAGATTCTTCAAGTCAAGCAGCTGTGCTGTTGATTTTTTTATTTTCTTTTGGTAAGTACCTTCTCTGACACACTCCAGCTTTCTAAAAAAGGGCCCAGGTTTAAAAATACTCCTTTAAATGCTGTCCATGCAAACTTTTCTGTTACTCTGTAAAAACCAGGATGCTGTGTACTGAGAGTTCCTTCGCAGACAGACAGACAGGCACAGAGACAGATATCAGAGTAAGCGAGCTGAGGTGTATCTGTGCAAATGAGCAGTGCTGTTGTCCGGATGACACTGATTGCTTACACCTTCTCCTGCCAGGCCAGTAATGGCTTCCCCGGCCTCGAGGGCACTCAGGTGACAAATTACAGCCTTTGGCAGGCAAAACCCTCGGAGACCCGGTCAGTCAGAGAAAAAGCTTCTGGCTCATCCGAGGTCCTGCTGAATTACACAGCTGCGGACTGTTGATCTTCTGCTCTGTTTGTGGCTCCTCATCTCAGCATCTGAGAAAAAAAACAACGTCGTAGGCTAAATGAGCAGAATGATTTGAGCCTATGGATCCTGAGCTGAGTTACATTCGGCCTGCGTCTGTGGAAACAAGAAGTGTTAAAGACTCGTTCAAACCTCTGCAGCCTCCCCTGCTTTCCTTCGTTTCTCATTGAGGATTTTTAACTAAAATATTCTGAGGCTCTCTGTTCGTAAAAGATAAGTTAGGCTCCAGCGATACCCAAAATCTAATATCCCAATGCTGATATGTTCACTTCTGGTACTCCCGTTGCACCAACGCTGCTTCAAACCCAAAATATTGCCAAATTGACGAGCTGCCATTCGTCTTTCAAACTAAGGCTGCGTTCAGACTTGAGCAGCTCCGCTAAAAACAGAAGTCTTTCCTTTGCATCTTGCAAAATCTGTGTTTAGCCTACATGAACAACCTAAAGCGCTGTAGTATGCATGCCAGGCCAGTAGTTGGTGGTGTAAGTTTGTAATGACATACCAACGGAGCTGCTGAATTTGTTTACTTCCTGTTGCTGCTAAGCCCTGAACAGCCTGTCAGTCAATGATGTGAGTCCCTACACGATGTGAGTCGCGCATGCATGAAGAGATCTGCCATCTTGGACAGCTACCTACAGCTACACCACTTGGACAAATCATATGTGGTTACTTAATGCTATTGTTAAATGTTACTGATAAATTTCCTACTTTTCCCAAATTTATATTTAGGTAAGGATACATGTTGAATAAGCAGTATAGGCATGGACTGTTGTGAACTGGAAATTAACTGTTGATGAGTAATTTTTTTCCCAGTTACGGTAGCTGGAGTACTGTTAGCGGCTAACGTCATGCCAACGTCTTTGCTCGGTGCTGGCATACTAACCACCACAAGTTGAATTATAAAGCAGGCTGTCGCTAGCACCAGAGCAGGCTAGAGTTAGCCACACTGCACTTATGATTTAGTTTCAAACATTAAATGTGATTGAGACTGTCGAACTCAGATCGAGATATGAAATTCAGATCATGACGTGTGTTGTCCAAGTGGTGTAGCCGTAGCTACCTGTCCAAGATGGCTGACCTCCTCACACATGCGTGACTCACATTGTGTAGAGACTCACATTGTGTGCTGACACAGCCACAAAATTAAAGAAATTCAGTCATAGTTTGACTTCTAAAATTATGAGATGAATGCACAGATTCACCCCAATAGACTGTCATCGTTGTCATGACTTGCTCTGGGTGCACTGTGGAGTGTTTAATCAGAGTTTGGTGGTTTCTACTGCTAAATGCTCTGACTCGCACTAGCATTAGCAATAGCAATAGCATAGCCATCGTTTACACAGTCAAAGTCTCTGCTTGCGTTTTGCTCCTTTAAATGTCATATGAAGTTAAAATATGTTTTATTTTTTCAGAAAAACATGAAAATGTAATTATTGTTATCAAAGACAGATCCTGAAAAAAAATCATAATTGTTGTTATTACAGATAATCTGTGATGTAAATTAATGCTCTGAATGGGCAGTGTGACAATAAGCCTTATGAAGGTAATTTTCCTCATCAAATAAAATTGTTATTAATGTGTTATTAGAAATAAAGTGTGTGTGTGTGTGTGTGTGTGTGTGTGTGTGTGCTAGCCTTTCATTAAACACCTCCCGTCTTCACTCAGAATGAAACCCGATCACATTTATTTTCATTTTGCTCTTCCTCTGCTCGGAGACAGCTGGTCGTAGTGACGCTCGCTCCCAGCGGATGATGACGATCGTTCAGGTTTTGGAATTGGGTCGGTAAGTCTGCTTTCATAACTCTGGTAAACAAACACAAATGGCTGCTCATTAAGAAGCTTCTCCGGCGTCCCTGTGGGATGGTTAATAGTGTGATTTTTCATCATTGTTCCGTTTTGCCGTTAATAACTTCAAATCAAGACACAAGTGTGACAGGGAGCTGCAGTTGATTGATCACTGATAGAACGATATTGATTGATGGGTGAGCGATGTCCTTCAGGACCAATGAATCAAAAACATGATACTTATAATTTCAGAGCTGGAAGAAGCTGCAGCTGGTGAAGTTTTTTTAATCTGATCACTCAGATTTTTCTTTCCTTCATTCTGTGCTTCCTTTCAGCAGGAGACAGACTCCTGAGTATTAATTAAATCATTTAATTTCTTCTTCTTCATCATATCACATTCAACTTTGTCTGCTCTCATTTTCTATCAGAATAATGTTATTTTTTATTAAATCTGTTTTTCTTTCATTTCCAAGAGGAGTCCATGTGAGGCATGTGCAGGAAAAGGATTCACCTCAGATTTATACTCACCTTTGGATCCTCCACTTTGTCTTTGTGCTTCCTTCTCTTCATTTTCTCTTTTTTCTCTTCATTCAGCACGTCTGTCCTCCTTTTCCTTCTTAACTCTGCCGCATTTGTTCTTCGTCCTGTCTTTCTTTACTTTGATATTTCCTTTGTCCTTTTTTCTTTTCTTTGTTACTTTTGTCCTTCTTTCCTTCCTCCTGTTCTTTTCCTGTTTTCCTCCGTGGCTCTGTCCTTTCTTTCCCTCTTTCTTTTGGCCCTCCTGTTCTTTCTGCTTTTAGGGGGTTTTTTTTGTTTCTTCCTTCCTTCCTTCCATCCTTCCTTCTTGCTTGCTTGCTTGCTTTGTGTCGTCAAACTCTAGTCATTTCTTTTCGTGACCCCTTGTGTTCTTCATTTTTCCGTCAGCTTTTCTTTTCCTTTGTCCCTTCTTCCTTTGTTTGTCTAATATGTCCTCTCCTCCCTTTTCTTAACTTTCAATCTGTCCTGCCATCATTTTTCACCTGATCTGATAACAAAACATCCCAAAATAAAGAGAAAATAAACTCTCTCTGTCTTTAATAATTTTTCTGTTGAGGCCAGTTTAAGTTCAAATGCTTTTAATTTTAGAAAGAAAACTTTTTACTCAGATATTTTCATTCTACAGAATAATTTGGATTACTTTTATCAACTTATTTGTTCTTTTTTCTCAGTATTATTGTTGTTTGTATTGTGTTTTATCCTCTGTAAAGCACACTGAGTTAACATTTTCGTGAAACACTCTTCACAAATAGTTCAGTTGAAGTTGAATCAAAGTAAACATCCCCCATTGCTACTCTTTTTCTTCTTTTTTTGTGGTCTTATCTAATTATCCTACTTCAGTTCAGATACCTTCAGATTTCAATGAAGTGTGACTCTGGCAGCCATATTTGTCTTCCACACGTCTTTCCGTCCATTACTGAAGGAGCAGGAGGCGTTTCTGAACCTCATTTCCTTTAGAATGACCCTAATTATACGGTCAGGAAATCTAAGATAATTAGCGCTCAGGACTTTTGATTTGGTCCGTAATTCCCCAAAGATGAGGTCAGTCGAGTGCGACGCTTTCTCCTGCAGAGGAAAGTCACAATTATTTAAAACAGAGGACAGAAACAGCCGATGGACCTGAATCACTTAAACCCGAGCTGCTAAAGTTTCCAACATTCACACATCGTGTTGTCAGACAGCTCAGTTTAAAACTTTATTTTAACAAGGACTCAATGTACTGCTGCTGATGTTACTGCTTACCTCAACCTCCAGCTAATTCCTCTCTTTCAGTTTGACATCTCCTACATTTCCCAGCATACCTCACTGTAACTCCCGGGAGTTTTAGTTGGCACGGTGTATTCGTCACAAAATAGTGAAATATGGTGTTCTGCTCTGTCCAGTTGTTGGAGACTGTGTATTGTTGGTGCCGTCAGCGGAGCTGCAATGCATTCTGGTCTGTTTTCAGCACATGTGGACAAACAGGCCTCTTTGTTTTCTTTGCTTGATCTTGCCCTCTTCTCTTGGCATCTTGTCAGATTTCCTCCTATGAAATCATACAGTATAATAACCGCAAAGATGTCAGGAGAGTTTGGGAAGGCATTCCTAGAAAAAGATTTGATTTCAGGAAGTTTTTCTTGTAAAATCTCTTTGTGATGATGTGATGGCCTGGCGTGACCTCACACATCTCATTTCATCTCATCCGAACCAGAAACAAGAACAGCTCAGAAACTTTAATCTGCTGCTGGAGACAAACAGCTGAACGACGTCCTTGTTCGCATCACAGAGAGGTGTGCTGAACCCTCATAAATCTGTATTGAGCTTTCACAGAAGGAGAGATTAAAAGAGAGCCTCACTGATCTCTTCCCACTGCTGAGTCTGGTCCCATGAGGCCACGGGGCCACAGATGACTTCATGGTGGGACCCTAAGAGACATTTTGATTGGCTTGTTTCAGGGACGGGAAGATTCAAGGTCCAACAGTGACGTCAGCTGCTGAAACTCTCCTCTTGACTCTTCACACCAGGAAGGTGTTTTGGAACGAAATCAACCCCATCGTTATTTTCTCTCAAGCTTATTTACTCTTCAGCTTCTCGAGGAAACTCTGATGTCAGTTTGCTGTTGTGGCTTTTTTGCTGTGATGTCTAAATAAAACAAATGTTCAGTAATTGGCTCTAATGAATCAGATTAGTACCACTAATTACCTCATTTGTGCTGTTCAAACTGCAGCCACAGAGTGAATGAATCAGACAAGTTAAACAAAGTCATGTTTCCTGTTTCAGTTCACTGACATGTTTGCAGTGTTACGTTCACATTTTGTTTGAGGCTCTTCATGCATGTTAGAGAGAAGAAAACTGGGAAAATAAGCTGAAAGTGACTTTTTGCTCAGTTTAACATCAGCTTTTCATAGTCTTCAGAGGATAAATTCAAATGTCCTCCTATCCAATGCTTCAGTTTGTCACAGGATACTTGATTCGTCCTTTCAGATCAATGCTAACAGAGCATGCTGACATACTGTACCAAAAGGTAAATGCTACAGTTAGTATGTTTGCATGCTAATTTTAGGTTTAGGTACAGCAAAGACTTGACCATTTCTGTCTAAAGTGATAAATGTTGATCATATTTGATTTTGCCAAGATGAGTCTCAGATTTGAAAGCTACCATAAAGAGAATAAATTCGACGAGGAGGGCTGGGTTAACCAACTCGTGGGTCTGGAGGAAAAACTAAACTAAAAGTGGTGCACAATGAACCTGAAGCTTTCTGACAGCTGACGCTTTGACCACTTCCCCCCATATTTTCTGGACTGGACTTTTTAACCAGCGAGAGAAAGCTCACAGACAAAGAAAGCAGCTAAATGTGATCATTAAAGACCTCACCAACATGGTAATTTTATTTAATGTATTTCAGGTTCACTGAGCAGGGACAATGTATACTAATAAAACATGAAATGTGTCTGAATTAGCCAGGAGGTTAATTTATATCCTCTGTCCCTGGACTGGTGTTAAGAGTGTTAAAAACATGAAGCTAGAAACAAAACACACAGGTTGAGTCTAATATACAATAAAAGTTGATTTAACTAAAATGCTCACAGACATAAAACAAAAACCGCATTAAAAAGATGAACACAAACACACACATAAGTCAACACAAAGACTCAGCTCAAATAGCAGACAGTTTGGATAGACAAAAACAAAAACATTAACAGCAACAAAACAAACAAAAAAACAAAATTTGTCTAACAAGCCAGCATAGACATTTTTGGCAAACATGCACAAGGACAGTTTAGCTTAACAAGTCAGTCTGTGACCCACCAGAAAACATGACAAACAGCACAAGAAGCACCGACAGGCAGAGCAGAAGCAGCAAGATTCAGCACCTAAATTTAAATGTAAGTATAAACCCTGTAAGTATCTCCACTAGTTCTCTGCCAGTTCAGATGGATCATAAATCCATGTGCAAATAATGGAGCTGAGCTGACAGACTCCTCAACAAACACGACATCAAGAGGAGGAGCGATACTGCAGTGTGAGCTCTTACACAATGTTTTTCCCTTCGGTGTGGACAGAATCAAAAATATAGTAAAATCAGGAAATAATTAAACCTTTTTCCAACTGAATATATATTTGAGGATGTACAGGATGTTGCTGTTCTGCCGCTCAGTAGAAGGACATCAAGTTTACATGTCAGCTATCAGGATGTTGATGCATGGGAGCCCCCGCTCACTCCACCCGCACACACACACGCACACACACACACACACACACACACACACCACCACCACCACCACATGCAGGGATCAGGATGTTCCTGGTCAAACACCAGGTTCTGCAAGATCAGCAAATCCTAAATCACAGCCTGGTTATCTGTTTCTCCTCCCCTTCCATCGCTGAGCTGCCCTGCAGCGGGAGGGAGGTGCTGAGGAGAGAAATCCATCGCTCCCAACACGGCTTCCTGACGGGATCACCGGCGAATCTGACCTCCTGTCGAGGTTAGAGGTGGTGCTGAGGTTGTCTGGGAATCCCGTGAGACAGCTCAGGGAAAACTACAACTGATTCCTGACAGGGTCCGAGCAGCACTCTGTCCAAAATTAATAAATAAGTAAATAATCCAACTGTCAAGTCGTCAATAGAGTTAAAGGCCACAGTGAGGGCGTGCAGTGTCAACAATGTTGAAACAGGGCAGGAAGTGAAAAGAGGAGGTCTTCTGTGAGGATGAGGAGCACAGGAAGTGAAGAGTGATGTAGAGTGATCATTTGCTGTTGCGTAGTGTTTTCTTTATGTCTTGTTTGTATTTGTGTTGTTGTGGTTTGATCCAATTCAAAGTTCAAACAAAGTTCGTGCTGCAAGGCTCCTTCATCGCGGAGGCTGTGTGTGTGTGTGTGTGTGTGTGTGTGTGTGTGTGGACTGTGTGTGCATTCTGTGCCAACGACCAGCGACAGCAGAGACTGTGATCCCTGCACACAGCTGCTGTTCCTACAACTGTTTGCTCAGTCCAAAATAATGACAAGATTTCTAACATTCGCCAAGTACATCAAGGTAACACTTACATGTACATTCATTTTATCGATGTCACGATGTGACAACCAAAGACTGTATAAACCAGGGAGGTGATTTCTAAGACGTCCCCCGACCAAGTTTCTAAAAGTCATTGTGAAACTCAGTGTTGTTGCTTCATTGTCATCGTATTGGTAGTGCCCGACTCCATTAAACTCCCGTCTGAAGAGAGAAGTTTGTCTCTCTGCACATTAAGCCTTAAAATAAGAATATTTACGATCATGTACAATGTTCTTCAGCATTATTATGACGACTGGTGTAGGCCTGAGAGCTGGAGCTCATTACTGACGTCACCGCTAGCTTAAAACAACCAAGGAGCACGTGCACTAAAAAAAAAAAATACAATAAACGCTCGTTTTAAAAGATGAGAAACTCACCTAATGTTTAGTGGTGTCCTCTCATGTACCAACATCAAGACATGAAGCTAAACACAGATGTATAGCCCGGAAACGGCTTTTTGTTTGTCTCATGAAGCAGCTAACAGAGCCACTTTCGGGCTATAAACCTGTGTTTAATTTTGTGTTTTAGTGTCAGTATATGAGAAGACACCACCAAACGTTGGGTGAGTTTCATGTCTTTAAAATTGAGCATTTATTGTATTTTTTTGACAAATTGTCTGAGTGCACATGCTCCACTGTTGTTTTCAGCTCATGGTGACATCAGCAACAAGCTCCAGCGCTCAGGACTGCACCAGTTGTGACATGCGATCACAAATATCCTCACTACAGCGATTAATCTGGGAAAAAAAAACAGAAAAAACCCTTTAACCCTTCTCCTTTAACCAAAAATAGGCCACGAGGTGGAACACAGAGGAGCACACCAAACAGCAAGCTGTATTGTTTGTCTGCAGACAAAGTTATGGTTCACTGAAAAATTTAACCATCTGAAAAACATTAAGTCCTCCAAATTAAATTAAAAAAAAAAAAACAAGCACTTGTCACTGTAATGCACTTTGCTGTAAAGTATTTTGAGGTTGTAAGATAAAACACATCTGTTCAGATTTAACTGAAGATGGATTATTGTCCTTGATTTGTTCTTATTTCTATTTTGAAGCTGAAGCTGTTGGATTTATTACACCTCTGCGCTCGTACAACCCTCTGTGACATTTCAGTGGGTCAGAGTGAACATTCAGGCCTGTCAGCCGGATGGTTTCCATACAGACTTCCTGTCGTGTTGGTGTGAAGCTGCTTCCAAACTTATTCTCAGAGATCCTCGCCTGCATAAAGATCGCCGTCTCTCATCTCGTCCTTGTGACTGCAGTCATTAACGGCGCTCTGCTGCTGTCCTTTCCCACCAGTGTTTGCATATCGCCGAGCAAATTAACTGTCAGAATTGCATCGTCTGCACTCTCTTTATTGAATCTCGCCAGCAAATTGGTTGTTAGGAATCCTCAGGGGTGGGATCAGCACCGGGGAGCCCGGCAGGGCTGAGCCTCCGCTGGGCTGCGGGAATAAAGTGGATTAATGGAGAGAAAGAGAGATATAAAGGTTGTACAGGTGGGCTGCTTTCATCATGACGGCAACATGACCTTTAATAACAAATACAAACCTTCACTCAGAGCTGGATTCAAGCTTATATAAACAACTTATCTAACCAGGAAACAGTTTGTCTGAGTCAGTTTCGATTTTTCAGTCAGTTTATGTAGACTCATAGAGAGAGGCAATTCTTCCTTAAAACAAGGCAAATGTTCCACTTTGTTTTTTCCTAAAATGCTTTTGACATTTTCCATTTAAGACCTCCAGTGATTGTGTGAAATGACAGGATCAAAGGAGGAGGTGAGCTGATATAAAGAAAAAGACAGTTGGCTTGTTAAATAAATGGAAATTATGCAGAGTTGTGTTCACGTTTTTCACTGGACAGCTGCAGTTACTGAGTCTAACTCTGAAGAAAGCAGTGAGCAGGAGAAGACAGTGTTTGTCCGTAGCTCTGCAGTTTAAACTGAGTTAGTCTGAGTCTGATTTTCTGTTTGAGTCAAAGTCGGTTCGAGTCACTCCACAGAGGAGGACTTGAGACTAGATTGGACTTGTCTGAAATGACTTTGACTCGTCAAGAAACACCGAGAAAACAGTAGTGGTTGTGTTTAAGTGTGTGGCTGTGATGCAAGACACAGAAAAACGTCTGCGGCTTCTCTTCAAGAAAAATGGAGAAAATGTCCGTTTGTTTTGTCAAACTTGAATTTAATTGATTCACAAACTTTTTTGTTTCTAGCTGTGATTCATCCTACCTATTAACTTCCTGTTATAGCATAACAAGCGCAAATTCGCAATAGCTGCAACCAGAAGTCTACCACAAACCGTTGATTAGTTATGGAAGGGGGCGGGGCCATAGAGGCGGGGCAAGCCATGACCAGTGAGAGTGTGTGTGTGTTTTTTACAAAGTGTGACCATTTTACATGAATCCATTTAAATGGTAAAACCTTTTTGTTACAGGCCACTCCCACTGTAACGCCTCCTTTTTCGCAAAATTGGCATGAACACACACACACACACACACACACAAACTTATTTGACCTCCATGCCAAATTTTAATCCCCAAGGGTGCAAACTGCGGCTGCCAAAGTGTGGAGAATTTATGTGGACTGACTGACAGAGCGACAGACAGACGTGTAGACCCGAGGAGCTGCTGGTCGCAGCTGAAATGGAGCTCAGAGGAAAGACTCTGAATCAGATCCTTTAAATGTCATCTGCTCTCACTGACGATTGTCGTGTTTTATTTGCTAGTTTTTCCCGAAACTGTCCCGGTGTTTAATCTGTGCCCCGCTGCTCTTGATTTGTTTGGTCGAATGGGCATCGACGTTGCTCATTGAACAAACTATCTGAAGCCCAACAGAAGGCCGACTGTGTGCAGATCAGTATCTGTTGGATCATATCGAGTTAACATCGATCCCCTTCACTCATTCCAGGATTATCTTCGTCCTCTGGATAACTTTGAAGAGAAAAAATGCTCCGTGTTAATGTAGGTGACAGGAAGTGTGGTGTGAAATGCATGATGAGACAACTTTTAAAATGCAACAAAACACTCAGACGCCAATCAAGAGGCGTCTGCTCTTAACTATCATTTCCTTCTGGTGAATTATGTAAAACTCTTCAGGCTGTGCGGCTGTAAAATATTCATGCTGTTATGGCTGTTCAGCACTTCAGAAACTTCTCCGAGACGTCAACACGGACTAATGGCAACACAACGCACCATGAATGATTCACAATGTACAAACAACTTCAGAGAAGAGAGGAGGCTGTCTATCTGTCTGTCTGTCCACCTTCCTTCCTTTCTACTTACCTACCTATCTACCCTCCTTCCTTCCTTCCTTTCTTACGACTTACCTGTCTTCTTCTCTTCCCTCCTTCCTTCCTTCCTTACTACTTATCTACCTACCAGCCTATCTACCTGTTTTCACAAAAACGGAACATTGATTATCATTAATAGTTATTGCTTATTATGGATTCAGTATCAAATTGATATCAACATTTTTGTAAATGGAAACTTTTGCACTATTTTTTTATATGGTTTTTATAGTTTTGCACTATTAATCCACTCATGTTAAAATCTTGTGAAGTGTTTCTGGATGAGGATCGGTTCTACTCTCTCTGCTCCCTTTCGCCACCATAAACTCCTGTTTCCCAGCATGCACCGCTCCGATCTCCTGGATGAGTTGTACCTCTGAGAGCTTGACATCAGGCCTGAGCTGTACGAGTGTGCAATCCTGTCAAATGAGCTGAAAAAGAACAAAATAAGCTGTTTCAGGGAGGTGATGGGGGAGGATACTGGACACGCTGCGCTGGCTGAGCGTGTGTTGGCCACATTGCTGCGGTTTTGCAGCTGGTTGAGTTTATTTAATGTGGTTTCACATCATACATCATTGCAGGGTGGTTAATTCCACTGTGTGTAATATGGCCAGAGGGTTCTCCAGTGTGAAGGGGATTTAAATAGCCATTTGTGTGTGTGTATCCAATCACTTATAGCTCTCAAGGGGCTAAATATAGATGCCAGGCTATAAAAATATGGGCTGGATTGGATCATTTAGTACTTGAATGTTTGAGTTGGTGGAGCATGGCAGAAAAAAATGGAAGCTATACATACAGTACATACAAATACTCATACATACATACATGCAAACACATGCATGCAGTGAAGTGGGCATTACTCAGTAAACAAAGGTGATAACAGCATGCCTGAATGGTCCAAAATTTGTATTTACTCACATTTGATTTAATGGCTTTGTCAGGTCACTTTGTGACAAAATGTCATATTCAACTTTTATGTGAAATCTGCCTTGTCTATCAGTAAGGGATCAGCTAATGTAAATATAATCTAAAGAAATCTAATAATCTAATATTTTAAAAAAAGAAAGAGAAAACATGTTTAAATTCATGTTGTTTATTTTAATCCAAAGCGGGCCCTATTGTATTGTATTTTTTTAAGTTAAACACAAACTTTTATGTATATATGTAATTGTGACATTGTAATCCTGCACAAATTTTAATCATTATTCTACTTCTGCAATTTCTGGTATGGCATTTAATGTCGAATTGAAAATTGATCAGCTAATGACCGAGTGCCTATATATGATATTTAATATGAAGTAATGCTGAAAATGTTTCCCTCAGCTGTGCAGAAATGCTCTTTCTAAATGGAGCAACGTGGGTTTCAAAGACCCAAAAAAATGTTTAAAAAACCGACAGACGAAGCGCTTTCACTCTGGTTTATGCGAGCTGAACGAGATACAATGCACCAGTTGTTTTAGAATCAGTCGTTCCCAGAAGAGAAGAACTGGTCTCATGATGTTTAAAGTGAGCAGTGAAGATGTAGCTCCCTCTAGTGGTAATTTTAAGAAACTGACTTATGTTAGAACAAAAACATTAAAGTAGTTCATGTTTTATTGTATTCACATATTTGTTCGTGTTGTATTTTGTAAGTGTCCTGTGCACACACATGTATGTGAAGGTGTTTTTTTTTTCTGAAGATCAAACTCTTCTCTCCTGATTAAATTGTTGTTTTGTGTCTGTGCAGGTTTTTAATTGTTCTGGGCTGTTTGATTCTGGCCATTCTGACGACATTCAGGGAGCACGAGAAAGTGTCTGCGCACTGGCTGGTTATACTGGTAGGTCACTGGGATCTGCTTTATTTCTGGTTTGTTTTGCTCTGTGAAGGACCAGTTTTCTCCTTTATTTCCCTTTTGGGGTTTTGTGGCTGAAAAAGTCTTATTATTCCACAATTTCAATAACATAGGCCCACACAAACAAAACAAAATATTATTTTTGCACTTGAAATGTTTGATTCTAATACCTGAGATATGTAAGCCAAAGACTTCATATTTACTGGCTTTACTTTTCAGTCAAATGGAAATATTCAGGATGGACATGTCTCAGATGGAGAATAATGGGGCGCCCGGTGGCTCAGTCGATAGAGCAGGCGCCCCATTTACAGAGGCTATGTCCTCACCGCAGCAGCCACGGGTTCGATTCCACCTGTGGCCCTTTGCTGCATGTCATTCCCCCTCTCTCTCCCCTGTTTCCTGTCTATTCTTCAGCTGTCCTATCCAAGAAATAAAGGCCCTAAAAATATCTTTATCTTTTGAAAAAAAGATGTGAATAATAAAGTTCTTTGGGTTTCGAAGCTGAAATGCACGGTGAAGGCCTGTATATTTTTATGTCATATAACTGCTGAGTGTTTTAGGGTTGGGTGATAATTTAAGATGTTTTGCTGCTTTTTTCCAAACAGGAAACCTTCGCCATCTTCATCTTCGGAGCCGAGTTCGCATTGAGGGTCTGGGCTGCAGGATGCTGCTGTCGCTACAAAGGATGGAGAGGGAGGCTGAAGTTCGCTCGCAAGCCTCTGTGTATTTTAGGTACATATTTATGAGCGTCAACAATAAAAAGAGAAAAACTGCAAATGTTAGACTTATATTTTTCCTTAATTTTACTTTTGGCTGTAGCCTCAATGTGATCTGGAATTTTAAACATAAAGTGTGAATGAAAGAATTATAAGTAGCCTCAATTGTCACAATTAAATCTCTTGGATTCTTTTATTTTTAACTGGCTCTTGTTGAGAAGTAATTTCTGCAGCTCTTCAGAATGTGTTTCACAAAGAACACTTAGTAACGGCGTCAGGTCAGACTCATTTAATAAAAGCCTCTCTCTGTGCTGTGTCTCCTCTGTGTCAGACATCTTTGTGCTGATTGCCTCGGTGCCGGTGGTGGCGGTGCGTAACCAGGGCAACGTGTTGGCCACATCCCTGCGCAGTCTGCGCTTCCTGCAGATCCTGCGGATGCTGCGCATGGACCGGAGGGGAGGAACCTGGAAGCTGCTGGGCTCCGCCATCTACGCACACAGTAAGGTAAGAATCAATGGACGGGGATCACAATTAACAGTGTTAACTGAAGGAAGAGGGGGATGACAACAAGCATCCAATTACACAAAGAAAACTTTATTTTCGAAGCTGACAGATATCTGTAGCCTGTTTTCATTCAAGGTGTGTTCCATTTTGTTGCTGATGTCCTTTGCAAAACCTCACAGAAGTGAAAGAAGAAGAGGAACTTTCAGTGTAACATCAGTCAGAGCAGAGTTCAAGAAAGAAGTGTAAATGCAGTGTGGATATAAACTTTAACACCTCATCGTAAAACCTTCTGCTTAGATTTTCACCTGCTGTCTGTCTGCTTTTTAAACAATGAGATTCACTAATCTTATGAGTCAACGCTACATTCTGACGTTATCAAACTACATCTTTGTTTTCATTGTTTAGATCTGGAGTTTTTTGGCTTCAGAAGTTACATATTTTGCATATTTGAGTGTAGTTGACTTGACCTTCTCACTATGCAAGATTTTTCAACCTTTCTTCAATGTTGTGAAGGTGTCTTTAAGGTTTAGGTGTGTGTCAGGTAAAGAGAAATGCAGACAAGTTGACTGTAGTCACCTTTTACTTTGATTGTTTGGGAAATAATTGCAACATCTTTTTCCTGAGAAACTTTCTGTGGAATAAAGAACTTCACCCGACCTTCCATCAGCATGAGGGTGAAGAGAAAATGATTGAATTTTCATTTTTGGGTGGACTCTCCCTCTAAAGTCTGAACTAGTCACAAGCTCACTTCAGCTAACATTATCACCATAACCATCACTCTTCTCCTACCAAGGTGCCAAACATACGACTAACGTTGCAGTCCCTGATGGTTCGATGCTTCTTACAGATGCAACAATGAAACCTCGTCTGTCTGTCAGTGTAAAACTCTGAATGGTGTTAATGTTACAAAACATCTGTATCTGCCGACCTGGGAATGTGTACTGTACTACAGCACTATCCAGTCTTAATGTTGTCCTTTGAAGGAAACACTTGACTTATAAAAGTACAGAGATGTTTTTGGTTGTTGTTTCCATTTTATATAAATTAATACTATGGCTGTCAAACGATGAATTTTTTTATTAATTGCAATTTATCACATTTCTCATTGCATGTTTAACATTATATTATTTTGCATTTCACAACAGATTTTAAGTGCATATTAACAATGTAAAGCAATTCTTACAAGTGCAAACTGTAGTACGTCTCTTGTGCAAGTCTGGTGCAGTAACAAGAAAAAGACAGAAAAAAAAAAGAGAGAGAGACAGAGAGAGAAAGGCAGCAGCACTCGCCCACCGCTAATTAGCTTAGCTCAAACACTGGTAGTCAATGGGAAGTGCTAGCCTGCCTCCACCTAAAGTCA
>JAPQLA010000004.1:24674910-24710130 GCA_029822935.1 Naso vlamingii | reverse complement strand
CAGATAAACTTTCCAACAACTCTAAACAGTCCTGTGTGCTTGTTGTGACTTGTTTATTTACCACATTATGTTATTTTCAGACTCAGATCAGCACTTGATGTAATACAGAGTGTTTAACAGACATTTTGTTTTGCTAATCTACTTATACGCACATCTGCGATGTTCTCCACATGTGCCCTGCGGTTTACTTTCAGCATGTATTTGATTCTAAAATTACATAAAGTGCTCATGTGAGTCTGCAAATAACACAACGTGGTAAATAAACAAGTCACAACAAGCACACAGGACTGTTGTTGGAAAGTTTATCTGATGACTTTACTTGAAAGCAGGCGAGCACTTCCCACTGACTACCAGTATTTGAGCTAAGCTAATTAGCGGTGGGCAAGCTCTGCCCGTCTAATAATAATAACAAAAAGATAAAATGAGCCCTTCAGAAGTGTATTGTTGTCTTTCTTCTGTTGGTAGGAAGCAAGCGGCTTGATTAAGGGTGCCTCGAAGGGACAAAATAGCAGCACGAGATTGAAAATAATAACGCGTTGATCTTGGCCTTTTAATCGATCTTGATCAGCAGGTTAACACTGACAACCCTAATTAATCCACTTTGTATATTCAAGGTGTGACAAGCAATGCACTTTTTTCGTAGCTGAAATAGGACAAAAATGTTTTACGCCAGCAGAGAGAGACAAGGAGACAACTTGGCCTGTAAAGATGCTTTCATATGTGTCCATCTGTAGTTTGAGGTGAAATATTCTTAACATCCAAACAACATGAACCCTGAAGGTGCTTCATGTAAGTGGATGAAGGTGAATAAATCTGGTTGACTTCATGTGTAACAGTGTGTGTGTTTGTGTAGGAGCTGATCACAGCCTGGTACATCGGCTTCCTGTCTCTGATCCTGGCCTCCTTCTTGGTCTACCTGGTAGAGAAGGACGACGTCTCCATGGATGTGTCCAACCATGAAAACCCAACTGCACAGCCCAACCCACAGGACTTCGACACCTACGCCGACGCACTGTGGTGGGGGCTGGTACGTACGTTACATCGTGTCTCTGTATGGTGCTCCTTCGTTAAGGTCAGGGAACTAAATCCATCCACCTTTCTGCCAGGAAACACACAAGTCAAAAAATAAAAATCTTAAACTCTAATTTAAGGTGTTTTTGGGTTCTTAAAGTATTTATCCTTTATTTTTTTTTAATTTAGGTGACCGAATCTGCCATTGCTGAGATTATTATACATTAACTTTTGAAGTCCCTTTCTTTCTGATACTGGACAGTTTTTGGTCTGATACTGATTATTTTAACAAATTCCTGTAACAGCTAACACTACACTGAGGAAATGGTTAATTTTTTTCTTTTCACTATATTGACAGAGATTCATTCAGTTAGTTTAAAAAAAAGTCCCAAACATCAAATGTTAGACCGAACTGTTTTTTAAGTAAATGTTCTTTGTTAATAGTATTTTCATCCATCTGATTGTCCGTTTGAAAGTTAGATGCCTTCAGAGTTCAGTGCAGATTTGGCTGAAGCTTTCTGGCCAGATGATCAACTGAAAACATTTTGGCTTTGATTCAAATGTTGGATTTTTGCCAAAAAGCAATTAGCAGTTTTCAGCCTCCTGTATTCTGCTGCGCTCGCGTGTCATTGGCTCTAACATTCACAGCTTCAAAGCTGCTGAACAACAGGATATTTTGCTGGAAAATCAACCTGAAACACAGAAAGTAAAAACCGTCAGTGAGCCAGTGGCCTGTTGCAGAGTTGTCCAGAGCTTCATGCTCTAATGAACGCCTTCCAGTCAGGGAAGCACTTTCAAGTCTCCCAGCATCGTGTGACCTCATTATGAGGATCGTCCTTGCACCGGGAGGCTGGAGTTCAAATTCTGTGACAGCAGGCATCTGTCCTGCTGAAGTGTCCTTGAGCAAGACATTCAACTGTGACCACCTTCATATTGTGGATGATGTGAGCATTTGAAACACTGAACTGCTCTTTAGTGGATCAATACAAAGGTCACACAGCACCGCAGAGAACTGCAGTGTGTTTCTGCAGAGAGATCACTGAGGCTTTAATTAACACTCTGATTACTGTTGGTCACAGATATCTTCAGTCTCTGACAGATCTCCCAGCAGTTACATGAGAAACTTCAAAGAAACCTGGAATCCTTGTTCTGTTTTGCAGATCACGCTGACCACCATCGGTTACGGGGACAAAACTCCAAAGACCTGGGCTGGAAGACTGTTAGCTGGCACTTTTGCTCTGATCGGAGTGTCCTTCTTCGCTTTGCCTGCAGTGGGTGCTCCTGTACACTCCATGTAAACTGCAGCAGCACAGGATTGTGAATAAATTCAACACACAGTGTTGCTGTTGCTTGTTGACTGCAGAGATTGTAGTTTAATTAGCTGACACATTGATATTAATGAAGATATTTGTGCTTTCAAAACCCAATTAACATAGTCATTGTATCTGAAAAGATTTATCCCAGCCGGATAAAATTTCTATGTAAATTTTCGGAAATGTTTCTTACATAATGAAGTTTTACTGAAGAAGTAAACCCGCATGCACTGATTAGATAAACAAAGATCTATCTATCTCAGATTAGATTTGTATTTTTTGTGGGATTGTAAAATGCATTAGGGCTGCAACTGACTATTATTTCCATTATTGATTAATCTGCTGATTATTAGTATAAGTGTCAAAATAGTGTAAAAAATGCTCATCTCAATTTCCCTGGGCCCAATGTGACGCCTTTAAATTTCTTTTTTTGTCCAAACAACGGCCAAAAACACAAAGACTCCTCATTTATTATCATAAATAACAAAGAAAAGCGGCAAATCCTCACATTTAAAAGGCTAAGCCAGCAATTCTTTTTACTTTTTTATTTGAAAGAATGACTAAAACAATAAATCGGTTTCCAAAAGAGTTGGTGATTAATTTTTTTAACGATCAATAACCAATTACTTGACTAATCTTTGCAGCTCTAAAATACATATGTGACTATATCCTGTTTAATGGTGTATGATAAGAGCTTTGGTTCCTGCCACACCCGAGAACAGACACTGAGGGACATACGTTAACACTATCTACTACACAAGACAGATTGTAAATCAAAGCATTTCTTTTTTTCACTGTAATCTTTTTTTTAAAAATGTAGCTTCAAAATTTACATTATCCTTTACAAGGTGAAATCCTCCTTGTGATGATCAACAGAACTTGGAGTAAAATTTGGCCTAAGTTGTGGAGTGAGAAGACGTTATTTTCTGTACATGCCCCAAAACCAGCACCTCTGTCCTGTTTCTACACATGGTAATGCTTCAGAAAAGCAGCATTAAAGGAGAAGTTCAGCTTTTTGCACGTTAAGCCTTAAAATAAGGATATTTACGATCAATCCCACAGCATTATTATGATGAATGGTGCAGTCCTGAGAGCCGGAGCTCATTGCTGACGTCACTGCTAGCTGAAAATAACAGAGGCACATTTCAGGTGCTTCGACAGTCCATTGAAAAAAGGTTGTTTTAAAAGATGAGACGAATGTTTAGTGATGTCCTCTCACGTTCCGACACTAAAACACAAAGTTGACCGACAGCTTTTAACCCAGAAACAGTTCTTTCAGCTGCTTCAGGAAACAAACAAACAGCTGTTTTCAGCTTATGAGTTTACCTTCGTGTTTTAGTGTCGGAACGTGAGAGGACACCAGTAAACATTTGGAGATTATCTCGTCTTTTAAAACAAGAAATTTTACAGATTGTTGAAGCACTTGATATGCCTCTTTAGCTTTGTCGTAACGAAGCAGCGAGCTCCATCTCTCAGGACTGCACCGTTCGCCATAGTAATGCTGAAGAACATCGTATATGATCATAAATATCCTTATTACGAGGCTAAATGTGCCAAAAACAAACTTCTCCTTTAACATTTGTTCCTCAAATCGGCTCGTCCTTGTTATTTTGCTGTGACTTCTTCTGTCCATACAGAACCACAGCCAGTTTGATTATAAAATCACTGTAGATTTTCCCATTTTGTGAGAAAGTGACACAATAAACCTCAACAGTTGCAACCTTAAGGATCTTAATTTAAGACGGTTGCATACGCTGCACCCAGAACTGTGTTGGATCAGCTGTCCTCGTGTTATTTATGCACAGTCAGCTCCGGAGGCGGCAGTGTGTCTGACTGTGTTTTGTGGCTGCAGGGGATTCTGGGATCAGGCTTGGCTCTGAAGGTCCAGGAGCAGCACAGACAGAAGCACTTTGAGAAGCGCAGACATCCTGCTGCCGGGCTCATCCAGGTCAGACACGACCTGACATTAACTTCTTCTTTTCACTGGTCCTTACTGTGTTTTTATGCACATCTACCTGACTCATACAGTTATTATCAAAATGCACATTATTTCCTCTTCATTGTTTCAAGTCTGCCTGGCGGTATTATTCCACAAATCCAATCAGGGAAGACCTTATTGCCACGTGGAGATTTTATGAAACGGTCATCTCTCTTCCTTGTTTCAGGTAAGTAACATGAAATGTAAAAAGAAAAAAAGTTTCTGTGTTTACTGTTGCGTTCCACTATTCATTTATGCTGCTCCACCAGTCATGATTTTTGTTCAAACTTTTCATTTCCTTTAGTTTGCATGCTTGTCATTAACCTGAATTGGAAGTCTGTCGTTTCCATGGAAAGCTGGACGCTGAACTGTGGGTACAACAGGTATAACAGACGTCATATATGTGATTATATGTGGTTCTGCTTTTCCAAAAGCATCTTAGCATAAAGAAAAACTTAAAGGACATGAAGCTCAATTCAGTGACGTTTATGCTTTGGGAAACCTAAAGAAATATGTGATGTCAAACTCTCACCTAATAAAGATACAATCAGTAAAACTACGACTCTTTACTGACACCTGGAAATAGCTCGAGTTATGCTTCTATACTGTGTTTTCAACAGCATCATTTGGAAAAGAAAACTTCAAAAAAAAAAAAAATCTGCATCTCAATCTGCAAAGCCCCGCCCCTGCTCTGCCTCTGCCTGATTGGTTCTGACCCTGACTTTTTTTGGCTGGACTGGAGAAGCAGGCCAGTGAGGCGACCAAATTTCAGGATTAGTCAGACAGTCATAGCTCAGTCCTCATTGGCTGCTCCCCTTTAAAACTGATCTGCTGAGCAATTCTACGTCACCAGAGGAAGTTTTGCCAACTGTGGAGTGAGTGTGGAGCAGTCATGCTAAGCGAGACATCCGAAATCCAAAACTGTCTCCACAAGCTGTTGAATAATCACATAGATGTTGTTATATTGAGTTGAGATTGAGATTCTGAACGCCATGCATCGAGGAAAGAGAGAAATAGATTTTTTTGCTTGAAATCACATGACATTACTACCTTGAGTGAGAACACATGGGACAGCGAGACCTGCAGCCGTGCTTCCTGCATCTGTTGCCCAGGACAGAGCTGTCACCACGGCACGACCTGGCAGCGAAGAGTCGTAGACAGACGGGTGGCGGCTACTTCCACATAATAATTAACCTTTTTTTGAAAACTCATGTCAAAGGCGCCAGTATTAACTCATTACTGTTTTTCGGTCCTGTAACGTGGCTCTGTAAGTTGAAATGTCGAATATTTCTCGTCTACATTGAACGTCTTTTACTTTTTACTTGAAGGATTTAATATTTGGCTACGTGTGTTTAATCAGAGCTGTTCACGTCATTTTTAGTGATATTTCTCTTTCTTGAATGTGTTGAATTAACAAGTTAAAGTCAGTTTGAAAATGAATACAACTGCATTCATAACTTTTTATTTTTTTATTTTTTTCCATTATTGGCAAAAGAATTTAATTTAATTTGCTGCCATTAACCACATTTCCCCATGTACCCAAATGCAGTCCAGCCATGTACTTGGTTTTCAGCTAGCCTTGTTTAAACTCTGACCGTCTATCTGAACAACAAACACACGAGTCAGTCAGAGGCAGAGTAAGGCAGATGTTTAGGGAATGCAAATGGGGAAAAAATGGGGCCTGAATGATGTGGAATTTTTGGGGCAGATGCCGATACTGAAACTGGGGAGAAAAAAAAATTCTGATATCAGATATATCGGCTGAATGTGGATATCAAATGTTTGTGACAAAGAAATGTGGTGTAATGAAAATTTTACATCTTAACAAGCATTATTCCAAACATCCGTGCACTGAACAGTAAACACTTCATGTATAACAGACTGCCCTCTGCTGGACAAATTAGGTAATTACACCATTTTAAATCACAAGTTAAAGCTTTTTCTCTGGCCTTCAAAAACAGTTTTAATATCGGCACTTACCGACAAACACATACACTGAAACCGTACAGTTGCAATCGGCCTATATCAATCGATAGTATCGGCAAGCTGATAAATATGTCAGGCCCTGATAACCACAGCCTCAAAACTTGTGGATGTAGTCACCTTTTAAATCCTTCACCACTAAATCAACAGATATCAAAGCGCAAGTTCAATTTTAATGACAAAGTCCAACACAGAAAATGCTGCCTTTTGAAATCGACCTCACAGAAATACCAGCAGGCATTTGGCATTTTTAGTGGTTGGTAAAGGATGTTTTTAATTTAAGTGCTATCCTGTAAATTTGTTAACATTAACGTCCTTTTTTCTCTCTCTCATCCAAAGGAAGGAACACTTGGAGGCCATGGCGAGGTAGGTCATCGTTTGATCTCCAGCAGAGAAACTGTAAATGACACAGAGCTGTGAGCCTTTCTCATGGTGCTTTAATTAGCCCTGCATGCTGGAAAGACTAATGAAGGTTTCCTAGAATATCCCCACATCTGCCTTTAAATAGCTTTCTATATTAATTCACAAGTCAAATAAATCTCTGGACTAACGGCTGGTAAATATGTGAATGGTGATATAAAACTCCCAGTTGTCCGACTCTTTGATAGTGCTGCCATCCACATCGGCCACTGCCATGACATTTATGCTGAGGGATCTTTTTAGAAACCTATTAGTGAGTCCATTAGTTACGTTTCAATTATGAATGACAGTTAAAACGAGTAATTAGTGATCAAAATGGGGTCTTTGGGTTGGAGGATTTTCTTTTTTCTCCAGTGTGTGGTGTTAAAATAGTGAGTCTCGACATTAAAAAAAAAAAAAGCCCTGAAAGTCTCACTGAGAATGTTTGATTTGTGACAGAAATAGCCTCATAATTATTGATTATGTCTTAATTCTATTGCAGAAATCAATACACAGTCATTTTTGGTGACCACTAACCTAATGGTTGCACATCTGCTCACATGTTATAGACAGTGAGATGAAGATCTTTCTCAGAAAAACTCTAAATGCAGCCTGAAGCAGTGAAGACGTGATGGGAAGCACTGCTGTTTTTTTTAATGAGTGTTACGGGGATCAAATCTTTGAACTGCGGTCTTTTTAAAACAAAATGTTACATTTTATTTGCTGATGCCCACTGGACTGTAGAAA
Source organism: Naso vlamingii (assembly GCA_029822935.1). NCBI lineage: Eukaryota > Metazoa > Chordata > Actinopteri > Acanthuriformes > Acanthuridae > Naso > Naso vlamingii. Next base: position 24,702,699 of record JAPQLA010000004.1, on the reverse strand, counting down.
GGATGAGATGAGGCATGTTTAATATCTGTACTGTTTAGTGCAAACGGAAATATGTGGTATAGCCTTCAAAAACTGCTTCCCTCAATCTGAAAACTAATTTTCCACTTTGTAAAAAGTTTTAAAGAGTTAAAGTTCAGTGAACTCAAAGCACAAAACAAGAATGAGACAAACAGTGCAAAAGGAGAAATGAAAATATAAAAAGAAAACACTTGGGGGGGGGGGGGCATCCCAGTGTTCTACATGTCATCGTCCTTTATCATTGGCCACATAGGTTACATTAACCCCGCCCATTTTTCCCAAAACAGCTTTATCTATGAGATATGGAGTTTGTTGACATTTTGTCCATATTCATTAAACGTTACAGAAAGTAGCTGAAAATGTGTGACAGCGTTAGTTCAAAAGAGCGTCTGTGTCAAAATCCTTCTTCACGCTAATATTCCAGCTAGGAAGGCAGCAACTGGAAGGAACTATTTTTCCAGGCGTAATAACTTTGGTCTCCACGGCTCCTCTCCCTCTCTCTCTCTCTCTCTCTCCCTCTCTCTCTCTCTCTCTCTCTCTCTCTCTCTCTCAGTGATGTTTGACCAAATAAACGCAGACGTTCTCTTTAGAAGGGTGAATTACCTATAGCTAGCAACTTTCACATGTCCTATAGTGTTTCTATCCCCTGTTTCAACATGAATGGCAGTGAATGGGCTTTAAAAATGCAGCCTGACATCTACTCAAGTAAAAAACTGGTCACATTTGAACACAACATTTGGAGAAGATAGGGGCGATCTCTGCTGATGAGGAGAAGTCAGACATAAACTGGGATGCTCTGTTTCAAGATGTCAACACCAGCCATCAGCTAAAAAGAAAAGAGTTGAAACTTCTCACTTGTGTTTGATCCACATGACGCCGTCTCTTTCCCTCCATGTGGGGCCATTAGACTCTCCCACTCGTAGCGTAACCTCATTACACTGAAGTGTTCTGCCCCGACACCTCCTGGCCTCCACTGAGCCGCCATGTTCAACAAGCTGGATCAAGTTACTGCTGCTAAAAGCTGCTGAACAGCAACAGACAGAGTCCTGATACACAGGCTGATGCAGAGGAGGGCGTTCGGTTCACTCAGACACTTCATACAGAAGCATTTGTTTTATATGCTGAGCTCGAAGAATTTATTCACTCAAATCACCTCAAAACATCAAATGTTCCTAATCCGTGTACATACTGTTAGTTTGGTTTTATTTGTCTGGAGCTTGACGTGTCTGAAACTTTTTCCCAGTACAGTGCAAAGACGGTAGGTTTAGTGTGAGCATAATGTTGAGGATTCATGCTGAGATCAAAAATGAAAGAGAAATTAGGAGGCTGGATTTCTGAATGTTGTCAGCTGTGTGACACTGAATTAGCAACATAGAACGATCATGAAAAACGTGTGTAGAATAGTTATTCAGATAGTTATACTAATTAGCATGAAGAGATAAGAGAGAAAAAAATGAGATAAAAAGTAGGGGTGTGAATCTTTCAGTATCCCACGATTCAGTTTCAAATTGATTCTCGATTCCAAATCATGTCTGATTCCAAACTGATCCTGATTCAGTGCATAAGGGGTCTAATTACATAATCTGCTTCAGTCTGTTTTGCAAGAAAGAGTGGGAAATAATGGCATTAAAGCAGAGTAAAGTGTGCACAGAATTACAAAGTTTTGTTATTGTTGTTTTTTTTACATATTAACCTGTAAACTGCTAGAATGTAAACAAATACAAACCTTAGACTCAAGGTAACATTTATTTATATCAAAGTTGCACAAATAAAAACTGTCTGACAAATAATGTTAACAGGTTTTAAATTTTTAGTAGATTCAATAACAAGTTCAAGTTGTATTAAGTTGATTGACCAATAATTATCTAAGATATTCATCATTTATCCCATATTTTATTGGCTGGCTAATTTAAAAAAGAAAAAAAAAAGTTAAAAATGGATTTTGAATCTTAGAAAACGAGAATCTAGCTCTCCATGTCAATCGATGTGTTTCACCACCCCTCATAAAAAGTCAGACAGGTAAAAGACGAGGTGAGTGAGAGGAAGGAAAGAAAAGAGAGAAGGTGAGAAGGGGAGAGGTGAAGATGTAGAAACACTCTGAGGGATGGACAGAGAGAGAAGCAGAGAGGTGGAGAGATTTCTGAGTCCCTTTCAGGATCAGCTGCTGTGAAATTAGCAGTCTGACATTATCTTGTTGCTCTGAGCGAAGAGGTGGACGACGGCCAGAAACTACAACAGTGCTGCCATGTCCAACAAGAGGGCGATAAGCCACTTACTCTGTGTGTGTGTGTGTGTGTGTGTGTGTGTGTGTGTGTGACTGCGCTGAGCGATATTAGACCTTTAATCTGAGTTATGTCGTGGTGCTGTGTGATCTGTTCAACACAATACTGAGAGAAAATTACACCAGAGTCAATTTTGTGTGCAAATAGAATATAACAACATGATTTAACATTTTATTAAGAAGTTTTGATTAACAATTTGCTCTTGTATTCATAGTTTTGATCATCCCTGTCAGTAACAATAATGACATTGTAGTAATTGGAGTTAACACCTAAGATCTAAAAACATCATGATGTCCCTACAGAGAAGTCTGACGGGTTAAATATGAGCGATCTGACATCAGGAAGACTGGAAACAAATCAAGCATTTGAAAGATGTTTTTTGAAAGAGAAAAGTAAACACAAAAGTAGAAACAATAAAATTATTTCCCAAACATCCTCCACTATTAACAGACTGTCCTGCTTCAGCCCGACCCACTGTTGTGTGCACACAGTTTTCAGTGAGGGATAATCACTCTTATTCACTTTCAATTTGATCTCAAACAAAATGGAGAAAATAATCTGGAGAGGTTAATGGTTTGTTTCTAACCTGTCTGATGAAAGAAAGATCTCGGTATTTAAACTTGGTGAGTATATTTTAATCTTAACGGCTTAAAACAAAAGAATCAGACCCAAGTTATACTTCTATAGGATTATCCTTTGAAAACGTCACTGCTGGTTTGTGCAACAGAAAAGTTTGTGTTTCTCGGAAAGGCAGATCTGTGTGAGATAAGGAGAATTATTTTTTCCTGTTGTGTTGCTTCATTTACAGAGAGCCACGAGATAATTGTGTATAATTTTCTGCCCTTTATTTGGTCGAAAAGCAGTCAGAAAGAGATTCTCTCCTCCTTTAAAGCTTCCTATTCTGCAGCCTCTCAGCGCTGTAATCTGCTGTCCCTATTCTGCCTAGAGGCCACATAGAGCCTTATATTGTGCGTCGGCTGTGGGAGCAAAGTCGCTGAGAACGCTCCACGTTTCAGAGGGCTGTGGTCGGCTCCGGTTACCCCGCCTCTCTGCCTCTTCCAAGGCACACAGGAGTCTTATTTTACCCAGGGAGCTCTTGTCTTTGTACTGCCAAATATTGTCAGCCCTTGGACAATAAAGGAGACCAATCTCCCCGCGGCTCTTTGAGGCTTCCTTCTGCCAGGAGAGAAGCATTGTTACATTGAGGCAGCAGACCATGAAGACTTTCACTCCTCTGTGAGAGGAAAGTCTGACTGGAGCAAAGTTGTTGCTGAGTCTGGAGGTGAGATTTAATGAAAAGATGCTGGTGTCGTCTGGTTCAGCTTCAGAATGAGATAACACAAAAATAAAATTAAAACTGCACATTGTTCACTCACTTTAAGCAACATTCTGCAAACGCTTTACCAGCAGGACACATGTTAAAAAAAGTAACATTAAAGCTGAGGTAGGCAGTTTATCTTGGTGTCATGGCGCTAAAATCCCATAATAACTTTTCAGCATTTTGTAATTCAGGTGGTCTGAAAGAACTCTAGATTTCTGCTCCTCTCCTCGGTTCTGTATTCAGACCGTGACGGGACTGTGAGCCAATCACAGTAATTTTACAGAGCAAGTGTTCCTATTGGCTGTTGTATGCTGCAACATCAACTGTTGCTGCGAGCTGATTTGCTGTTGAAACAAGTGACGTGCCTTACATTCTAAAACTGGCCTCTAGTACTGAACAAGCTGAGCTGCAGGCAACACCGTCAGCCGACTTGAGTCGAGCTGAGACAGACCAGTTTACACCGCTGCCATTTTCACTGCAACTGTTTGGTCTTGTCATGAGTCTTTGGTACAAGCTGGACTTAGAAGAGAGAGTGACGACAAACGAAATTACACGAGCTGGAGCAAAAAACAGGGCTGGGAAGGGGCAGGGAAGTTGCTTCCTTGGTCTTGTGCCACAGTTAGCTTGATTTCCAGGCATTGCTGACTCCAGCTTTTACACTAGAAGAAAGAGGGGATGTTGTGAATACTGATACTTTGGTACCAAGTCAATGCCAACAGTCTGAAAATACAACAGTATCCATTTTTCTATGGTTACCACACGTACAATTTTGCCATCAGCAGGCTGTAACAAATTACAAACAGACGGGGGCAGTATAGGATTAAGTGTTTAAATCTGTGCCGAAGAAGAATTCTTACTGGCCAGCCAGCAAACATGTGGGGCACTAAAAAGTTGGATTTTGTATTTAAAATGAGTTGTTGTCCATAAAAAGAACTGTGTTGTAAGACCTTGAACATTCAGTCATGTTGTTTGCCTCTTGGTATAGCATTTTAAATCACAACCTCCTCATCTTTCAAACTGTAAACTGTATCTCTTCGCATTTCTTCCATTTCAGTCAAAAATTGAGTATTCTGGAGCGTGTTCGCCTTCCCAATGCACGGCCATCGGTTGGGACGGGTAAGAAGCTCACAGGAAATGTTGAGTCAATAGAGGAAAGTCCTTCCAAGGATCCCAAACCTGCCGGCTTCAGTAACCGGGAACGCTTCCGTACCGCCTTCCGCATGAAAGCCTACACACTCCGCCAGAGCTCTGAAGGTATGAAGAGAGACGCCCCAGCCATCAGAATAAAAGGTTGGGTTTGGTCTGTGAGTTTCAGGGCAAGGACCATATGGTTATCATCATATCAGCTGTCAGCAGTTTACATCTGTCTAATTTTTTCAGTAATGTTTTCTTACTTTTGTCTCTGTCAGACGCCGGAGCCCTACCAGAACCAGCCTTAGAGGAGCGGGGATTTCCCCCAGACATCCTCATGGAGGAGATGATCCCCACACTGAAACTGATGATCAGGGCAGTCAGGTCAGGAACCCAAAAAAACATTAAAAAAAATATCAACCTGTACCAAACATGGATCAGTTCTGTCTTGGTCTGTGATTTTCATACTTTTGCTGACAATTCTGCTTTAATATGTACCCCAAAATCAAAGTAACAATACAGGACAGAAAACAGAACTCTCTTCCTGTAAGTTTTTAAAAATGTTTTTTCAAAATCACAATATTCAGTGTCTGGGGAATAATCAGACGCAAGGCCATCCTTTAGTACTTGAAAGATTCAAATGCTACAGACAAAACAAAATTAGTATACAGGAAGTAGAAAGGTTGGATGCTACCTTAGTCATCACAGCGGTACAAGGTTGAGCAGTGAGAAACAGAATATGGGCAGAACTCACTAACACTCACAGTGTGCTGGTAAATCTATAGGCCACACAGCTGACATCATGCAGGAACTCAATCCAGCACTGAAGGCCTGTGAGATGAGTGATTAACCCTGTGAAATTGCTGCTTCCAGCCACACCATTATTTTGGGACTGAATGGGTCCCTGAATGGGATGCTAAGACCTGGAGGGTTTTAGTTTCAGGACCCCAGAACTTCTGCCAACCAGTGGAGCCTGAGTAGCAGCCGCTCACTCTGAGAAGAGTCGCGTTCAAGTTGACTCAAAGGGGGAGATCTGTGGGACAAAGGGAGGTGCTCAGTGGGTCACAGGGTCAAGTCAAGCTCCAACATGACTTTCTAGAAACTCAAAGATTCAAGCAGCAAAAGTTATCTCATGAGTGCACACCAAAGACTCGGTGTGGTTGACAAATATGGGTTAGAAGGCCAGTGTTTGAGCCTTGTATTGGTTTAACAAAGGTAGTTTTTGGTGCACACTGGCATGGTTTGCAGCTCAATGATTGCTGAATGTATTATTTCTAGAAGAAACCAAGGGTTAGGATGCATAGGTATACCATCAACCAAACTGCATGTGCAATCATGGTAAGTACTTAAAGTCAAAGTCAAACCAGAAACATCTCACAACCTCTCTCCAGACAGAGAATGCCATCAATTTCCAAGTTTAATAAAATGAATTCTGTTACTTTTATGTCCAAACTGTTAAATCTTAACTCTGTCTTATAGGATCATGCAATTCCTCTTGAACAAGAAGCGGTTTAAGGAAACTCTGAGGCCTTACGATGTCAAAGACGTGATTGAGCAGTACTCTGCTGGACACCTGGACATGCTCTGTAGGATTAAATACCTCCAGACAAGGTCAGCAACTGCATTACAGAGAACCGAATCTGTCCGTGTGAAGCTAACGTTTCGTCTTCCTTAAGCTCATCCTGTTTCTCTTCCTTTAAGGATCGACATGATTCTTGCCCCTGGACCCCCCCTCACCCCCAAACAAAAGAAAACTCAGAAAACGCCGTTTGCCTACCCGCCCAATCAGTCACCCAGGTACTGTCACACTCTATGCGATTATATTGCAAAATGAGACTGTCTGATGAAAGAAACTACTAACAAACACAGTACATTTTACTCTTCATTCTAGTTGGTAAACAGTTTCAATGTTAAGTAACATGATTTTTTTTTTTTTTTAACTTTTTTTTGTTACTCTGTCCTCATTTTTCTGTAACAAATGTCCATGCAGTCCAAATCTACCCAGTGTTCTTTTGTTTCAGGCATGAGTCGTACATAGCCAAAGCCGCTTCCATGCCAGATGCCGAAGACCAAAGCATGATGGGTAGATTTGTCAGGGTTGAGAGACAGGTGAGGACAGAACTGCATAGCACCTTGGGAAACACTTAAAGAAATATTTTTAGTGTTTAACATTTTTTTATGTATTAATACAGACGTTATATTTATACCTGAACCAAGAATGGTTTTGACTCTCTTACCTGAAAGATAAGCGTATCAGTGGAGACATCTGTGTTAGTTAGCACAGGGGCTTAGTGGTTAGCACTGTTGCCTAACAGCAAGAAGGTCCTGGGTTCAAATCTGGGTCTGCTCATCTGACATCAAGAATATCTGCTGGGGTAGGACCTCTCTGAGTGGAGTCTGCATGTTCTCCCCGTGTCTGCGTGGTTTCACTTTGGGTGCTCTGGCTTCCTACCACAGCCCAAACACATGCAGGTGAATTGGTGACTCCAAATTGCCCGTAGGTGCGAATGTGAGAGTGAATGGTTGTTTGTCTCTTCATGTCAGCCCTGCGATGAGCTGGTGACTTGTCCAGGTTGTACCCTGCCCTCACCCTCTGTGTCAGACATTCTGGGATTCCTTGCCTGCGATTAGCTCTTGAATTAGCAACATACCAAATCAACAAACCAAACCAAACATTTGTTCATCAGTCTGTGCTGCTGCTGCGTTGTCTTTGTCTCAGGTGGAGGACATGGAGAAGAAGTTGGACTTCCTGGTGGACATGCACATCCAGCACACTGAGCACCTGCAGGTGGACTCTGCTGGCGCCGCCCACATGACCCTGGAGACCTGCGATCCTACAGCGAATGGTGAGATCCGTCGGGTTTTCCTCAACTACACTGAGGCATTTCCACACATGTCGTACCAGGTGCCTGTCAGCAAGGTGAATCCATATTGTGGCAGAGAAAGAGGAGGTGGAGAGGGGATGCCGTTAGCTGGTGGAGGCCATGTACCTTCAAACATTCAACCGCCACCATCACACCTCCACCAACGCCACCCTACAGCTGCCATCCCCACCTACACTGAACGTCCCACAGTGTTGCCCATCAGCTCCCTGCAGGACTTGTCAGTGGGACTGGGCAGGACCACAGGGGGGAGGGGGGGCGACTCTCCGCTCTCCATGCTATCAGTAAACCACGAGGAGCTGGAGCGCTCACCCAGTGGGTTCAGCATCTCTGGGGAACGGGAGGGGGAGGAAGGGGAAGTCTTGTCGATGGGTGCCGGGGTGGCGACCGGGGATGCAGGCTGGACAAGACCCAGACCGAGCTACCTGGCGGAGGGAGAGACAGACACGGACACGGACCCCTTTACACCCAGTGGGGGCCCTCTGCCGCTGTCCTCCACGGGGGAGGGATTTGGTGATGCTGTGTGGAGCACGCCGCCCTGAGGGGCGTTCACGTCACCGCACAGAAATTCACAACTCTGAATTAAGACCTTAAATCCAGCCCATGCCTCTAAACCCAAAGCAGTTTGGGTCAAAGCCACACCTCTGGACCAAAACATTACAGGAACAGGTGTGTCTAATCCGCCTGAAGCTGCGAGGTCCTGAGCGAGGTCATCGACCTTCAGAGGCCAACACTGATCTCTTCAACCAACCGCCGTCCGGACAGAGAGCCATGGCTTCAAGACTGCCCAGAAAAAAAGGGAAGTTAGACAGTTTGTAAAGTAAAACTCTGTACAGCGCACTCTTCGCAAAGATTTAGCTAAAATAAAAAAAGGAACATTAATATACACATTATATACACCCAAAAGCTTTATCGCTGCAAAGCCAACCGCACTGCATGTGACGCATGCGATTTTTAGTGTAGACACCGCAAAGTTCAGGATATCAGGAGACAGAAAAAGCGATTGAATGGATACATATACTTGCTATGCCATTTTGTAACACTTATTTTTTATATGAATACATTTTTCATTGTTTTTTGCATGGTTTGCATGATAATGCACCATTCTAGGGGCGACGGTTGGAGGATGATACTGGAACCAAAAGTCTCCTGTCTCTTTGTCTTGTATGGTGTTTGGTGAGTGTGTCACTAAGTGTGTGTGTGTGTGTGTGTGTGAGAGAGAGAGAGAGAAAGAGGGACTATGGTAATAAAACACTGGGTAGTTGCTGGCAGTCATGTTTCACCATCTCTGCAGGTCTCACGTCGTGCTGTAAATCCTTTTAGGGTCAGTTCTGTCCAAAATACAGAATTTGTGATCCCGTCACTTTGCTTTCACACCACTGTGCTCTTGAGTTTTATGACACCACTTACTGCATACAAACTTTCCAGACGGGGAGAAAAAAAAAATCCACAGAATTTGAAACACTAAATCTCTGCTGCTTTGTTGGCACATGAATTCAGGGATATCGACCAGCTGTACATCTTTCATTTACAAACGCTGAGAATCCCGACTGCCAAATTCAGTTTATCGCTACTTAAAAAATATTCCCTGATGATCAGAGCAAAAATGGCAAAATTTCTAACCTGAACAATAGGTTAATACCAACATGACAGAAAACCTTTTTAATATCATTAATTACTTTACTTTCAAACATATTACATTTTAGAATTTGTTGATCAGCACCACCTGGCCTTTATGTCAAAGCTCAAATGGCTTTAAAAGTGCAGAAGCCGAGAGCGGCCATGGTCACTACTATCTTTTTTCATTCTGTTGTCTCGAGGTCATGAAAAAATCATTCCGTAATCACGGGATAACGGTTTGTTTTCTCATGATGATGGGATAAAAAAAGGCTGTTGTTTCCTCTTTTCTAATCATTTTTATCAGACGTCTGAAGTGCCATCAGCACCAGCCTGTAGATGCTCTTGACACCTGTAAGTAGGCTTGCTGAAAAAGTCACATAACGGCGTATTTAACACATCAGACTCTGCTTCAGTCGAGGTCTAACACAGTCAGAAACTGCACTGTGTCTTAGAGAGAACATTCAGATCAGCACTCATCGTTAAGGGAGGAGACGAGCCTGAAGCTTTACAAGACGATCGCACCTCAGCGATGCTGTTGGCAGCGATCATGACGGGCCAAATCTGTGTGATCATGAACCACACACTCGCTTTTGATCATGTGATGAAAGCTCACCTGATAAATTATCCTATTATCATGGGAAAATGAGCCGTTATCCTGTGATATTGAATTGATTTTTTTGTGATCTCGAGATAACAGAATGAAAAAAGATAGTAGTAACCATGGCTGCTCTTGGCTTCCTTACTCCAGAGATTTTTAACAATCCGTGTTTTTTAATCCGTCATGTCGTAACTGAAATCTGTAAAATATGAATTTTGACACAAAATTCTCACCATAATTTCCTCAAACACAGATATCTGCATTTTCAGTTTTACTTCCTTCAAAATTCTGACAATGGCTGCATGAGCTGCTTCGAGTCATGTTTTGAGCAGATATTCCGGCAGATTGTGCAGCTCTTTAGCAGTATACTCATTAACAGATATAATCCTCAGGTTCATTGCAGTTATTGTTAATTCATATAATTATTATTCTTTTAAAAAACTGCCACAGCTCAACATCATTCAGAATCAGCATCAGGCATCCAAAAAGCAGTTCTGAGCATTCAGTTGTGAACAAAATCAATTTGTGAATTGGCAGAAAAAGCTGCTGCAGAAGTCTACAAAAATGAACTGATGTAGGAAAATGCATCCATCTAATAATGCAAGTTTAAAAAAAAGCTGAACTTGAATCTTTTTGACTAAATTTCTTCTCAACAAACACAAACTGCTTTGCAGTTTACTGATGCACTGCGAGCGACTTGAATGTCGTGTTATGAACACAAGCTCACATGCTGTAAGCAGCAACACCACACATTTGAAAGGCTGGAGGGACGTGGAAATACTGACAAGTGATTGTCTGCAAAGAGTTCGAATGTCGGTTCAAAGATTCAGCCACTGAAACATTTTCTGAAAGAAACAACTGAGCCCGAGCAACAGTAACAAAACAACAGCAGCAAAAAAGAGCTTTACGAAACATTAGAAAACGGCCTGAACAGCATTTACTCCTTTAGATTTAGGACGACACAGATACTGAATGTAATATTTGACAAACAACTATATCTACACACATGGATTACTACACAGTTATAGCATGTTAAAGCACCTTCAGAGTCAGGTGGATTTTACAGAGGGGCTTCCACACTGAGCTGCTTCAGTAGACATCGACAGTTACAAACCAGAAGTCTTGCAACATCTTCGAGCTGCCTAATTAAATGCAAACCAATGCATGGAGCAAAAGTCCCCAGTCAAAAGTCCAAATGCTATGCAGAAATGTAGGCATTGTTCGTTCGGGCAAACAGGGATTTTTAAACGTAATGTTGTTGCAACACTGCGATTAAGGTCCGAATGGGTTTAGGCACAAAAAACACGCGATTAGTTGAGGAAAAGATCATGGTTTTGCTTTTTGTACTCCCCCTCCGAGCAAGGTTGTAAAATGTCCCAGCAGTCGCTGAAACTCCCAGTTTTGTTGGTTGAAACAGGAAATGATCAAAAGTGTTAAAGTAGTTTGGAGCAGCGATCTACTGCTTGGCATCCTTGCTGTATTTCAGGAAACCTCACCGTGTATTATGGTGCTTTTCATTGTAGTGACTTATCACAGGAAGAAAGAGAAGCTCCGTTCAAACCGTCCATTTATTAAAATCTGTTTTTGTCCGTTTGAAATCAGACTCAATTTAAAAAAAGAACTCTGGGTTGGTGTGCAGCTCAGAGTGAAGGCCGGTGTGGAGGCAGCGGCAGCAGTCTGTGACAGGAACAAGGTGAACCAAACGCTTACAATTATTATCTATCTTCTTGTATTACAGGTACTATTACTTATCTTCTGCTACTGAAATCTAATCATTTATATATTCTAAAAATAAATTGTCTTGCCATGCGGACACAAGCTGTCACCACATACAGATACAAAGATCACAACGTGATGATGATATATCCCTGTAGAATCCATTCATTGTGCCTCTGAAGCAAGAAACATCCGTGAGAATGACTCCACGCCGTCATTCTGCATTTAGTGTTTCAGTGCCACTTCATCTCGCCACACACACCACACACACACCACACACACACCACACAGGATTTATGAATGTGAACTCTGTTTCCTGTCTTTTTTTAAACTCACACAAGGTGCAGTCTTGCTTTTGTAAAATGTTGTTTTGTAGCTTTGTGCTGCTTTCAGCTCGTTCACTGAATTCAGAATCAACATGACTTCAGCTGCACAGAAATGTAAAAGTTGTAATGCTTCGCTCCTTGTTTGTTTGTTTGTTTGTTTATTTATTCATTTTGCTATCAGCTTCAGGGTTTTCCTGTCGTGTCCAATCACAGTGGAGTAGCTCAGTGTTCTGGTTTTGTCAAAGTTTAAATTGTTTAAATGTCAGAAAGAACCCACGTTCCAAATTCATCGATAACCAGTGGTTTTGTTTCCTGACGTCAGGTTACATTAACAGAAAAATGTTCCGTTACGTTGCTTCCATTCAAAATTGAACCTCTTATTGCTTCCTTTCTAAATTTACAGACATGTATCAGTTTAAGAATATCACTGAAAAATAACTAAATAACAGCATTGGTGCATTTATACTAACATGGCAAATTACTGTTAAAATTGACATTTGAATAGATTTTGTAAGTAGTAAAACAGATTAAATTGTCTTCCAAGAGACTGAGATACACTGAAAAAGTGATGCTGGCAAAACAGTTAAACGTGTAATGAAACGGAAATATTTTGCGACAGCATGAGTAATGACAATGGAAAGATGTAATTAATGACATCAAGACAAATCTTGTTTACTCCCCTCAAAATAACAAAATTTGCTTGATATGCAGGATTATTTCAGCCATCTGAAACACAAATGTTATTTTTAAAATTCTGTTTCCTTTCCCAAACTACTAAATTAAATTTTAGAAAAGCTGAATCATTTTATTTGTGCATTTTTTTTTCTCTTTTTCAAACAAAAATTGATGTGAAAATGAACAAAGACTCACTGGCTTCTTAAGACGAGTGAGCGGTGAGCACACAGAAGCAGAGTGGCAAAGCCCCGCCCTCCCACCTTCTGTCCACGGGACCTTAATTTAGATCAAGTCTGAACAGTAGTCAATGGAAAGAGACAAATTATTTTTTTGATCCTGTTTAAATTATGCCGCCAATCTCAAATATGATGTTTGTCAATTTAAAAGATAATTCCAAGTCAAGTGAGTCTCAGTTTATGGCACAACTGCTGGAGTATCAGACTTTGAAAACACGTTCCAAGAAAGACGACATGAGTGACGTCTGAACAACGATCTGTGACAGAAGCGACTGACTCTGTGTTTGCTGAGCTGCAGCTCTCAACATGCTCACACTTTAATGATGTTGACCTCTTTGAATCCATTTTCCCTCGTTCTGAAGGAACCAAACAAACTAAAGTTGCAGCCATGTTAGCGTTTTGACGGATATTGTGCAAGACGAGACGACAGACGTCGTTCACTGAGCAGTTTCATAAAAACTAAGTGGTACTTAACTGTCTTCACCACAAACTGACACTTTATTGATTTGTAAAGTTATCTTTTAAAATGACAAACATCATATTTGAAAATGAGGACACAATTTTAACAAGATCGAAAAATAATTTCTCTCTGTCCATTGACCACGGTACAACATTTCTCCAAAACAAGGTCCCATTGGGTCCAGTGGAACTTAGCCACTCTGTTCCCTCAATATTTTAAATTAAATGCCAGCATTACTTTTTACAGTGTGGTATTGATGCCAATATTCTTTCTAGCCCTCATGGGCTTTGTGAAGTTAATTTTGTTTTGTTTGGATGCATGTTTCTTGATGTAAGATTATGTTGTTTTCTCATGAAGCCTTTTTGGCCACATGATACTAGAAATTGCTTTTAACAAAATTCCGTCAGTGACATCTTAACATTAATCCTCTCATTACAAGCTGAAACTAAACGAAATTTAAATCTTGTGACAAAAATTAGTTTTTATCAAAATTGTGCAACTTTAACAAACATACATTAATTATACAATTTGATCCACTTTTCCTTGTGAAGTGATGCTTCATTTCACACAGTTGTTCGTGAGATTTTAGTGAGCTGAAGAGGTCACCGCAGGGGCATTTACCTGCTCCGCTCATCACTGTTCTGACAGCTTCTTTCTTATTTTTCTGAATCAGTTGTGTGTGATACACTGAGATGTTTTGTTGTGAGTTCATTAAATCACAAACACTACAGGAGTGATTCAAGCAAATGAAATTGTCCACAGAGAAACTTGAGTGGCATCAGTTCCAACCAGCCACGACAACTTCAAGAAGCTGGTGATGTGAGTTATCGCTGTGCACACAAGGTTTGAAAAACAGAAACTACAAAAAATACTGGACCAGCATGACTGACACTTCAGAGATGTTGTTGTTAGACTCCAAAATCCCTTTAAATCACCTCCCCAAGCAGATTTTGGTCTTGCGAACCGGAAAGAACCATTTAGCTGTTCGTCTGACAATCATTTTGCTGTTTTTCTGTTTCAGATTTTAAATTTCAAACAGTCAGAATCAACTGTTGCACTTGCTACATTAAATTCAAAGATCTGGTTTTCAGTTGAAAATATCGTAAAATGCAGTCTTAGAGCATTAAAGTGATCTGTTTAAATCTGTTAGAGGTGCTGTCATGTTGCTTATAAACTGATTATTTCTGTTGGATTGTTTCATTGACATACAGTTTTGTTTTCTCTGTGACTTAGTGTGAAATTTCATGTTACAGTTATGTTACTAAACCTTGTTTGAGATTATTATCGTAGAGTGTCTTTTTAAGATTACACACCCTGAGTTCCGAGTGTTGTTTGAAACACAAATATAAACGAGCCAACGAGTTTGAATTAAATTTTGTTGAGGCATGGAGCTGGAAAACTGCATTAAAATCGGAGAGCTTATCTTCAACCTCTGGTACCAGAACTTCATGATTTTTTTAGAACACTTCAAACAAAACTCAAATATTTATTTAAACCACGGTACATAATTTAGCAGCCAATCACCCTTTATATCCTTAAACGGGTTGATAAATAAGAAACAACACCTGAGAAGCTTTGAAAATTCAGCCGTTTTTTTTACTAAGCCTGCAGGAAAAAGGCTGAATACACTTTGAAAAATTATTTTACTCATCCAAACAGTATCATAGGTCTCTGCATTTAAAGAAAAATCATGTTTCTCTTGTTAGCTTAAATCAAAGTCATTCCCGTCTTTTAAAGCCATAATCTGCTCTTTATATGAAGCATGTTTGTACTGAAACAAGCATTTTGGACACATTTCTGCCCTCGGACGTGCACGTCGATGTGAGTCGTTTCTTTCCGTCCGCGCTCTGTGAGTGAACTCGTCTGTGTGTGAAAAGGAGCACTTTACGGCATCTGTTTAGTAAAGAGGGCAATACTGCTTGCTGTGATTATTCTGTTGTTCAGTATGGTTGTACTCACTGTAACTGCATACCAAGCAATGCACTGATCCACACATTTTACATAACCTGTAATTTTATGGACTTTTTAATTGCTCAGAATTATTTGTGCCTTGGCCTTTTACAGTACACTTTCTTTTAATGTATTTTTGTTTATTTTGGTCACGCTTTTCTTGCTATGGCTGTCAAAATTAAAGCTGTTGGTAATATCAGTGTGGAAGGCTGCATTTACACAGACCACAAAAAAAAAAAAAAAACCCACATCTGGAATAATGAAAGTTGTTTTTACTCTCTTTTGATGCAGTTAGAGGAGACGTGTGTCCTAGCAGAGTCTTTGTGCTAAGCTAACTTGGCTAAACACATCTGTCTGAGTTCTGCTCACATAGAGATAAAACCAAAATTCACCCACAGACATAAAAACACGGATACGGGACAGGGATGGATAAAGTCTTTGTGGCGTCACCCAAAGGTTTCTGAAGAGTCACTGTGAATCTCAGTAAAGCTTCAGTAAAATAATATATAGATTACATTAGTGAAGAATCATTATCCCAGCTTTATGGAGTTTAGCATGACACCTCGTTTCCATTTTTGTATGTAACTGGTGCCTGTAGATTGGATGATGCCCCTAGTGTCCAGCACAAGGAAATACATTTCTTTACAGAAGGATAGAATCGTAACAGTAGCAGAATCAGGCTGAATGTGTTAAAAATCTCATTCTTTCTAACCATACAAACTCACTTGACAATCCAAATGAGCAAATGAACTGAAGAAATAAGCCTGTTACCTACAACAGCTTGTTAGCTCAGCTAGCAAACTGTCATACTGTCTCTCAGAAATCCACCACCAAGTTACATTTTTTGAACATACATGATTCAAATTGCAGACTGAAATATTACAGCGGGGAGGAATTTCTCAGGCACACTGGATATCATGGAGATTCTCAGAGGAATGAATGGATTTTCGATTGACTTACTTTCTTACACATACATAAGTGGAAATGAGAGGTTAATTGTTTGAAATTTTCTAAAATGGGATTCTGAAGGTTTTTTACACCTAAAACAAAACCTTGACTCTCTACTCCTGAGGAAAATACATGACAAATGTGCCACAACGTTGTAAAGCTATGACAGTGTGTAACTGTAACTCAAACTTGCAGTAACTTCTGCAAATGAGCTAGCAAGCTAACGTTAGCTGTAGCATGACACTTACTGAAAAGTAAATCCTCCGTTGCCGTTTGCGCCAGCTTGAGTTTTATTTCGTTTGTTGTCTCTCTTTTTTAAGTCCAGTTTGAACTGAGACCAAACGGTTGGAGGGAAAGTTGCAGCAGAGTAAACTGGTCCGTCTCAGCTCGAGCTCGAGCCGACTGACGGTGTGACTCGCAGACACTGTGTTGTTGGCAGAGGCGAGTCAGAGCACAGTGAGCTAATCAGCTCGTACCGAGGTCACCTGTCACTAGGAAGCGCAGCATAGACCGGCCAATCAGGACAGTAAATACAGAGAGCATCACGGATTTTTCATTTTTCCTGGTAAAAACAGGGCTTATTGGAGACCAGTTTGGCGGTGGATGATGTCATTTTTCAACCACTATTACACTGTTAGGTTATACGTCATAATGACAAAATTAAGCCAAAAAGTTGTCTAGTTTCATTTTAAACTGTCCAGATGCTATGAAAGCTCAATTTTCCCTCATCCCAGCCCTTCAAATATAAAAGCCACAATTTCAGATGTTTGGTGTCGTAACAGTCGGACTACAAGGTACCATTTGGTACCCTTTATTTGAACACATGATTGGGTTTCATCAGGTCTACTCTTCAGGTTTTGCTCGGGTCTTGATCTCATGTCTTCGGGCGGGGTGGAGTCCTGTGAAAGACCCAGCACTCTACCCCAACCACCATTCCTTATGAGGCTTTGTTGCTCTTGAACAACTGCAGGGGGAGCTCTTGCTACCTTTGTCTAATACTGACGCTGATGAGTTTACACCGAAGTTTCTTTCCTGGTGCGTCTCATTCAGCCAATAAAGGGAACCCTCTGATCCGAGAAAGATGAAAAGCTTAAAATCTGCTTCGCTGTTTATTTTCGGTTGGCGGCGTTGAAGGTGCAGTTGGACAGGTGGACGTCTCAAACGGCCCCGTGGAGAACAGGATTGTTTTTACACTAAGAGAGGAGGGAAAACACAAGAAGATCTACTGTTCTTGTGTGAATGCAGTCATGAAACTTTGAGAAACAAAATAAAATGTCTTTGTAAATGTGGAGATCAGAATATTACAAACAGCTTTATGTGAGTTCAGTGACAGCAGCTTTTTTTGGGTCAGAAACAGTTTTGATGTTCTTAAGTTTCATTTAAGGGAGGTTTGGAGAACTTTACACTAGTGGCCTTCAGAGCTGTGCATCATTTTCTCATTCCAGTTTGAAAAAAAAAACAACAACTTGCCATTTCTATTCTGTATTAGACAACTTTGAATATTTTGTTTTGATGATATAATATGCAAATGTATTCTTACTTGATTTTTTTTTTATTTTTTGTCTTTTCAATTGCACCAGTTATTAATAAAGTACTGAACTGAAAAATGCACGAGTGAGGGTGTGAATGAGATAAACTGCAATGTGTCTCTGTCTGATGGGTTCACAGATTACTCTGAAATTTTACACTTTTGAAATTAACTACCTTGTTTCCTTTAGCCTCCACCTGAGGACATTTTTATGTTTTTAGTTTCACTACAAGGATGCTCTAAGGGCCTGATCCAAATGGGATTTTCATGGCTGATACCGATACTGGAGAGAAGAAAATTTCAGTCTCCAATAGATTAGCCGACATGAGGACCACCCTCTGCTGGATAAACTATGTAATTACACCATTTTGAATCACTAATCAAAGCATTTTTTCCCACCTTAAGAAACAGTTTTAATATCGTCGCATATCAGAAAAAATAAACACTGCTTTTATATCTGTGATGGGTCAATAGTGGCCTATCAGCGAACCAATACATTGGTCTGCCTTACAGATAGCTAAAGAGTTTAATTTGATTTGGTCCAAACAAAGAAAAATAAGTCAAAATATCAACAACAAACAGTGAATGGTAATTTCACTTCCAACTGCAATGACACACAAATTTACAGTTTGTTGTGACCAAAGGCAGTTATTAACACAAGATCCCTCACTGTACACTGTGCTAATGGTGTGAAATGGTACATACACTTCCTGTCTCCTAAGTGGGCGGAGTCTTATCTCCCATGGAGACGGAGGAACCACCATCCCTCCGTCTCATCTAGTAGTGATATAACGTCATGTGAATGGATTAAAGCAGATGGATTTTGCGTCGCAGGATATTTTTTTTTTATGTAGGCTTGAACTTTTAATTCATGGTTTCACCTGTAAGACTATTTTATTGTCCGTTTATGTCCGTTGTGAAACAAGGTGGGAAGCACCGGTTCACAGATCTCACAAAAGTGTGTTGCTGAGACAGAGACAGGTCTCGAACAAAGTTAATTTTCTCCTGATTTGTGTGTCTGAAAAATGTCATTTTTGTGTCAGAATGTTCAGAAGATATGTGTCTGTGAAAAATGGGTCCAATCTGTATCTTGGTGACGATGGGGAGAAAGAATTGGTCATAATCTGTGATCACGTTCATTTCTCCTGTAAGAATGAATGGACTCAAGACTGCTTCCTATCTCCTAAAGGGGCGGGGCCATGATGAAAACCCATGTGATACTGATACAGGAAATGCACAGTCGCTGAGACGTCTCGCTCTCTATGAACCATCTCTGCTGTGATGTGTCAGTGCATGAACTTCTTAGAGATTACATGTTTCCTTGGAGACGCAGACTTTTTCTTTAAAGCTTCTCATTGATGTGACTGACGGTTTATTCTGCTTTAACTTTTTTCCTCAAAACTTTTTCTGTGATTACTGATTTTAGAATACCATCAGAAAACATTATGTTTTCATTTCATTCTTGTTATAACTTTCAGCTGAAAGTCTGTGCATCTTGTCGCGGGGGCAGCTGTTCCCAGGCCCGCAGCCCTGTTTGCTCCTCTGCCAATTGCTGCTGTGTGCCTGAATGTGTCTAAATGTGTCTGAATGTGAATGCCAAAGTGGAGACCAATCCCCCGTCATTAAAGACCTGCTTTCACTCCTCTTATTCACTGATCTTCCCCACGGCTCGTATGTCACTCCAGCGGCCTATTACGGCCATTTAACCACACTGCAAAAAAATCCTTACCGTTCATTTAGATTTTATGCAGGGTTTTTTTTTTTTTTTTTTTATGTCTGGTTAGCTTCATGCAAAAAGCAGTTTGTCAGATTTGATGTTTCAGCTCAACACAGCAGAGAAAGCTGCTGAACATTCTTACGTCTGTGAGTTACAAACAAACTGATATGGGTCGCTAGAAAAACGAGCAATAAATCTGCCTTTGTCTTCAAAAAGAAAATTAAAAAATCACACTGAACACAGCTCATTTAAACAGATCGAGTGCACGAGAACTTTCCCAGAATCCAAGTGTCAAAGGAAAGAAAGCCCAGGAAGAATATATGTGGGTGAACTGAACTTAAGTTGAGTATTTTTTGCAGTGGACGATGGAGTGGGGACTGGTAGCCGGCCTGCAGCCAAACACTGTGTGTGTGTGTGTGTGTGTGTGTGTGTGTGTGTGTGTGTGTGTGAGTGTGTGTGTGTGTGTTAGCTCAGTATGCTGCCAACCTGCTGCCAACCTCTGCTGTTCAGAGGAGGGAAAACAGGCAGCGTTGGATCTTATCTGACTGTAGGTGTGTGACTTACTGGGCGAGGTTCGATGCTGCGGGGCATCGTCAACACTGCACAGAAGGATTCATGAGCAGGTGTGTGCTGTTTGTATTTTTCTGTTTTTTGCAGATTAGACAGTTTGAACCAATGATAGTTTAACTTTTAAACTTAGCTCAACAAAACAGAAAGTGAAAACAGTGACCGAAAACCAACTTTACATTCATTATGTGCTCGTGTTTACCTTCATGTCAAACCCATGAATAAAACTACAGGTTAAAAAACAACTTGTTCTGCTGTTGATGTCATTCACAGTCTGGTTCCCTCAGTATAGTGATTTTTACATAATGAAACTTTTATTCCATCAGTTTAGTAAACTGGTTATTGAATCAATAGATTTGTCTTTGTACTCTCAGTATGGATTTGCTTAAAATAGTAAAATTAGTAGTACATTAGTAATTAATTTTTATTACTTCAGGTGTTCTTGTTCATACCTTGTCATGTTTGTGCTGCTGCAGCATGCAACATGTACAGGTATGAAAAATATATAGAAATACTTGTTGGTGTATTTAGGAACACTTCAAGTGATAGTTCTGTAAATGAGAGTAAATTTACCTTTTCAGTCTGATTGGTTCATTGGTTTGATTTTCACTGATATACTTCATGTTGTCATTGTGTTATTTAAATCTATTTCGTGGGATAAAAACATGTTTTCCTTTTTAAATGAATTGATTTAATGAGATTTTTGTGGTCTCCAAAAAACAGAAGACGGGACGAGTAGAAAACTGCATTTTGACAGAGCAATCTATTACATTTTAATGCATTACATTTTTAAGTCACATAATCCTGTCCTGACACCTCGTGGTCTGTCAGCATATCAAGTTATTTTTACATGCAAGTCAAAATTTTGAACACAGAGATTAGTTCGTCACGTATTTCCTCTTTTCCGGCTCTGTTGTGAAGGTGACACTTTAGTCCCTGACGGCCACCAGGGAGCACACAGGCCACTGATTTGAGTGGTACGGACACGGCCTGACGGCGTCGTTGTGCTTTTGACACACATTCCCAAAACTTGATACGCTTTCTGAAGTCATCTGACTTTAGCACAAAGTTGACCTGAAACACCAGCGTACAGGGACGAGCTGCAGATTTCAAATGCAGAATAAAATGGAGACAGTTTGAGGCGGGTGATGTGAAAGTTGACCCAGTTTCTGTGTTTCTGTGTTTTGTGGTTACAGTGCGGCTTCAGCGGGGTCATGGCACGTTTACACAGAGCCGCACAGCATCGACGCCTCTGCTTCATAATCTGTGTTTCTACGGTTTTACTCTTCCTGTTCAGTCAAGGTAGGTCCAACACGTTTCCTTGACTACAGTCAGTGCAAGAGGTTTGAAAAAAAACAACAACATTTCTTGTTACCCCCATCATTTACATGAATGTGAGGAAAATTCTGTACTTCAATGAAATCCATTTCCCTTAAAAATATATTTTATAAAAGTATTTTTCTCACAGGACTGTTGTTTTGCATCGCATTAGAATGTAATTCAGTTTCGGTTAAGTTTCATGCTGCTCTGTGTTGGAGGTCTGTGCTCTTCTGAGGATCATGGTTTGATTAAAGAAGTGTCAATAAAGAAAATGATCACATTAATTTGAACCATGCCTCACAAAAAAACAAAACAGAAAAAACATGAGTTAAGCAAAAATGATTTTAAAAAAGTAGTAGTTAAAAATGACAGAAAGTGCAGAGAGATGCAGAAATGCAAGTTTAGAAAAATTAATTTTGTATTTGGAAATAAAAATCAGTTTGGAAATAAATCTGCAAGCAGCAATGAAGAGACCAAACAGTCAAGAAGCCAAACAGATCTAATGATCCTCGACCATTCTGCAAGTTTTATAACAACTGATCAGCGGGTTAGAGGTGCTGCCGTATCATTTCAGAATAAGAGCACCATTTAGGCACTGTTTGAAAGCCACGTGTGTGTGTATGATTGGAACAACTGTGTGTGTGTAAAAGACCTATGGAAGGTCCTTGATTTTGATTTCACCACTAGATGGCACCAGAAACTACACATTGCTTCTGTAATCATTTTTTATAAAAGTGTAATATGCAGAAAATGTAATGGCTGGAGCTCATAGGTCCTTCTGGGAAACTTATCTGGAAAAATGGGAGATGTACATATGTATAAAGTTTAATGACTTGAGGTCGAACAGGGCATGAAATATGCCTGTTCAAATGTGCATTTTCAACTGTTTGCTATATTTTTTACTCTTCAAACTGTTGTTTAGATGGAATTATAGATATTGTTCTAATGATTGTGTGCACTGAGTTTCATGCAGATCGATGAAAATTCCTCGGAGGACAATTTGAAGTGTTTTTCACAAAGTTCAAAATGGCGGAACACGTCATGAGCAGTAGTTATGGGTCTGTGGAACAAAATTGTTCCTTCTGATGAACAGAATATGTGAGCAAAGTTTCCTGACTCGAGGTCAAACGGGGCATGAGATATGCCTGTTCAAATTTGCATTTTCAACTGTTTACTGTAGCGCCACTTTTTGGCCAATTGACATCAAATTTGAGCTATGGTCTCTTTGCATGACCCTCTAACGGCGTGCCAAATTTGACAACTTTTGACCAAACGGTTCTATGGGCTGTCAGACACTTCAGTGGCAGAACAAATGATAAGAAGAAATATATAAGAAAAGATGGAGGCTTCACAGCTCCGCTGCTTGGCCCCCAATAAATCAAAACGTAGAAAATTTTACCTCTTTTTGAGTTTCTTTTCCATCTGATTTCCCAACAGCATTAAGAGACAAACAGCAGGATGAGAGACACACGAGAGACATCGTCTCCACGGGTAATCTCCAATCCATTTATCTCATTCTGCATGTTTTTGCATTATTGCTTATATCAGGTTTCATATAATCAGTTAAATGAAAAAAGGTCAATGTAATGAGAATAAAATGCCCCAAATTAACAACCATCCAAAACATTTTTTTCCTGATGCCATATTTAAATTATCATGTTAAATCCATCAGCTGCAGATGTGACAGAAAGGTAAAACCTCTTCAATGGAAGTAAGAAAAAATGGCTCCTGCAGGTCGTCAGGATGTCCGTGTGTGTGTCTGTGTTCAGGGATTTTGCTCCGTCATATCAGAGATAAATGATGTGTGAATCATGTTCAATAAAAGCCAGTTTCAAGGTGATATATGAGACCAAGCCCTAAACTGCCCTCATGTTATTCAAATACTTCCCCCCAGGGACCAATGCCTCTGGGTAGTTGTTTTTTTCTTTTTCATTTTAGTTCATCTCGCAGTCATGCAGCTACATTTTGCTGACGCTGTTAATTCCGTAACAGAGATTAAAACCAGAAGAAGCTGCCATTGACTCTGCTGTCTGCTCTCGTTTCCCAGAAAGCCCAGCAGAGCACATCGACCCAGCTGCCATCGACCTCACTCCCCTGGTCAATACTTTAATAAATACAAGCCAATCGGGTACGTTGTCATAATATCATTCATGTGCAGATCAATTCTGAGCCGTAAATCTTTCATGTATGTCATAATTAAACCACAGATCCCATCTGTTCCTCGTTTCTCCTGCAGAGGTCAAACTCCAGGCAGGAGCACTTGGTTTCTTTAAATGAGCTTCCTCTGCTTGTTGGTGTCTCTCAGGTTTTTTGTGCTCAGGTTTTGTGATTTTCACCTCTGAGTTTTCAGCCTCTGCCTCAATAAAGTCAGGTGAAATAACTTTAAAGCAATCAAAGAAATTCGCCAAAGCAGTACAAAACATGATGTCACAAGGTTTTTAGATTACGTCTTTGCAAAAAAAAAAAAAATATTAGTTAAGATAAAATTACTCTTAAGTTGCATCACATTATTTCTGCAGAGTGAGACGTGCAGCATGGACTCAGACGGGTTTGACTGAATTTAAGCATTTCCAGAAAACAAAACCAAAGAGTTAGGATCCACATAGGAAAAAAAAAAACACTTCTGCAAAGTTGAACTTCTGAAATAAAATTATTTGCATATTGGAGTGAATCTTTCAGTCTGTCACTATTTAACGCGATTTAATTCCCGGGGTCACGATTCGATTAAAAATCAATTCTCAATTCAAAACTCTGTCTGATTTAAAACTGATTCCTGATTCAGTATATAAGGGGTTTAATTTCAGAATCTGCTTCAGTCTGTTTTGCAAGATAGAGTGGACTTTTGTCTACATATTAAACTGTTGACTGCCAAAATGCAAACACACAAAGACAAACCTGAGACAAAAGGTAAGTAATATTTATGCTGAACTTGCACATATGAAAACTTTTGGACAGAAAGTTTTAACAATTTTTAAATTCTAAGTTAAATTCAATAACAAGTTCAAGTTGTATCCAGTTGATTGACCGATAATTGTCTAAGACAGTCATCATTTATGACATTTTAAAAAAAAATCTTTATTGAAAATCAATTTTTAGGATTTGGGAATTGATTTTGAATCTTGGGAAATGAGAATCTAGATTCCTCTGTGAACAGATTTTTTTTCACCATCCCTATTTGCATACAGATTTTTATATCACGAGAAAGAAAATAATTTTGAGATTCTAGTACGATGGCCAATTCTATTTTTTGTGTGGGAAAACATTTCTGAGACACAATATTGTTCCGTTGTTCAGTCGTGATGTTCTTGTTATAAATTTGTACAATAAACCTGCTGCAGTTTCTTCCAGTTACTGTGGGAAGAATTACATGCAGGTGTGTTATTGATAACGGCCACACTATTTTCTAAGACTTAACCAAACATATGCATAATTTAAAAATACTTTTATCTGACAAATAGTCAAACATCTAGATTTTCTGGTTCTGTGTCTCTTCTTGTTTCCAGGCTCCCGTCAGCTCTTCTCCCTCCTCAGTGTGACGTCGTACAGCTCTCTGGCTCTGCATAAACTCACCCTGTTGGTCTACAACAGTAAGTATGAACTTTAGGCAAACTTTCTCCTCTGAAGCTGCTCGGTGAAAAGAAATGAAAGTGTTTAACAGTTAATAAATCTGCTATTTTTCATACTAAATCTCATTATGTTGTTGGTGGCAGCATTACAGGATCAATACCTGATTTGTTTAACTTTGTCAGTAGTGCCATCAAGTGGTTTGATCGCGTATTTGCATTAATTGCTGGACATTTCACTGTGTTCTGCTGTGTGTGGTCCTCTGGAGCAGAGTTATAGAACCAGGTGTGTTTGAATTCTGTGGTTTTGAGGGACAAAAGACAGAAAAGTGAAGGCACTGACAGCATGGCTGCAAGAACAACTCTCATCATGGGTTTGGACACATTTTGAAACACAGCAGTTTTAGAGACGAGACTTTAAAGTCTGAACATTTAAAGCTTCAAAATACCTTTTTTAATGGTCACAGGAGTAGAAATTAGACATGAGAATATACAGTATCACACTGGCATCTTTGTTAAACTCAGCTCAGACTGTTACAGTTTCTCATTGTGCAAAAAACCCTAAAAGTTTAGATGAAGTCATTTAAAATGAGTATTTACACAGATAATTTATGCAAGCTGCTTCTTCATGTCTAAAGCCTTCCAGTTTCTAAAGTCTTTCATCCATCATGTGTTGAATGTTTAGACTGATTCAGACTCACTAAATTGATTTGACCTTTAACTGTAACTTTGTGGTCCTCGTTGTTGTTGTTTTTGTTGTGTGTGTGTGTGTGTGTGTGTGTGTGTGTGTGTGTGTGTGTGTCACAGTTTCCAGTATCAGAAGCATAGAAAACAAGTTCAGGAGAAGATTCTGCTACTGTGTCACAAATGAGACCAACGATCTAACAGGTGAAATCTCTGATCTAACTTTAAGTTTTTAGTTCTTCACATTTTCGGCTCTCAATTCTTTCTGTCGACTCTCCATCAGACTTCACAGCCATCCTGCTGGATGTGATGGGAAACTCAACAAGTTACCTGCATGAGCTCTTTAAATCTGCCTCCATATTATCGGGTGAGTTGATGGTTTTTAATAAAAATGTCAAATATCAGCGGTTGTTTGCTGATGTGATTCGCTCTCTTTTGTGTTTCTGTGTCTCAGTGAGCCAGAGGAACAACTCAGACTGTATTTACATCTGTGTGATGGCAGGTCAGATGGGTAAGTGGAGCTCTCTGGATCTGTTCTTCTGACCCGTATTTGAAGACGAAGTTAGCCCAGTTTTTTTTTCCTTAAAAAGGTTTCTGTAAATGTGATGTGTGGTTTGTCCAGGCAGAGAGGTGACTGAGCTGTGGGAGGTCGACTCCATCACACCTCTCTTCAACCAGACCATCATTGAGGGACCACACACAGGTTTGTCCACATTCACTGATAGTATGCTTCAGAGCCACCAGGTGGCAGCATCAGCTCAGGATAGAGCCTGAATATCTGCCTCATTGGAGGATTACTGTATGACTTCTGGCATTTTTGAATCCATGATGCCACGTTTATGGGAAACTAGTGGACACACTGCACATCAACACTGCACAAGAAAACAACTATGTACAATACCTAAATTAAATCATTAGATAACACACACTGAAAGTTAACATAAAGCAAAGACAAGACCTTTTAGACTCTGGCGAAGAGTGAACTTCAGATACTTGAGAGATACGAGTAGCTCAGTGTTACAGGAAGCGTCTAAGCAGGTTGATTAAATTTTAATATCCCTTCATGTCAGAGAAGAAACTCATCTAGCAGATCTAGCTGCAAACCCAATGTTTGGAGAGTCTATTTATGGTGCAATCCCTGTTGTCTGACATGTTCTCTCCCTCATTTTACTGAACCAATCTCCTTTTTTAAGTAGGTAACGTCTCCTCCATCAGACTCCCTGTCGGTGAGTAACTTTAGAGAGCTCATTTAGTCATCTGCTGTCCTCTTCAGGACACTGAGAGCCATTCAATTCTTGTATCCCATCATCTATTTTAAACCTCAGAATGGCACCAACTTCCCACGAATCTGAGTCACATTTCACCATCTGGGACGAGCAGCAGGGTCCATTCTACGGCACATGGTGAGTCTCTATGGGAGGCTGCCGTTTCTGTTCGCTTCATTTAATTTAAGCTTTGACTCATTCGGTTAAACTGATACCTGCAGATGGACGATTGGACTTGAATTTTGTCCACTATTACAGGCTTATTATTCTGCTGGTGAGAAATATTTCGATTGTCAGGCTGCAACTATTTAACTCTTATTTACTCAATAAGTTATATTTTCAATTAACTAGTTTAAGTACCTTTCCAAAACCAAAAGACTGATTCTCTAAAAAACTGACTTCTTGTTTCAGCAGCAGTAGGTCAATTATAGTTCAGATTTGCATTAAATTAGTCAGTGCTGCTGAAATGTCTTCAACCTTAATGCAGCCAGTAAAGCTTGTGATCTGTTCTCTTTTGCTGTGTTTGATTCATTAGTCTCAACTATGGATGAAACAACTGCACCTACAGCAAAGATAACCTCTGCCCAGCTGCTGTCTACAGCTCGCCATGCAACAACCATCGTGCCGCCAAGTCAAACCGCAGCAGACAGACTGGAGACAACAACATCAGAGACGACAGAGACAACAACACAAACACAAGGCCTAGAAAAACCAACAACGACAGCTTTACAACCACTCACATCAATATACCCAACCACCCTGGAGGTATCCACTACAACATCTGTTACAACAGCTGCAGCTGCAACCACAGTCACAGCTCAGTCAACCACAAATATGACAAAACTGACCACAGCATCAACCAAACCCACAATGTTCCCACCAGATCACAGTCTGACCCGTCTGACAACAGCTGCACACTGTCCAATCACAGCTTCACACCGTCCAATCACAGCTACACACCGTCTGACAACAGCTGCACACC
>JAPQLA010000004.1:24654804-24674810 GCA_029822935.1 Naso vlamingii | reverse complement strand
GTCCAATCACAGCTACATACCGTCCAATCACAGCTACACACCGTCTGACAACAGCTGCACACCGTCCAATCACAGCTACATACCGTCCAATCACAGCTACACACCGTCTGACAACAGCTGCACACCGTCCAATCACAGCTTCACACCGTCCAGTCACAGCCATACACCATCCAATCACAGCTACACAACGTCTGACAACAGCTGCACACCGTCCAATCACAGCTTCACACCGTCCAATCACAGCTACACAACGTCTGACAACACCTGCACACCGCCCAATCACAGCTTCACACCGTCCAATCACAGCTACACGCGGTCCAGTTACAGCTATACACCGTCCAATCACAGCTACACACCGTCCAATCACAGCTACACACCGTCCAATCACAGCTACACACCGTCCAATCACAGATACACACCGTCCAATCACAGATACACACCATCCAATCACAGCTACACACCGTCCAATCACAGCTACACACCGTCCAATCACAGCTACATACCGTCTGACAACAGCTACACACCGTCCAATCACAACAACACAGCACATGACTTTCTCTGTTCATTGGACGGCACTTCCAGCTGTGGGTTCCACATCTGGACCTGCGTTGGTGAGATGGACTACGAGGCCACTGAGCAGGAGAACTACAACTCCCAGCAAGCCTGTGGAGAAACCAGGTGTGATCTTTGAATAGTGGAGCTCTGGTAAAGTGCAGAAATCAAAATCAAAAAAGACAAATATTTATATTTTTGTGGCTGTTTTGATTCTTTCCTGTGAGGGCTCACAGACGGGATCTTCATGCTTCTGACTGGATCAGAGTCTCACTGACCTACATGTTTGATATTTATGATTTTATGGATTATGAGCAGGAACCAGCGATAGCCAGTGAGAGTGAGCAGGCTGGGACGTGTCACCAGCTGGGTGCTGAGTGCTCGTGTTGAACAGAAACGCGGTGACTGTAGTCTCCTGAGTCATGTGGACGGTAGAAAAGGAGGAAAAGCTTGAAGCTCAGCAGCACAAGTGTTTGTTAATGTCTCTTTTTTGTGAAGTCACGTTTGATCACACAAGTGTCTGGGACTTCCTACAGTTCTAAAATCATCGAGAACAAATGAAGTGGCTTGACTGAATCGTTTGGTTTGTGCGTTGACGATTAGAGGATTCAAACAAGGCTGATTGTCGTCTCCCACATACAAACAGACGTCCTTCAAAGCTTTGACTGTATGAGCTCCCCGGTTGTTTTTCTGTTGAAGACACTGTCCCAGCAATGGGTTTTGTTCTTCAGTGAATAAAAGGCAAAATTGTCATAAATGATCTTAATGTAGATTTAAAGTGCATTTAAAGGCAAACACAGGTTTAAGAATTCATGACAAAATATATTGGAGCGGTTTCTGTGAACAGCCTGTTGGCTGCAGCTCTCAATGTGTCTGAGTCTCTAAACTGCTCTCAGACAACAACTGTCATCACATCGGATCCACTCACTGTCGTTTCTGGACACACAGACGGCTATGGATTCAGTTTTAGCCTGAAGAAATGTGTGTGTGTGTGTGTGTGTGTGTGTGTGTGTGTGTGTGTGTGTGTGTGTGTGTGTGTGTTGGAGCCAGGAGAGGAAAGAGAGAGAGAGAGCCATGCAGGAGGCTAAGATAGTAACCATGGTAACGCAGGCGCAGCCTCCTTGATGTGAAAGCTTTGATGGTTTTAAGCTGCAAAGGTTAAAAGCAAATTAAGGCCAAATATTCAGCGTTTATCTGTCCGCTTCATGATCAGTGAGGCAGTCAGGAGGGAAAAGAGAGGAACTGACACACAGAAACACAAAGAAAAGTGAGCAACAATACGAGCTGCGTGGTTCCTGATCAAAGAGGGAAAATTTATTCTTAAATTATGTAACATATAATTTAGAGCTGCATTAGCATAAGAAATGCAGAAATTTTTATAGGACATGAGTATAAAGAAACAAAAATGCCATGTAAAATGAGACAGTAATAAATCCATGAAGCAGATACTGTTAAGTGATGATATTCACCAAAAAAAACATAAAACATGACTTCATCATACGGTATCATATGTAAAAAACTTGCATCTGAGCAAACATACAAAACAGAATAAATTTGCAATTTAGTCGGATCTTAAAAACGAGACTGAATCTCAGGGATAACATGAGGTGAGAACACGTTCTGCCATTTTAATAAGAAACAAACCAACTAAAACATGCAACATAATGAAATAGTAAAATAATTTCATCAATTTACTCCAGAATGATACCAGAAAACCTAAATACAACAGGGAAAAATATTTTTTAAAAATCTGTCAAACTGCACCATAAAGAATTTTATTTTTAATGAAAGAGTTAAATGACAAATTAAATGACTCAATCTGCAACACAATTTTATTCTTTGCTCTTGCTTAAGTCCAAATAAGAGAAACAGTCAATTTAAACATGTTTAATATCTTAGTTTATTTCCCATTATAACCATTAGGTGGCAGTAACATCTCACCACAGAGGCAGCAGCTGCTCCCCCACTGAGTTCTGCCTAGCAACAAACAGAAGGACAGAGCATCCTGTGCAATTTGTCAGCGAGTCATTAGTGTGCAGGAAAATGAGCACTTGTTGCTGAGCTGCACGTGTCTGCACTGTGTGTGTGTGTGTGTGTGTGTGTGTGTGTGTGTGTGTGTGTGTGTGTGTGATGAAAGGCTCTGGTTCATTGTGTCATTAAGTGGCTGATCTGTGTCAGCTCTGGTTTCTGCAGGTCAGCTCAAGCCAACATTTGTTCAAATGGAAATTTCAAATCTGAAATGTAACATTCGTTCCTGCTGTCTTTGGACCTCATTGAAAACATGAATATTTTACAAATGCGATGCTGAAGATGCAGATGTGCATGGTGAGGCTCAGCTGCTTTGAGTTTTGTTGCTGCTGGTAAAAAGCTCTGTGTTGTTCACCAGTTATCAGTTTGTGTCCTCCAGACTGAAATATCAACTGCTCTCAGAATAATTGCCCTAAAAATTCTGTACATTCACGGTTCCCAGAGGAAATACCCTTTGACTCTGGTTACCTCCTCACTATTTATCTAGCACCTTTATCAGATGGAATACTACTACTTTAGCTACAAACACAATACTTTGTGTTTAGTGGCCTCTATCCCGTGTTAGCGGGCCAGCATGTGAGAACATGCTGATCGTGGTGACTGACTAAGGCCACGTTTACACAGCAGCAGCCCTATTAAAAACAGCAAAGGTCTTTCCTTTGCATCTTCAAAATATTTTAGAATGCTAATGTTAGCATTTAGCTTGGCCCTAAACTATGTACAAATACTTTGCACTAACACACTATACTGTTACATTTGAGGGTTTTATTTATTTATCTTTATTTTTTTGTAGTAGCTAAATAATTGTAACTGAAAGTCAAAAGAATCGAACATGTGGAAATACGTGCTTTGCTGTCAGGGACAAGAACTGTTTTTTTAAAAAGTGATTT
Source organism: Naso vlamingii (assembly GCA_029822935.1). Taxonomy (NCBI): domain Eukaryota; kingdom Metazoa; phylum Chordata; class Actinopteri; order Acanthuriformes; family Acanthuridae; genus Naso; species Naso vlamingii. Next base: position 24,671,340 of record JAPQLA010000004.1, on the reverse strand, counting down.
TAAAACTTATGTGATGGAGGTTTTGACATGTGAAGGCACAAATTCCACATGTGATTTCTGTGTAAAGGTGCTACTGTGAGTGTAATCATGCTGAACTGACTAATAATTAATTGTTTAAAGAGACAGAAACCAATCAAAGAGGAGATGAGCGCGAAGGCTAACAACTTCCAAACCACGCATCAAAAACCATTTTATTTAAGGCTGATTTAAAAATGTTCCCTCTCTGGAGATTGCCGTGTTAAAAATGGCAAAAAGAGCAAAAAGCTGCAACATACATGGAGGAATCTCATTAAAAATCACATTTGAATATGTATTTTATGGTAATTTGGAGCCCATGTACCTGCAATGCATTAAATATGATTAGGATGCATGAGCACCAGCGATTCCTCTAATAGGAATTTAAGCACTGAAGGACATTATGCAAAATGAAAACAATGGAAGAATTTAAAGGATGATTTATTCAGTACAAAAACTCTTTAAATCACCGCAGCGTGCTCTGAGAGGTTAATTATGACGTCTTTGTTTTATTGTTTAATTTGCAAACTTTCCTGTGATTGTTGTTAATCTTGTAATTAACTGCTTAATCACTTGGTGTTTGTTTGGCAGATCAGACAGAGTGACTGAGCAGGTTGTGCAGAGCTGGTTTGTGACTGACGTGACCTCTCGCTCTGTGTGTTGAGAGGTTGTCCTTGGAGGAGGCCGGAGCTGAGCGACGTGTCGAGCTCCAGCAGCATGACGACGACTGTCAGCGCTCACAAGCTGCAGCCCTGCGTCCTCGAGCTCTGCAAGTTCTTCTCTCAGTGCCTCTGCGGACCCTTCAGCCACAAGACACGCATGAAAAGGTTTTCACACCCACAAATTACACTTGCAACGTTAGGATGACACCGCTGCAGACTGTGGATTTAATTAATGACATAAAACTGGAGGAGCTGAGGGAGAGAGAAGGAATAGTCCACACACACTTCACAGAACAGAGTGGACTTATTTATACAGTATTTTATTTAATTATATTTTATTTATGCAGGAATACTTTATAATTTATTATTACCTTTTTTTTTTTTTTATCAAGATGTGTCTTGTGTTTATTTGCTATTGGCTGATGAAATATGACTCTATGGGAACAAACAAGGAACTGAAATCATTTTTTTAAGTGATTACAGTGTGTTTCATTGCCATTCTCTTTTTTCAGTTTCTTTTTAAAAAAAATATCTATATATATTTAGAATTTTTACACTTTAAAAATAAAATTAAAATTACAATTTTTTAAAAATGTCATGATAATATCGTGTATTGCAGTTATTTGGAACAGTGAATGGACTGTTCAACTGAAACTCCCTGAGGAGTTCCACAGGTGTCAGTATATCAAAAAGTTTTCCTTGACACCCTCCAGCCAATCAGAATTGAGTATTCACCAAGACCATGGTATGAATTAAATTAAAATGCAAGAAGCCAACGCCACAAGGAACTCATTGAAGTCTTAAGAAAACAGAGAAAAGGAGCTTCTTTTTGGTGATGGGTGAAAAAATCTTAAACAAGGTGCTCTTCGGTTCAGTGGTGACACAAAAGCTGCTGAAGCGTGTAGAGATCAAGGCACTCTTGTTGTAGAAAGAGTTATTTAAAAAGCCTTTATTAGTACGGCTGAAGCATAGCAAAAGTTAAAAAATCAACACAGGCCTTCATCGGGGTGACTAACCAGAAGTGACATAAAATCAGGAAATATACAGAACAAAGACGAGAAGTGACATCACACTCTAAACCACAGTAAAAAGAAAATAAATGAAAAAAATACATCTTGTTACAATATATGAAACAGAATGAAGTACCAAAAACAATATAAATGGTGGAAAAAACTGTTTGAAAGGATATCTATGAAATTAACAACTAAGTAGAAAAACCTATATACATGAAATCATGTTCAGCTCCTTCCCCCCAGAGAGTTAGTCCTGGATACACTATGGCTTTTAATTGGAAAATCCAAAAAGTTTCCCTTCTTAAGAGGTGTTTGAGACGGTCGCCCCCGCTCCGAGGAACAGGGAACACTTCAATGGCCGTGACTTCGAAGCACTGAAGTGATCCCTGTTCCGCTTGCCACCTGCTCACTTGAATTGTTTTAGTCTGTACTGATAAAAAACTAAAGTCTTCCTCATCAGGTAACCAATAACAGTAAGAGATGACACAAAGAACTGGCAACAATATTCATGTCATTCATTAGTTGTTTAGTTGGTTGTAGTCTGCTCATTTAAATACAATGTCCCCCAAATTCAGCTCCATAATTGTTTTTTCTGGATGAAAACATGGTTAGATGTTAATAAAAATATGCTAAATTTGGTTGAAAGTTGAACATTTTGATCAAGTTTGATTTCACAGAATGGTAAGAGAAAAAGGGACTGGAGCACAGCTGTTACTGTAACTGTGCAAACAGACTAACGTTTCAACAACAAAAACATGCGGCAGAAACACATGAAGTCCCTCTGTAACGGGTTTACAACTGTCATTAGGTATTTGGTTAAACAGGACTTCAAATCTATTGGATAATAGAGAGCAATCAATTTGTTAGTCATCTTTTTAATTCTGCTGAAATACAATTTAACACCATGTTTTAATGTATATTAAATTGTATTACTAAATTGCAAATTTAGTCATTCAAATGGTGGTGAAAAATATATAACCTGGACATTTAAAAAACTTTACACTTCCTGAAATTTAGCCCAGTTTTAAAATCTATGCTTTGTGTCTTTTGACCCACAAACCATCTCATTTTTTTAGCCCCTTTTGCCCTCATTGATCGTTTTACCTCTAAACCTGAAACAGGTTTTTTGGTAACTGTCATGTTCTTGTCTTACAGATACTGCGACGACAGCCACAACTGGTATGAAAAACATACGTCTGAGGTGTGTCAGCGGGTCAGAAGACTCTCCTTCTCCAGAAGTAAGTGGACTGTAGAGGAAGAAATGATTGATCAAAAGCAGCACAGATGACGAACGCAGTGACTCTTAAAAGTTCTGTCAGGGCGGATCCTCATCTGCTGCCAGCCTCTGCTTTAACTGGGTCTCAAGTTTCTGAGGTGAAGCTTTATCAAGGCTTCACAGATCAAAGAGCTTCTCTGAGCCTCACGTTTCAGCCTCAGGGTCAACCTGCTGTAAAAACCTACACTGCTGGCATACTTCAGCCGTACACCACACTGTTCTCTTTTATTAGCTAACTTATTACAGTTGCAGAATGCAGGTAATTTTTTGGTCTTATTGCGCTAAAATCCCACAATAAATCCCACAATAGCCTTTCAGCATTTTGTAATCCAAATGGTCTGAAAAAATACCAGACTTCTGCACCTCTCCTTGGCTTTGTATTCACACCGTGACAGAACTTTCCGTAGCAACAGGTGATGTCGCTAGGAGCTGATTGGCTAATGAAACAAATGAACACCTTACTGTGTGTTCACGCTGGGTGCAAAATAATTTACTTGCTTTATTCATGAGAATTTGAATGCTAGAACATGTTGTGTTTACTCGCTTCATTTGCGCAAATAACTCACGTCATTTCAGCGTGAATTCGCATGTATGTTGGTACTAAAAAGATGCAAATTTTTGGGAGAAAGGAGGGACTTGGTTAAGCTTGACTGCACTGCGAGGGTTGCTGCTTTGTACCTGCTGTAGAAATCCCAGTCAGAGATCCAGACGCTGCCGTGCCGAGTGATGGCTGCTTCCTGTACTACTTCAGGCTCACCCAGACCCTGTTTAACCACCTGCTGTCGAGGATCGGTGCTGGGATATATATCCCTACAGGATACTAAATACAGATATATAAACTTCAGGCCCTTATTCCTAGATGCAGAGTTGCTAGTTAATCAATTATGCTGATTTAATTTAGTGAAATAGGTTTCTTCTCTGTTTTTCCAGTGAATGAACCTCCACTGTTACTTCCTTAATGTCATACGTTACTGTCAAAGACCTAAATGCTGATTGGCTAACGTGGCTCGAATTGGTTGCTAAAGTTCAGATTTTTCAACTCTCTCAAATAAGAAAATAACGCAAAATTCACACTATCACACTACTATCACCTCGTCTGATAAGAGCTGGCTTGAGCCGAGCTGAGACGGACCAGTTTACAGCGGTGCAACTTTCCCCGCAACCGTTTGGTCTCGTCGTGAATCTTTGACTGGACTTAAAAGAGAGAGCGTGGCAACAAATGAGATAAAATGCGAGCCAGAGCAAAAACAGGGAGGGGAGAGTGCAGGTGGAGTTGCTTCCTTAAGAGTCTCATCGTTAGCTTGATTTCTAGACGTTGCCTTCCCAAAGTTTAATTTGTTGCGTTCCAAATTGGATAGTTAATCAGTCACATTATCTTATGGCAATGACACCATATGAGAAAGTAATTTCGATTAATTTATTTTTCCGAGTTAATTTTACGAGTTCTTTGTCGAAACACAAAGTGGTTCATTCATTCAGCCAAATCATGGAGCTGTTGGATGTGGATCCACAGCAGAAACAAGTCACTTCTTCCTCTGAACACATTCGGACTTTTCATCACATCATTGAGATCTCTGTCAGTAATTTCAGACATTTTCTTCAAACAGACAAATAAAGGTGACAGAAAACCTTCAGGTGTGTTGCTTATTGAGCAGCAGATTAATCCAACAATATTCAACACACAAACACTGATTTACGGCTCAGTCCTTGAAAAATACGAGGAATAACTTAACAAGATGTCTGTTTTTAAGTGGAAGTCTTGTTGGTCCTTTCAAAACAGTCGACTACAAACGGCGTCATGAGTGTGAGCATCAGAAATAATTGGGGAGCACACTTCATCCTTCACCTGTACTGATGAGGACGTGTCAGCCATGTTGCTGGGAGTCGGCGTCACAGCTCATTAGAGCAGCAGCTCTGCAGCAGCCGTGAATCCTCTGAGCTAATGGGCTCAAGAGGTCGCAGAGCGAGCCGCCTCGCTCACAGCTTCCGACACGCTGATCCCACTGCTGCACTGACTGAGGACTCACATCATGCCGGTCCACCCTCCGGCTCTAATTAGCCCTCAGCGTATTTTTCCAGTTTCAGTTGAGCTTGATTTCAAATCGACATAAAATAGTAGAGAATGAAAGAATATTAAAAGAACTTGAAAGCAGAAGTTTCACAAAAGCTGCACAATTAATCTAAAGTTTTAAATTCATTACCTGAGATGGTTTTGCTTGCAGAGCTTCATCTATGTCTTCATTTAAAAAAACACTTTTTATAAACACTTGAACCTCGAGTTTTCATTTTTTCAGTCAGATTCATGATCAGTGGTTACCCTATTTAAACTGTAATAAAAGATGAAACTATTTCAATTCCTTTATCAAAGTAATGTAACTTGTTACATTTTATTACTTTTTGATTAGTTTCTCAATTTCTAATGAATGTTTTCAACTGTTCACCATTTCCAAATTTTTAAACAAGGCAGTGTTAATGTCGGACGTGGGGCACTGCAAATTCAAACAAGAGAACCAATCGGTGTCAGAAAAACATCAAACTTTACTAAACAGCTTTGAAATGGCAAAAGAAGACACTGTGCACATCAAAAACATGCAAAGCAACAAAGTCAGCATACAGCCTGAGCTTTTTACAGAAAATATTTGGATGTAACCTCCTTTGTAATCATCATTAACTGTAATTTAATTCCACATTTTTTCTCCGTAACTGTCACTGATTACAGTTACATTTATTTTGTATTTAAATTACGTAATTTCGTTACATATTACTCTCCAACACTGTTGTTAGTATTTATGTCAGTCTAGAGCTCAGACCAACCAATGTTTTCAGACTTATTGTAGAAAAGAAATCACAGTGAAATCCTAGAGCTTAAGTTGACGTCTTTAATGTCTTATTTTAATTGACCAACATCCCAAATGTGATTATATTAAATTTACATTATTATTAAACAGGGAGACTTTTTTTTTTTTTTTTTTTTTACATTTTTCCTTTAATGTTCTAACACTGGAGCTCGCTGCACTAGAAGTCATCGTCTCTTCTGTCCACTGAGCAAAGAAACACAGACTGTTTGTGTTCAAATCCTCCATGTTTTAAAGTGTATTTAGTCAGTTTAACATATTTATTAGGTTTGTTTGACCAATCAGTTCAGTGCTGCCCACACTAGAGAGAAGTTGAGCAGATGTTCATCCTGTAGTGTGAATGCTTTTACAGGAATACTTTCAGTTCAGTGTCAGTTCTTACGCTGATCTCTGGAGCTGAATACACCACCTGTGACACCTTCTGCAAGTGTAATATACTGACCTTGATTTAAGTGTCTGAAGGATAACTGGTGAAGTTATTCTGCAGATGCACATTTTAGGAAACGTCGACCAATTGTTGGGTTTTATTAACGATCAAAATACTACATCAGGTTAACTTGTGACCATTGAAGTATGGGTTTAGAAGAGAGTGACATTTGTTTTAGGCAAAATCAGAAAACCGCAGCAGGTGATAATTAGAAGTTCGATTTGAGTAACTAAAGCATTTTACTGAAAATAAAGGAAACAAAACTGCAAAATGACTTGAAATCTTAGATTAAAGCTGATCTTGTCAGTTTTACGTTAAATGACCACGTGAGACTCACAGAAGAATCAGCTCCTGTGTCGGTTTCCTGGTTTGACCTCCTCCTCCCTCCACAGATCTGAAACAGAGATGCCTCACAAAGATGTGCAACAAGCTGTGACCAGAGAGGATGCCGAGAGAAACAAAGAGCTGTTCATCATCACAGGAAGTGACTGAAACGACAAAATGCAGCTGAGTCCACTCCTGGTGCAGCTGGAGAATGTGTGCAAAGAGAAAACGCTGGTTTCCAGGTTGGAGACGGTTTGGATTCTAAAAAATATGGGACAATATTTCAACTTTCGTCTGCCATTTATGACTTTTAATCATCAGCTCAGTGAAGTAATGTAGTTGTTAGGGCCAAGAGGACTTTCTGTGTCAGTACAGGCAAAACAAATCTGAAGTAGAAACTGAGAAAACTTCTCAACTTGTTGAAACTGCTGATATTTATCCAAGTCACTTCTCACATATGAGGAATTTGATTCAATGTTTTTGGTGCATAACAATGGACATATAAGTAGGGCCGGGCTACATGGCCAAAATCCAGTATCAAGATATTTTTGCCCAAATTCCTTAATATCGAGTTTGTGACAATATTGTGGATACGGCTATTTGCGATTTCACAAAATATTAAGCCATCAGATTTTTGATAATTAACAATCAGTAATGTGGCACGATGGCTAAGTGGGTAAAGACAAACTGTAGAAGAGTCAGATTACATCATTTTACTGTAAGGCAGCCTCTCCAAAATCCAAGACGATATCCCGTCTCATATCACAATATCTATAAAATATCCATATATTGCCCAGCCCTGTCTGTAAATATAAACATATAAAGATTAATCAGAAGCAAATACTACAAGTCTCATGCAAGAATTGAAAATAAAAAATTGACAATAAAATGTTAAAACCTAAGATCAAAATGTGCACTTTTTTTTTGGTTGTTTGTTTTTTTAATGAGAGAGCTCTACAGTTTAAGCAGCAATGATGGAAAGTTCACTGTATGCAGGAGACAAAAATTTTCAAAAAATGTCGTTCTTTCAGGTTGGTACAGAAACTAAGAGCGGCCATGGTCGCTACGATCTTTATTCATTCTGTTATCTCAGGATCACAAATGAATCATTCCATTATCACAGGATAATAGCTTGTTTTTCCATGATAACGAGATTTTAAAAAGTCTGTTTTAAAATAAAAGATTGTTTCCAATTCACTGATCATTTTTTATCAGACATCAGTACTGATGCTTTAAAGTGTCTAAGTGAAAATGCTGTGGGGGTCACACTGTGAGACAAAAAAACCTCACAGCCTTAGTAATGTCTTTATCTGCCATTACAATAACAACGGCTTTATTTGAGCCGCTGCTGGCCAGTGCAGAGATGGGAGATGGTCAACATCTTTGGTTATCACAAACATGATGTTTTCCTTATGACCCTTAAACTGCAGGAAACAAAATGACACATTTATACCTTTATTTACTGTTGAAAGGTCGAATTTATGTGATCATGAACCAGACACTCTGGTGATGACCAGCATTATTCAGTTAAAACGAGCCTCGTTATCCATTGCATTAATTAACCCCATTATCACACGAAAACTTATGTTTTCCCATGATAATGAAATGATTGTTTAATGATGTTGAGATACTTGAATGACATAAAGATAGTAGCAACCCTGGCCTGGCTTCCATAGAAAGGACTTGTGATGCAAACATTACTGCTCATGAACGCTCTGCAGCATGACAAAAAAACCTCCTTTAAAGAAGAAGTTTGTTTTTTGCACATTAATTCTTATAATAAGGATATTTACAATCATATACGATGTTCTACAGCATTATTATGATGAGCGGTGCAGTCACCAGAGCTGAAGCTTGTTGCTGAGGTCACTGCTAGCTGAAAATAATGGAGGTTTAGGGGCCTGTCAAGTGCTTTGACAGTCTACTGTCATGTCCATTCATGTTCCGACACTAAAACACAAAGTTAAACAGCTGCTAATAAGCCAGAAACGGCTCTTTGCTTGTTTCCTGAAGCAGCTGAAAGAGTCATTTCCGGGTTAAAAGCTGTTGTTTAACTCTGTGCTTAGAGTTGGATCATGAGAGTACACCACTAAACATTTGGTGATTGTGTCGTCTTTTAAAACAACCTTTTTCTGACAGATTGTCAAAGCACTTGAAATGCCCCTAAACCTCCGTTGTGACGTCAGCAACGAGCTCCAGCTCTCAGGACTGCACCGTTCTTCATAATAACACTGTAGAACATCGTATATGATCATAAATGTCCTTATCATAAGGCTTAATGTGCAAAAAAAAACAAATTTCTCCTTTAATCTGACAGCCTTGACAAAAAATGGGCAACAGTGAAATTTCAGCAGACTGAATGTTTGCTGAGAACATGAATCAGCTTTCAAAAAAAACAAAGACATTCAGGTCTGTGTCCACTGAACATGTCATTACAAGCACTCAGGTGTTCCTGTAACTTTATCCACTTGCTGCCTTTAACATGTGACTTAAATATTGAATGATCCTTCCCCACAGATGCACCTGCCCAATACAATGCCCCACTATCTGCCCCCCCACCATTAAACCTTCAGCTCCTCCTCTTCACTGCCCCCCCCCTCCTGCAGGCAGTCATTGGTCTGACCCCAGAGAAGGATCAGATAAGACCAGGTCGACCCCGGGGTCACACATTCAGCCCCCCGCGGGACAAAGAGCATTCTGTGGGTCCCTGAGTCAGGACCCCGTCTCTCTTAAAGCCTCACATACCTGCACAGGAACCAAAGCATGATAAGCTGCTGCTCAGGTGTCACCTGATAGTCAGTAAGAGCTGAAGTGAAGGGGATAAAGGTGCCTCCTCTTCCTCAGGTAGGACTGATGAACACGGATAGTTGAGCTGGGAGGTTGTTCTGTTGGAAAATAAGACGACAAAGCTGTAAAAAGGCGTTTGCCATCCCTGTCTGCTGCTTGTGTCTGGTTCATGACAATGCCACAGACTTTAAAATGAACCTTTAATCAATGAAGAAACCACAACGTCCGCAGCGATCACACCACAAACAAGGTAAGACTCACTTCACTGCCTTCCTGTGTGACGTTCTGACGGTTTGTTTGGTTTACTGCTGCTCTCTGTTTGAAGGCTTGTTAGCTCATTTCATACAGTTTGTGGCCGTTCATGTTGCTCCTCTATTACTTTAGCTCTGATAAACCCAGTATACACTACACACAGTAAGAGGCGAGATGGTGAAGAAGCAGGAACGTTTGGCAGCTAAAGAGTCGGATGTTTTCAGCAAAATCTTGCAGAGAGTTTATAGAAGGAGGCTGAAATCAAGTAAATGTCAGCTGACGGAAATGTGCGATGGTATGATGATATATGTTGAACTTTGGGTCTTTGCTCCGGTGTGATCAGAGCTCTGACACGTTCCCTTTTTGCACTCAATTGAAATTTCATCATTAAAGTAAAAGTTTCTCCCTCTGAATGCAGGAACACGTCATGTTTCTGATGTGGTTTTTTACGCTGTCTGCTCTTCCAAACGGTGAGATATCTGCATAAACACATAAACCACTCCTTACGTCAGAATCCTTTGGTAAAAGAAGTAATTGACATCAACAACCTGCGATTTCATGATTATATATTTGATTTATTGTTACTGAATCACCTGCTTGAGAGTTTATATCACAATCAAGCAAAGAAATGATTATTGTTTAAGGTTTGCAAATAATTTATGGTGTTAATGAAGCCATTAGCGCACACTTTATTTCAACTAATTGTTAATAAAATCATTCTTGTTACAAGCTGCTTCATTTTAGGCTTCTGATCAGAATTCTTAAGATATTTGATCATATTAAAACAAGGATAGAAAGCATCACTAACATGTTTCAGCTTCTTCAGAAAAACTGAGTGAAGATGAAAGTGGAATCTTCGTCTTATCATTATTGATCAATTAAATCCGAATCCAATCATTATATTAAAGACTCATCTTTGTCTTCAGCACTCTCAGGCAGCTCCATCTTCTGCCCGGACACCAGCGACCAGAGCACAGATCACATGACCGGTGAGGATAAAACCAACATGGCTGCCACATGAGACACATAGCTTTAATGAATAAAGTTGCGATTTATAGGTTCCGTGCCTACAAAAGATCAGGGACGCAGCATTTCATCATGATGATGTTTTGTTTTTTTAAAGCCTGTAAGAAATGAACCTGTTTGTTTACAGAAAAGTCAAAGTGCTGACGGAGATTCAGTGATTCAGTGTCCTCACTGACATATGATAGACCAATAAACACAGAGGCAGTTCTTGATGTTTCTGAAGAGTCGTGATGCAGGTCAGTGAGACTGCTCTGCCATCAAACTCACGCTGATCCAAAGCTGAGGCTGAAGAGGTTGATCATGGGTGAAACACAGACTTCTTAAGTGGTCTGTTATCACAATCCTCTGCACGGCAAGCCACAGTATACAGTGACAGGGAAAAATAAATAAATAAATAAACCAACGAGCTGATTGAGAGGTAAGTTTTGGAGTTCAGACCTCAGAATTTTCTAGAAAAAAAAAAATTGGATATTCTCTGTCGTTATAAAGTCACAGTCAGACAGAAGAAAACACCGTACTGACCTGGATGAGGTGATTGCCTTTGTCAGGAACTACAACGCAATGGACAGGTGCAAGGATTCTCGTAAATTTGCCTCAGCAGTTACCTCACTGAAGGAATAACATCAGTGGTTTTACATGAAAATCTGAGGAAAGATTGAGTTCCTTTATGAAGAAAAAATTCTAATTAGTTTAAAACTTAGCAGCTGTGTTTTCAGTAAATCTACTTAGTTTGATTGCGTCGTTGTGTTGTTGGGCTGTGAAACCGCAGCAGCATCTCACTGAGGTCATTCTGACACTTTGTTCCCTGACAATCATCGAGCCGCTTCATCACAGCCTGACTTTTGGTGCCTTTTTCTGATGTTGTTGACATCAAGGTCCGCTGACTCACCGGCTGTGATGTTCTGGGACACCTTTGGTCCTGATCAGCACAGTGGGAACATCTGGCATGTGGAGAGCTGTGGCCTAAACAATTTTCTGCCCTGCATGCTTCTGTGGACTCAGGTTATTGGAACCTGCCAACAGGATTATCTATGATTAAATCACTCAGCTCGCCACCTGCAAGATGGAGGAAATTGAATGTGAGAGAGGGTGAAATTGTTGAAGTTCGCTCTTCTTGCAGCCTCTGTTTGTTAATTTGTTTGTTTGTTAGTTTCCATGTGCTTGTTTTCCTTCACTTTGTGCAGATTGTCTTGGCCTGCGCTTCACCTGGCTCCACTCCGTCTTCGATAGTTTCCCCTCACTGCTGAATTTTGCTTTGAGGCTCCGCTGCACAACGGGGCTTTGTCCACGCGACCTGGAAGATTACGGGTGTTCATGCAGATACGTGGCTGCTGGAAGCCCCGTGGATCCTCTGGACGTGTGAGTGAGACTCAGACCACAGCAGGAAGCAGCTGCAACAGCTGCTGAATTTAAAATACAGCATAGTAACTTAACTGAATTCACAGGCTGGAGGCGGGTATATGCAAAGTGAGCTGAGAGAGTTTTCAACCACCAGCTGTAGAATGAGGATTCAGAACTCTGGATAATCATCAGTATCGACTGACAAACTCTCCCATACTGTGAGATATTTGATCCAGCTAATAAGATGAGTTGGAACAGATTTTACCTGCTGTCTTTCTATCAATAATCGGCGGTGCAGGAGTTCAGAATTAGGGCCAGACAAAAATACTGTTGCCAGATAAGTAACAGGCTCAAAATGAAGAAAAAACCAACATATGTCTGCAACACAAACTTCAGTCTTTTACTTTTTCTTGTAAATACTGGATAATTTTAAAAGAAATGAACCTGACAGGAATAGGGAAGAAAAGAAGAACAATTTTTGGGTTGAGTGTTTTAAGGGGTTAAATAGTCCAAAAGGTTGAAACTGACGCCTCTGTCTCTGTGCCCATACATTTTCTGCTCTTTACTTCCTGATCCGCATCGACTCTTCACATGATCAACCTTTTAAAATTCAAGTTTGAAATCTCAAAGATGGTCTGAGAGCAGTTAAGCCTCAAATTCTGTGACATCGAAGTGTAACTTAACCCCTAAACCACTTTTTTTCAGCTGAAAATCGATGCTACAAAGTATTTAGTGGTGTTTATGATTGATTCAGGTCCAACTTCTGACATTTTAGTGTAAATTAATTGAATTTTACATACTCCGTTAGAAATGTGTGTAGCAGTTGCCCTCTACTGGTTGAAACCTGGCTATTGCAAACAAATTTTCCTGTTGGTTGATCAGCTGATATGTGACGTGTCTGGTGGTCGCTTTCCTCACCAACTAAGTCCTGCACCTCGGCCCTTTAAAAAAAAAAAAAAAAAAAAGCAGCGGCTCACGATTCAGAAGACTGTGGCAAAAGGAGACACTCACAATCACTCTAAAGTTACTCTTTCCCACACCCTCCACACATCGCCTAGGAAACAGTACACACACGCGCACACCAACAAACACACACACACACACACTCCCATAGATTAGTGAGATAAAAGCTAAATCCACGATCAATCTGACTTCCCCAAAACCTAAAGCAGCTGCTTATTAAAGGAACTTTGGACATGTTTAAAACTATGCTGACAGCTAAATCTAACTACTCAAACTACGCAGTTCTCCTAGTGTACTCTCAGTTAAGCCCCGCCTCCCAGCACCGCCTGAATTGATACTTTTTTCATGTTCTAAATGCATTTTTGAATTTCAGGAAGGACGCACGTCAGCCGTGTTTTCAAAACAACACCGTGGCTTTGATACCTCTGTGAACATATCTTCCTCTTTTAGACTTTGTTTCCAATTCTTTACTGAACAAGTTTATAAGTATACAAACAAACTAACAAACCATAACGTCCTCTTTTAGACGCCGTCAATACCCGATGTGAGTCTTGTGTTGACGTGAGTCGCACATGCGCGAAAATGTCTGCTGTCTTGGACAGCTTCCTATGGCTACACCACTTGGACAAACCACATGTCACAATCTAGGTTTCATGTCATGATCGGAGTTTGTTGGTCTCAATCAGATTTAATGCTTTAAAACTACATCATCATTGCAGTGGCTAGCGTTAGCAAGCTCTGACGTTGGTGACAGTCAGTTTTATAAATTCAGCTTGTGGTGGCTTATTTGCTAGCACCAAGCAAAGACTTTAGCATAACGCTAGCTGCTAACAGTACTCCAGCTAACGTAACTGGCAAATTACATTACTCCTTGACAGTTAACATCCAGTTTACAACAAACCGTCTTTGCCACTAACTCAACTTGTGATCCTAACCTAAATATAAAGCTAGGAAGAAAAGAAATTTAATCAGTAACATTTAACATTAGCATTTAATAACCACATGTGATTTGTCCAAGTGGTGTAGCCATAGCTAGCTGTCCAAGATGGTGCATGCGCGATTCACATCATGTACTGACAGACGCCTTAAAATATCTCATTTTTTCTTTGCTGCAGTTGCTGTGAGACTCATAGGCTGTGTTATCAGAACGCTGCCCCCTGCAGGCAGCAGTTGTCTCTGCTCCCAAACAACTTCACCTGCTCGGCAGCAAACAGCAGCTGTGGTGAGACTTGAAGATTAAAGGAATATTTGGACTTTTTGGGAAATATGCTTTCTGATTTTTAGCTAAGTGTTAGCCACAAACAGCAGGAGTCTCTGCTGGACAAGACACAAGAGGGAAAGTTGTTTTTTGTCCAAATTTAACAAATATGAGACATTAATCAATAAATTTGAAAGTTTCTGGTAGGCAGATTTTGTTACCTTGACCAAGCCATCTTGGCTGTGTCCACCTATTTCAAGTCTTTGTGCTAAGCTAAGCTAACTGACTGTAGCTTCACATTTAGCAAACAATCTCAGAATGATATCTTACAGCGTTACATGAATAAGTTTCCCATCATGTCAAACTTTCACTTTAAGTTAACATTTAGTAGATGCTATGAATCTGAAATTAAATGATTTTAGGCAGTTTTGCATGTGGATATTAATTTTTTTGTTTTTAATCTTGGAGATGCTGGTGATTGGTGTCAGCAGAGGTTTTGTGAATGCGACCAGGCCGCCATCGACTGCATGACTCAGGGCTCATACAACTCGACCCTGAGAGGCCTCGCAGACTCGTCCTGCTCTGCTACCAATCAAACAGGTAACTTCAGGAGAGGAGAAGCAGCAGGCAGCAACAAACTACTTCTCTGTGCCAACGGCTGAGCCACGCTCACTGCTCTCAGTGTTCATTAAACAGAAACGTGCTGTCGTGTGTGCCGAAAGAGCTGGGAAGCAGGGACAAAATCTCACCCATTTAAATACATTTTACACACATTTTTTCTTGAAAAAATTATCCCTGAAACCTCTTTAAACACAAAAAATGTAACATTATAGCTTATTTGTAAGGAGAATATGGTGATTAAACAGACAAGGTAGTGTGTTTATTTCCCTCAGCAAAAAGTCACATAAAAAAGAACTGAGTCTCATTGGTTTGGTTCTGTGTTTCAGATGTGCTCAGCAGCAGCGCCGACGCCAGCGAAATCTTCAGAGAATCAGGTGAGTCCGAGTGACGTCAGCACAACTCAGCTCAAACGCTGATTGAATGACACAGAGTCAGCTTTGAGAGGACACGTCCACTGAAATGTCGGCGTCAGCTGTTTCCAGACAGTGCGTCAGTTTGTGAGCGGGTCAGCGATGTCAGAGCGAGGAAGCGATTGATTGGGCAGAAGTGCAGGAGGCTGAGTCACACCTCTGTGGCTCTCAGCCAATTAAAACAATGACCTCATTGAGTTTAATCCTGCGGCCTCCTGCCCACGCACAGCAGGGGAAGAGAATCAAAGATTGTACAGACTTCCTTTGATCCATCAGGTCCAAATATAGCTGCTCTGCCTCGGCTGAGCTGCCCTCAGTGTGAGGGAAGCAGCACAACTCGAGGTAACCAAGTTTAATGGGACCAGATGTGTGGAGCCTGTTGGAGGCCGGTCACACAGTTCAAGTGGACTTTTTCGCTTTGAATACATGACTGGCCAGCAACCTTTACTGTTTGATCCCGAGATCAACTTTTAACTTTGTCTGGTGTTTTAAAATCTGTTGTACTGATACTGTTAAAAGCTGTTAGCAGCGTTAAAGAGAAGCAGGTTTTCTCATGTTTCAGTTCTTCAGTGGAGGAAGCATTCAGACCTTTTACTGTAAAAATACTACTAAAGTCTTGCATAAAAATGTTACCTCACTAAAAGTACATCAGAAAAATGTATTTTCAGTATTCAAAGTATTAGTGCTCAATGCAGGGAAAATGTCCCCAGGGAATGTTATGCCCATGAGAGTTATATCCCTATAATGTATATTTACCAGTTGGAAATTTGGATGTTTGATAATACCTGAGTTTCCAAGATGTGATGCTTCATGATGCACAACAAGAACAACAAAAATGGTGGACTGCATGGACTCTGTGTCAAATGATTAATTAAAAAAAACAAAAAAGGAATTAATCACAGAATTTCAATAGTTGATCGTGATTAATCACATTTTTTATCACGTTTAAAATTATATTATTTTGCATTTCACAACAGCTTTCTAAATTCTTAACAGTGGAAAGCAATTCTTACCGGTGCAACTTGATTGGAGATCAAATGCCAACTGGAGTATGTCTCTTGCTGATGCAGTAGTAAGTGACAGAAGTAATTTTAATTTCTTAACAGATGTTTAGTTTTGTTGACCTACTCACAAGCACATCCACAGCTTTTTGTGCATGCATCCTGCGGTTTACTACCGATAGATAATTGATTCTAAAATGACATAAAGTGCTCATGTGAGTCAAAAAATAACATAATGTGGTAAATAAACAAGTCACAACAAGCACACAGGACCGTTCAGAGTTGTTTGAAAGTTTATCTGAAGACTTTAGGTGGAGGCAGGCTAGCACTTCCCATTGACTACCAGTGTTTGAGCTAAGCTAATT
>JAPQLA010000004.1:24585213-24654704 GCA_029822935.1 Naso vlamingii | reverse complement strand
AAGCTAATTAGCGGTGGGCGAGCTCTGCCCGTCTCTTCCTTGTTACTGCACACACAGTTGAAAGAATGGGATCTATCGTCTTGTCTGGAACTCAGGTGGGAGGCAGATAACAAAAAGAAAAAACAGGCCATTCAGAAGTGTACTGTTGTCTTTCCTCTGCTGGTAGGATGCAGGAAACCACTACAGCGGCTTGACCAAGGGTGCATCAAAGGGACAAAAGAGCAGCATGTCATTAATATGATTAAAAAATAATAACACATTAATTGTGGGCTTTTAATCAATTGAGATTAATGCGTTTAGTTAAAAGTTACATCCTTTGTAGAAGGGCTAGGTGATGAAAACAGTAAAGGAGGCAGAAAAGCTGAACATTGAACTCACTGTTGTTAAATATGATTGTCTTGAGCCAATGCAACTAACTTTAGCCAGAAAGAGCAAAGCTTTCTTCTTTTATAGCTCTTCAGCACACTGCTGCCTCCCACGGGTCAGATTTCCTGGTTTTCATTTCATCTTCACACTGACATCTGCAGCATCAAGCAGCTTCGGTTGAGCAGGAGCATCAGCACATCTGAGCTGAGAGTAAAAAACTGACTCTTTGTAGGTGAGAGAGTCAAGAGAGCCTGAATTCATCGTGCATGCAGCTCTGATCCTGTCCTTCTCGTTTCAGATGTTCATTCAGCAGGGAACGAGTCTGTGAGCTACCAGCCCTCCGACGCGTCCCTCCTGTCAGCAGGTAAAAGCTGTTTGTGGTCGACTTCACTCTGTTCTGTTCACACTCTCTGCACTTCAGTGCGTCTCAGGAGGAAAACAAAAATGGTGTTTCAATTTTGCTGTGAGAATTTTATGATGTTTGAGTCCTTGAGTGAGAGGAATCAGTGAGAAAATGGACTCAAAGGCAGACAGACAGACAGACAGACAGTGAGGGAGTTTGTTTTAATTAAACTTAAAACTTAAAAAAGTCATACATACATGTATGAAAAATCATTTTTTCTTAAAGTTTCCTTTGCTGTGAATAGAGACATAATGAAGCTGTTAAAACACAATTTAACAATCCTCATTATTCACTGGTAAGTGGATAAAAAAGTGTTTTAAAGCTAAAAAATATTTTGGGAATAGAAAATGAAACAACTATTTTTAAAATCATTACAAGATTTGATTCTTTGTCCAGTATTTGTGACATTTTATGAACTGAAAGATGAAAAATGAAATGGTTTGAGAAATGACTTTTTTTAACCTTTGACCCTTTATAGCCCCTCCTCACAGGTTATTGAATTTTAGACACAAGTGACGTTCACTTCTCAGATTTCTGCAGTTATAGGACAAATAATGTGCAGATTTTAATAATGTGCATTTAATCTGTAGACTAACATTTTAGAAACTTAAACATCCTTTGAAGAACAAATGAAACTAGAGCAAAATCATATTTTTGTGTTAACAAAAACTTTATATACAATTTGTAGTTTTTACTTTATAGTTTCTTTCAGGCCGAAACAAGTTAGAGTGTAAATCTGACAATAAAATTGAACATATGAAGCCATTTTATTCACTGTTCTGTGGTTAGCCGTCAGGGTTGATTTTCATGTCATATTTTTCAGGAATTTGTTTCATCTCACTTTGCACAAAAGTAAAACAAAATCCTCGTTCCAATAACCCCAAAAACTGTCTGATTGACATGTTATACTAAAGATCTAATAATCCAATGAAATTAACTCAGATTAAATTTAATTTTTGTTCTGAAACAATCAATAAATCCCAACATGCTGCAGAATAAGCCAGCTGTGACTCGGACAGTTCAAATGATGTGTGTGTGTGTGTGTGTGTGTTGGATTTGACTCACTTTGGGATGTTTTTGTGTCTCACTAGCAGAACTGGACCTGCTAATGATGAGTGGGGGTGATAACCAGACTGACACCGTGGGGATGGACGCTGACCTCATCACCCCCCCGCCCGGCCTGCCCCTCCTGCTGACGCCCGCTGGTACGCTCTCTAATTGGTCCACAGGTCACAGGGATGAGAGGAGGACTAAAAGTGGACGATTTAAAGATAGCAGGGTCCTACACACACACACACACACACAGACTGCATGTCACCTCTCCTCTCTGTGTGCTCTGTGCTGTAAGAGATGCTGGTGTCCAGTATCACAGCAAAGGTTACAGTGTGTTTTCCTGTCTGAGATGAGTTGGTTATTCCAGCAGAGACAAACGTCTCTGTCGGGGCTCGACAGTCATAAATGTGTATAAATTTATTTTCAATGTAAATAATTAAACAGAGCATCTTTCAAACCAGAATCTGCATAAGACTTATGACACCAGGCTGACTGTTCAATGGTTTTCAGTGAAAGCGATGACTAAGTTTGAACATGTGATTGTAAAAATGAGTTTTTTCATGCACTGAACTGCTCCAACATGCAGGTGCAATACTGTTACATTCTGCAGAATTACTTAAAGTTGAAATGCATAATTACCTTCTATATATACACAAGAGTTACAGCAGTGAGTGTTTTCCTCTCGTGGCTGTTGAGTAAAAATTGCTCCTCAACCGAAGACAAGAACTTTAAATTTCCTAAATGACACCAAAACTTTACCACAGACGAGGCAGAATTCTTTTGTTGTTTTCACATGTTTAGTACGCAATATTATGCCAGTTGAAAAAAAAAAGGTGATTCTTTTTTGTTGTTGTCATAAAATAGACCAAACAAACAAAAACAAACAAACAAACAAACAAAAAACAGAGAGAGATTTGTTGACATTTGTTGTCATCATTTGTTTAGTTGCTGCCATCTTTGGCTCACTCATCATTGAGAATAGACCCTATTTTCAGTTATGTTTAATGTACAAAGAAAAGAACAATAAGCAACAAATCAATAAGTGGTCAGCAATCATGAATTTATACCTAAATACACAATACCTAAATGTCCCGGTGTCATGGTGAATCCAAAATGGTACAGTGTTGCCTCAAGGCAACATTTGAATTTTAACAATTTTCCATTTAATACTTAAAAATAACTATATTCAGCTTTGAGAGATTACGCTTTACTCATCTATCATTGTAAATCAGATTTTTTTCCAGACTATAAAAGACCAGGAAGTTGTTTTCTGACCATTTTCGTGCAGAGAAATGGCTGAGCTGATCTGTGTGAGAAAGTCGGCAGTAAAAGGGATTCAGCATATCTTCCAGAGAGGCGTGTGACAAATTAAAACACTTCTATTGGTTCCTTAGAGTTCCGCTTCTCCTTTAAATATATTAAAGCATCATGTCTGGGATGTATTATGTGAGTATAAAAGGACAAAAATGGATTTATTGCCTGGAGGCAACATGGTACCATGGGGGGCTAATCACATTTTGTAAACATTCTTGTTTCCCAGAGGATGAATCCCTTTAGTGATTCTCTTGACTTAAGCTGCTTTCAGGTCAATTTTTTTTTTTGACAGATTATGAGCAAACACCCGTCAATTAATCATATCAGCTCCAGCTACACTTTGTGCTTATTGCTAATAATCAAACATTAGCATGTTAAGCTGATCTAAGACTGTGCAGAGGTTAGTGTTGACATTTTGAGTGTGCTGACGTTAGCATTTAGCTCAAATATTAGCTGCATTGTGGGGAAACTGGGAATTGATTGTGATGTACTCCTGTTTCTCCTCTCAGAGGAGTTGGAGGAAGGTGAAGGTGCTGCAGAGCTGCTAGAGGAGGAAGTTGCAGCAAACACAAGTTTCATCTCTGAAGGTAAAACAGTTACCTCGCTCACCCTCTCGTGTCAATGTGATCTCCTCTGAACACCTTTCTGGCATCTGTGTTTTTGCAAGCTGCTCATTATCACATTTGGCCTGAGCTGACCGTTTCCAAAACACCAGAAATACTTTCCCCGCTGTTCGTCTCCTGCTGCTCAATGACTCACTTGGCTCAGACGCTTCCTGCCACCGTTTTA
Organism: Naso vlamingii; assembly: GCA_029822935.1. Lineage (NCBI taxonomy): Eukaryota > Metazoa > Chordata > Actinopteri > Acanthuriformes > Acanthuridae > Naso > Naso vlamingii. The sequence goes on along the minus strand of JAPQLA010000004.1, from coordinate 24,650,779 downwards.
TTTGTCGCTGCTTTGACAGATTTGGTTGAGGCTGAAGCAGAGGAAGCACTCGAGCTGGGAAAGATAAATATGGATCAAACGACCCAAAATCCTTCAGCAAGCAGCCCCGGTGAGCCAGTCACTCTGTCTGTCTCCATCGTGAGTGATAACAGGGATGCACTCCAAGTTATCAATATAAAGAGCTGTTGGTAATGTTTTGTTTTGTTTTTTTCAGGATGCAATAAAATTAGCCCAAGTCCAATTCATAGACATTTCTGGTTGCACTGAACTGCAGCACAGGAAGTGATGCATTTTATTCCGTGTTTTGGAATAAACTGGGGAAAAAATAGGAAAGAAAGAAAAGTATGATGACTGTTTTGATAAATTTATTTTAACACAGTTTTGTATGAAAAATACTTTTAAAACCATTCAAACTGTTTTTAAAAAGTGCATTGAAAATGAGACAAGACCATGTATTCATTAAAAGAAGAAATGCCAAAAAATTTAGCTTTTTAAAAAGTTTTGCAACTTTCTGTTTCAACTTTGACCTTGTTTACTTCCTGTACTTTCTTACATGTGCACTTTTACAACAAAGACAGTTATAATAAATGCTTGCTTTAATTTCACTTCTCTCAAACTTCATTTAGAAATATGTTGAATAGAGTTAAAATTTTTCATATAACAGCTATTAGGTTTTAAATTAAAATGTTACATCAAGCACCAAAAATTTAATTTTAGTCTGGAACATAACTCCAGTGTTTCAGTTGATAGTCTGATCCGGCTGATCTTAAATAAAGCGACAAATTTTAATGTATGTCAGGTAAAACTCAGTGAAATAGAATGATTAAAAATTATGTATTATATTTGTATCTTAAGTCATAGACTTAATGCATCTTTTAGAGGACATAATCTCACATCAGCACATACAGGAATTACAAATGAAACACTTTTAAATTCTTTGCTGCAGATTTGGTTTCGTTCGCACACGACAGAGAAACTCTGAGCGACGCAGAGTTTGATCCGACCAAACTCTCGTCACTGATCTCTGGAAATGGAAACACTGCAATGTCGACAACATCAGCAACTCCACGCGCTGACATCACACCATCGAGGCCGGCTTCAACTTTCCTGAGGACTACAACTCCCAGAGCGCTGACACCAGCTGGTCTGGAGGAGTCATCCGAGGAAGGTGATTAAGACATGAGGGTGGTTCATCTTCGGTAACGAACCTCATCCTGTTTATGAGGAAAGTGTTTCCCGTTGGATAATTTTGTTTTTCGTTTATTAACTTTGACAGTATCTGTAAAATAGAGACAAGATGCAAATTATAACAGACAAAAATTACCAAATTACAATAAAAAGGTTGCAGATTAAACACTTTTAATTCCCTCTAAAAAATCTGGAAATAAGTCTATAATTTATCTATCGATGTACATTAACTTTATTAGGAGAAACTGAATCATTAAATACTGTTCTGCATGTGTTTTGAGTTGTTATTAATTCCATCTGATATCTGTACAGGTTTGGTTGTGGTCACAACTTCTGCAAAACCACTAATGAGTCCATTTGAGAAAGTAGCAACCCCGTCCAGTGTGACGCCATCACAGTCATCTGAAGAAGAAGAGGAGGACGATGAAGAGGAACAAGCTTCATATGAGCAAGGTGAGTTTAACAAAGCAAAATCTCTTTCGTAACACGTAATCTTCATCTTCATCAGGATCTAATTTTATTAGAGCAGATTTCAGAGTGTCACATAAATTGAGTCAAACAGAGAAACTTCGGCCCAGTTAATTCTTCCTCTGCTTTGTGGTTTTTACCCCCTATTCTTTGTGTTGTACAGTTGTTAAACACTCACTACAGGCTTTAATAAGAGATTTGACTTCATGTAAAACACACTTCGGAGCTTCAGAGGATAATGGTGACATGTGGGGTCACTTTATTGGTCAACATGCTGACTTTTCTTTTAAAGACCTGTGACTTGAACTCACCTGAGACTTAAAAACAGTTCTGGTCTGAGGCAAAAATGATTAAGAATCAAACTGTTTTCTTGTTCTTCTTTCTCAGTCGAGGATATGCTCACCACTGTGTTTACAACTCCAGCTGCCAAAACAGTGACAACACAGTCAAAGACAACAACACAGTCTGCAAACACGGAGGAGACTCATGAGCTAAGAGGAAGCTCGACATCGTCTGTACAGAAACTTCCAGGTGCTGCAACAGGTCAGTGTGTCACGTCTGTCTGTCTGTCTGTAAAGCGCAGCTACTTAAGAGTTAATCGTGCAGATTTTATGTCTTTCAATTGATTTGGTGAAAAAAATGATCAGACTTATTTCTTCATTCTTTGACGTTCCAGAAAGTCTTGCCATGGTAAAGCCACCTTAACGCACCATCACAGTGTTACTACGTGTCATTCATTGGCCGCATAGGTCACATAAACCCCGCCCATTTTTCCCAAAATAGCTTATCTATGGGATATTGTGTTTTTTTTTCATCACAGACAGCTAACAGTAGAAAGCGAAACGTCTCACTGACTGTTCATTTCCTGTATCAGTGTCACATTATTTTTCGCTAGTAGCAGCTTCGGTCTATTCATTCTTATGGGAGAAATGAACGTGATCACAGATTATGATCAATTCTTTCGCCCCATCATCACCAAGATACATACTGGACACTTTTTTCACAAGACACATATCTTCTGAACACTTCTGACACAAAAATGTCATTTTTCAGACACATAAATCAGGAGAAAATTAACTTTGTTTGAGACCTGTCTCTGTCTCAGCAACACACTCGTGAGATCTGTGAACCGGTGCTTCCCGCCTTGTTTCACAACGGACATAAACGGACATTTAAATGGTCTTATAGGTGAAACCATGAATTAAAAAGTTTGAACTTACATCAAACAAATATCGTGTGACGCAAAATCCAGCTGCTTTAATCCATTCACACGACGTTATAAATTTTACAGACAAGGCGGAGGGATGGTGGTCCGTAACTGTCTCAATGGGAGATGTGACTCCGCCCACTTAGGAGACAGGACGTGTATGTACCATTCTTTACCACTGGCACAACGTAGAGTGAAGGTCTTGTGTTAATAATTGACTATCTTGTTTCTTTTTGTCCATATTCAATAAACGTTACAGAAAGTATCTGAAAATGTGTGACAGCGTTAGTTCAAAAGAACGTCTGTGTCAAAATCCTTCTTCACGCTAATATTCCAGCTAGGAAGGAACTATTTTTCCAGGCGTAATAACTTTGGTCTCCATGGCTCCCGGTAACCCCCCCCCCTCTCCTCAGCGATTTTTGACTAAATAAGCGCAGACGTTCTCTTTGTGAATTCCCTATACCTAATAACTTTCATGTGTCCTATAGTGTTTCAGGGACTATTTTCAGCAGCGGATTAATCCAAAGTCGGTGCTCTAGTTATAGTTTTTTTTATTTATGGCAGCAGGACAGTGTGTGTGGGACTGACACGCATACGAACACGCAGCAGGCTGCAAAATGATTTGATTAAGTGTCGCGTCCCTGCTGTCAGGTAAAAAGCCAACAGTTGCTAAAGTGCTTATTTTCCTCTTGATGCTGTAATTGCATGCTGAGGCTTTGGCGGGTGTCTGAGGCCCCGAGGGGCAAACTCACATTCACACGTAAATGACCTTGTGCATTTTTAATGCCAGGAGGAAAGAAAAATGTGAGTCCTTTTTTTCTTTAATGTTGGCTTTAATCAAGCGGAAAGTATTTATGTCTGTGAAGGTCTTTGTGCTGTGCTCTCTTCAGGTGGAGACGGTGTCACTACAGTTACACCAACAACACTTCTGGCTTCAGAGGACAGAGGACAGCAGGACTTTCTGAGGTCAACAAAAGGTCAGCTCACTGGAGCAGAAATGTTGTTTTTCCAAAAAAAGTCAGTGATTTGACTGAGGTGGGAAGTTTTCAGAACAGGTGCTCCAACACAGCGTTTTATTTACCTCTGAAGTCAGAGGTGGGAGCGACGTCACATCCAAGGTGACGCATTTAAACAGTTGTTGGAAAACCAGGATTTCACAGGGTGGGCAGAGTGTGTTTTCCTCTCGCCAAGTTACAATTGTCAGCAGCTCCAGGTGATGACGATGCGTTCCACAGAATTTGTGCTTTAGAGATCATGTAGCAACATGTCTGCTGCGTTGGACTGATTCATCTAGACAAATATAAGACAGAAATGCAAACAAACATTATTGAAGCTTCTGCTGCGCTTGATCCAAACATAATAAAATGATCTTTTTTTTTTTTCTCCTAAATTTTGTACCTGCTTACCTGCATGCACTCTGCCTGTGCACAGGGCTAGGCAGATTTATCGCCAAAGCTAAAATGAGCTAATTATACAAGAGTGGCACAGCAAAATTTTCCAAATCTTAACAGGCTAGCTTTATAGCTGTAAATACCAGCTGACAGTACTCACTGTGAGTCCCGCGTCGATGTGAGATACGTATGCGCCAAGACGTCCACCATCTTTGACAGCTAGCTACAGCTACACCACTTTGACAAATCAAATGGTTATTAAATACTAATGTGACATGTCACTGATACATTGTCTGCTATACCCAACTTTATATCTGTGTTAGGATTCCAAGCTGAGTTAGCTCGGAGTTGTTTTGTTTTAAACTGGACAAAAGACTGCTGAGTACTTTGTTACATTAGCAGAAGTAGTGTTAATGGCTAACGTTATGCTAACGTCTTTGCTCGACGCCACGTAGCCAGCATCAGTTGAAATTACAACACAGGCTGTCACTAGTGCCAGAGCCACAATGCAGTTGTGACGTGTGTTCAAACATTAACTTCTTCTTTAGACCATCAAACTCAGATCATGAAATGTGGTTTGTCCAATAAGTGATGTCGGCGTAGCTAGCTGTCCAAGACGGCGGACATTTTCATGGACGCAGGACTCACATCAGGTACTGACTCCAACAAAAGCCTTCTTTGCTTTTATGTTAATTGTGATGGTGATAGCATTTATTTTCATGACAGTTAGACATGAGGTCGCTGAGTATGGTTGGCAATGATAATGATGCGCTGTGCTTGTAGCACAGTTCACACCTCATGAGCCAAGGAACAGGAGAGCCTCTGCGGAAGCAACAACTCTCCTTCAGCAGCTAATTTAGCAGCAGAAAACACAGACCCACAGCACTGAGGGAACACAGTTCTGAGTCAAAGACTGATTTTGCATGTGTTTCTTAGAGTTCTTGGAGTGTATACTTGGGTTTATAATAAAATCATTAATTCACAGCTTTCAGTCATGTGACTCATGTGGAGCCCTGGCGGGCAAAAATTCACTCAGCATGACGGCAAACAGTGAGCAATGGAGCTGCAGCACAGTTAGATGAGTTTCCCATCTATTCAGCATTCAAGGGCAGTACGATATAAATCTAATCAAACATTCTCAGTCAAATGTCAGGTAATCTCTTCCTACAGGTTCAATGGCAAGCCATTGGCAGCCTGGGTGAGAGACAGGAGAGAAAAAAGGATTGGTGCAATTTGGCCGCTGCACTTGTTTGGCAGGGTTAGGAGAAGTGTGTTCACATGAAGGTGGTGTTCTCAACACACTGCTGTCAACACCGAGAAAACCAGTAAAAAAAACTCCTGTTGGCTGGCAAATGGTAGCAATCCAGCAGGGCGGCCAGTGCAGAGGAACCTCTCTTTTGCTCGCCAGGTGGGTGTTCCTATAAGGCTGTGATGTCACGTAAAAGCCATGAATACTGTTTGATTGGATATTTACAAAGTCAGGCTTACTCTTGCTGGTTTACTCCAATGTTGCATACCCCACTTTAAACGGACAGTACATGTAAATACAGTCACTAAAAAGCTGTTACAGTTATTTAAGAAACAGTCACAATACATTTTATTCTGAAAAGAAGGTGACTTCATAAGGGAAAATATTTTAAAGTGAAGGCCTCTTCATCAAATCTGTGATCTATATGTGATAACTGACACTTTCACAGGCACAGAAATCTTTACCAAGGTGACAGAAAGATCCTCAACAAGAAACTCTCGACCAGAGAGCGACCCTGCTGTCTCACCCGCAGCTCCCGACTCTTCATTGGAGGAAGACGTCAGACTGCAGACGCCCGCCGCCCCTCTCAGTCCCCTGAGCCGAGGTGAGGCAGCTGCAGGCACGCAACACTTCACCTGGAAAAATCTCTGGAATTCAATTAGCATAACATTAACACATTGGATGAATGGAGTTAATTAAACGTTTGCACGGTTTTGGAGATTTGCATCTGTCAGAATCACTTTCATCTGCATGAACACTTGCATGAGGCAGAAACCCGGTCATGCAGAGTTAATTCTCATTAAAAAAACAAAAAACATTTTCTCTTCTCTGTTCTAGCTGCATCTATCCACTCTGACAGTTTTCATTATTTCCTTGCAAATGCTCAGATATTTGTCTTTGAGATTTGATCTGGAGACAGCGGTGTTTATCTGCTCTAGAAATAGTTTCAGCTACAGAGGATCATCTATAGGACCTGGACACTGACTCTGCAAAGACACTGCTGTGCGCTTCCACCTCCTTTATGTGCCAAAAACAGACTGCGAGTTTAGCAGCCTCATTCAGCTGTGAATGTGGTTTTCATCTTAGCCTTGATTTACTCTATTTTAAAACATTTTAACACAATTTTATTGAAAATTGTCAAGTTTTTATCCCAAGTCAGCAAAAATTTGATAGAATTTCCTAAAAATCATCAAAGTTAAAGCTGGGGTAGGCAGTTCATTTTTGGTGTCATCGGGCAAAAATCCCCATAATAACCTTTCAGCATTTTGTAATTCAGGTGGTCTGAAGGAACTCTAGACTTCTGCTCCTCTCCTTGACTCTGTACTTAGACTGAGACGGCACTTTTTGTCCAATCTTAAGTCATTTCAGAAAGCGTGTGTTTCTACTGGCTGCTCTATGAAGTGCTTCTTAGTGACAGGTGACATCGCTGCGAGCTGATTGGCTGTTGAAACAAGTCACGTGCCTTACACTCTAAAACTGGCCTCTGGCGACTTGACAAGCTGAGCTGCAGGCGACAGTCGGCTTGAGTTGAGCTGACACGGACCAGTTTACACCGCTGCAACTTTCCCTGCAACCGTTTGGTCTGATTGTAAATCTTTGTTGCAAACTGGACTTAAAAGGAAGCGACAACAAACCTCAGCCAAGAGTAAAAAACGTCTTTTTTTCTAATCTTTTAGGAATTTGCATTGTTTTGTCTCAGGTTTATTTCTGAGCAAAATAAATGTGCAAGTTGATGGAAAGGGACTTTGTGCTGATTTAAAAACAAAATAATGAATGAAATTGGATACTTGAAAAGTATCTGAATAATCTTTTGTCTTTTCACAGGACAAGCAACTCAACAGTCCACAACCTCACCACCAACTTCACTGAGAAGTGACGCTCAGACGACACGGGGTCGTCCAGTCACCTCTGTCAAACCAAGATCAGACATCAACACGTCCACACGAACCACAACAGTAACAACGGAGGCTGAATCTGAAGAGGAGCTGCAAAGAAAATCTGAAACAGCAGAGAAACCTCCGTGTGTGGAAGGAGAGCCGGCAGACAGCTCGCTGGAGAAAGAACCAGCTGGTAAAGTTCAAAACAAACTAACACACAAACACACACACACAACTTAACTAAATAACTAAATAAAAAAATATCTTTTTCTTCTGTTTTGTCATCATGAAGCTATCTGTCTCTTCACGTTTGGCCTCTTTGCTTTTCACTGATTTGCCAAGTTAGATGAAATTTACATAAAATGAACACATGAAGCCAGCCTCTCTCATGGGTTCAATAAAGTTTATTAAATTTAAAGAGCAGTAGATGTTAAATTAAGTAATCTATTACCTCTAATGACAGCTCCCCCGCAAAAAATAATACATTACAGACCCAAATAAATTCAGATTTTTTCCTATATTGAGGCATAATGAGGATTATAAACTCAGAAACATCTACAAAAAAGCTGCTGCACCACCATGTTAAATGTAAAATGCTTTGGTGTTGTCTCTCTTCGCTTGAGGCTTTTTTGTTTTTGCAGATTAAATGTAGCTTGAAACAAGTTTTACCTCAGAGCTAATGGGTAAAAATGTTTTTATTTCATCTTCAGAGCAGAGGGCAGCTCTTGGAAATGAGTTTTTAGTCTTACACCTTTCAGGCTGCTTGGTAAACAGCCGACAGAGTCACACATATATGATGCAGCAGTTCATAAAATAACATTTTAAAGCCACAAACTGGATGTATTTGGATGAGAGGTTGAAGTCTCAGCACATTTATTGCTGCTCATAGGTGCTTCTAGATCAGGCAGAATTCCACGTGTAATTCCAAATCTGGAAGGAGCGCGTGTAAGTGTTTACTTCTTAATATGTCCTCTGTCTGTTGGCAGACTGGACTGCAGCTCAGAAGAGGACGGTGCCGTTCTTCGCCTGGTCCCTGCTGGAGTCTGTCGGGTTGACTGACATTCAGCTGCAGCCAGACATCAAAGGTAACACAGCTCAGATCAATGTCTTCGGCTGCAGTTCACTGATGCAGAAGGTTAATAAAGGTTCCTCTTCACCGATAATCTGAGAGGATATTAAAAATGACATCACCTCTTCTCAGTCCGGTCACGTGTGTGGAAACTGATATTTTCCCCCACATGAAGTGTTTATGACTGACCTGCTGCTGTTGCATCGCTCTGTCCAGTGTCGCTGAGCTTGGATCATCTTGTCCAATAATGAAAATGTGGAAAAATCATCCTCAAACAGTCACATGAAGCTCACTCAAACATTTGTCTGTAGCTCTCTAATCACTTAGCTAACCACATTTTAACAGTACCTTAATCCCATTTGTGTATGTTTCAGTTCGAGGTAATGTGCTGACCTGTTTTTCCTCTAACAATCTCCAAACAGAATGCAGTCGCTCCTTCACCGTGTACGGCAGCGACGGGCGAGCCAGCCGGGAGATGCCGGCTCTGGGGGAGATGCTGCACTGCCTGACGGGTCGATGCCCGCATGAGTACGAGATGTACGGCTGCTACTGCGGGCAGGAGGGCACAGGTCAACCTCTAGACCAGCTGGACAGGTGAGCCGCTGCAGGACAAGGAGCAAACAGGAAGTGATGACGTGTTGTAGCTGATATTGTTTATCCTTGAGGTCAAACAATTCATGAGGACTTCCTTATTTGTCAGATTTTGTGTTTCTTTTTGTGACATATTTCAGTTTTAATGATAAAGTGAAGCAGTTTGTGTTTGACAGCAGAGTTTTCGGCACCAGAAGCTGTCCAATGCACACACATACTGGTACTTTTGTACTTGTGAGGACCCTTGTTATCAGGACAATTGTGAGGACCCCCATTAACAAGACAACGGAACAAACAAAGTAACTAAGTGATCTTAAACATTCTTCATCACCTCTGCTGCTCCTCATCAGGTGCTGCTTCTTCCATCACTGCTGCCTTGCACAGATCAGCTCGATGGGCTGCAGGTCGGAGAGGAAGCTCAAGGCTCAGATCTCCTGTGAGAACGGGAAACCACGATGTGAGTGCAGCAGGCCGACTGTGAGGACGATGACTGAAATGTTAGAAACATCACAGAAACACAAACATCAGGCCAAACAATGTTGCATTATTTTCATCTACCTTTCATCACATCTGTTCCTAGACTGTCAAGTTTCTAAACTGTTTCTCTTCTTGAGGGAATGGACTGGAAATTTAACGGCAGGTACAAGTGTTACAGCTTTTAGTTCCAGCTCCTCTGAAAGTTATGGCTGACAAGTCAGACTGCATCTGTATGACACATCTTTTTTTTTCTCTCTTTGCATAAATTTTTCCCACAATATTTTTAACACTCAGAAGTAATTTTACTTTTCAAAATTTTCATCTTATTTAACAAAGGTAAAAAGGTTTACAAACTCTCTTTTTGGATTTGTGGACTTACTTTCTTCTCTCTTTTCAGAAGGGTTTAGACTTCGTGACCATGGGCCCGTTTCACAAAGTAGTAAAAAGTCTGTTAACCCTGAAACGAGGGAAACTCTGGGTTTTCAATTTCATAAAGAGAGGTTACTTACACTGAGTCAGTTACTATAGTAACTGAATCTGTAAACTTAATCTGGTTGGGAACAAGTTTTCTTCAACAAACCTTGAGTTTTTCTCAGACACGCGGTTTCATTTCCTCATTCATTCAGTATATCATGTCTTTCCGAGTGCATTTTTAGAGTTTAACTGCAGCTGAGTGACAGACACGTTGGTCCCAGGCTAATAATTCCCTATCTTTCAAAACCTGCCAGAATTTTCAGAAAATGGCATACTTGCCTCTTATTTTGAAACAAAGTTGCATTTCTACAGTCGTGCTTTTCTACCGGAGGCCACCTGATCTCTGATTTTTTTTGGTTATGTTCTTAGAGTCGAATAAGATTCAGACGAATAAACATAATTAAAAGTTTTGTGCTGAATATCACCTGAGGGGCTCATTTAGAACCTCTCACCTCATCCCGTCTCTTCCTCAGGTCAGGGCGTCACTGTGTGTGACAAGCTGCAGTGTGTGTGTGACAAAACCACAGCGGAGTGTATGGCAGCGGCCCACTTTAACCACAGTCTGCCGTCACTGCAATGCCGCGGCCCCGGGCCCCCCTGCCGCCGGGCCAGCAGACCCACTAAACCACGATTTTCCCCTCAGTCCAGTGAGGAGAGCGAGGAGCTGGGAGGAAGCTCTGACATGGATGAGGAAACATTAACACACACAAACACACCTCAGCCACACCCGATTCTAAACAGGTGAGAGCTGAAGGAGTCAAAGATAAGGACATTTCACATCTCTGAACATTGAGGCTGATGATACATTTGTTGTGTCAAACTTTAACACAAGAATGTGTCTAATTAAACTGTTCCCAGTGAGTTCAAGTTAATAAAAACAGATTTAAATGTTGAAAACATGCAGAAATGTCTGTTTTAGAAACTTTTCGCACATTTTGACTGCTGTGTTTTCTGTTCGTTTGCAGTGATGAAAGCGCTGACCTCCAAGACGGTGACAAGTCAAAGTCTCCTGCTGGATCCTCTGGCAGCTCCACACATCCTGCTCCTCCTCCTCCCTCTACTCCTCCTCCTCCCTCCAGTGAGGAGAGCAGAGAGCCCACACCACACAGTGGGGTTCAAACCCACAACCACTGGCCAAGTGCAGGGCAGCGACCAGCAGGGAAACCAGCAGGGATGGGGATGAGAGGTGAGGAGGAAGAAGAGGAGGAGGAGGCAGAAGGAGAAGAGGAAGAGGAGGAGGAGGCAGGAGGAGAAGAGGAAGAGGAGGAAGAAGAGGAGGAGGAGAACAGGGTCTAGAAGTTTTTAAAGGCAGCTTTTGGGTTTGAAGACGTCATATTTGGGGAAACATTCTTTGAAGATTGTTGTAATAATTTTGTTTCCAATAACAAAAGTTGTAACTTACAGAAATGATGTCAAAAATCAAATGTTTCTAAATGTTATTAATAGAATAGCAAGCGAAGAAGACATGAATTTGTTTAAAGAAGAGTAAAAAGCAAAACTCTATCAGATGAATTGTCCTTCAAAATAAACAGTAAATGACGACATCACACTCAGAATCGATATAAACTTTTTATTTAATTCTTGAACATTAATCTTAACACATTTTACTATTTTATAGACTCTTTGTAATGAAGCGTGGAGGCTCTGCTGCAGTGAGGGAATTCCTCTAACTTTATTTGATGTCAAGACTTGTTGGAAACTTTATGCCCAAGCTGTTGGTTTTACAAATTTTTGTTAAGACCCACAAATTTCCAGGGTTCTGTTGCTAAATGAAAACTTTTTTCTACATGAGTTGAAAAAAAAAAAAAAAGATTTTCTTTTTGATAAATTAGCAGATACACAGAAAATTTACCTACACATTTTCAAAATCATAATAAAAATTGTAATTCTGCTTGTCCGCTGGTCACTGTCTAACATAATTTCATCTAAATTTATTCTGGTTTCTGACTTTTGGTTGCGCTGGCCGGCTTTCTTTTTCAACATTTCTCTAATTAACGAGCAATCAATTCACTGACGGCTAAAACAAAGGACAAATTAATGGCCTACAATTAACTCTAAAGCTCATGAACACTTTGCAAAAGAGCAAAAAATGGCGAGTAAGGGAAGCTTAAATTGAGATTATTTTGTTACACAAACAAGGTCGAGAATATCCAATAATATTCAAAATTGATAGATTTACTCAATTTAATGAATTTGGTTCATTTTAGCCCAAAAGTATTAACTAACTTCTCTGGAAGAAGACTATTTGATGCTCATAAGATCAGGCAGTTGGTAACGACAAACTTCAATATTTTGTTGTTTTTTTTTAATTCAACAACTAATGGATAAAATTAATAAAACTTGAAGTGAGTGATAAATAAACAAGTACATAACTTTTCCTTCGCCTAAACAAAAAGTTTGAAAAGTTAGTCAATTGTATGTAAACTTGTGGATTCAGAAATGCCGAATTGGTGCACATGTGGAACCTTCGTGATGCTGAATTTGACTAAAACCCATTCGCTGCATGTGCAGCAGCAGCAGAGCCTCAGCGCCCTCTAGTGGTTAAAATCTTCAGATTGTTGCAAACGAAGCCAAGCTCGAGCAGACGTGACACCGTTTGTCTCTAAAACTGGCACAAAAATACAAACTGTTGCATCACAAACATGAAAAAACATCATCAGAAGCTCATGAGAAGTTTTTTCTAGTTTTGTTCATTTTTCTGCAGAATTCAACGGCTTAACTGAAAAAAGTCCATCTTGAGACATGAAGAAAAGTTTGTGACTTAAAGTGGTTTTTGTGTCCAGCATTGTGACGTAAGGCAGGTCAGCAGTGAAATGATTTCACCCCATTTACTGAAAATCTTAATCTCAACATTTTAAGACTTGATACTGACTTCAATCACCAGTCAAGAGGGACAGTTTTTACAGTTTCACAATGTTATTCTGTATTATTTTACAATAACTGAACATTAAGGAAAAAATACCTCTAATAATTAATTTGTACCAAACACTGAACTGTGCTGAGTACCAGCTACGCAGTGATCAAAGTGCAAACACATATTTTCATTATGAAGGTTTTTAACTATATGACTCATAATTTTAATATGTGGTCATTCATTGGCTGCCACTTTTCAAAGACTGATTGAGCTAAATCTATGAACTAAACTGATTCATCAAAAGTAGCAGAGTCGCCTCGTTCACAGCGATTCTGATTCAAACTGATCTCAGATCATTTCCTCGGATTTTTAACATGACTTCACTCAGATCGAATCGTTCAGTTGCAGCTCAGATCCAGATTCACAAACAAAAGTCTGTTCAAGAAAATAAGTTTGTGCATTAACTTCGTACTAATCTGTCTCCATCTCACACATGAGCTCATTTAATCTAATAAAGAGGGCAAAATTCTGATTGCAGCCAGTTTAAAGGACCATGTTTCATCTTATCCAGGCAAAACCTCATGTTCAGTATTAACAAACTCTTCTCTGACCTGCAGTTCCCATTATGTTGCCATGGAGACGGATGGTTAACACAGCCAGTTTTTGTTAAAATGTTTCCATTTGCTCTTTTAAAAGTCTACTGAACTAATTTTTGACAACTTTGACCTGATTATTTAGAAAAGAAAAAAACAAAAACAAACAATGAAAAACATGTTGATTTTCATGCAGGTTCTGGGGTTGTACGGAGCAGATTATATTTGTGATTTCTGAGAAAATTTCTGAACACATTTTTTAGAGATAACAAGCTCCTGGTCACACCCAATCTAAAAATATGTGCATCAGGTTTGTGTGTTCAGGGTTTTTGCATAAAATTTGCAAGAGAAGTTCCTTCACTCCTTCATTGCTGATAAATGTGAGAAAATCTTTATTAATTTGTCTACTGTGCATCGGATGAAGTGGGGAATTTTTTTCAGTGGTCTTATGGAAGGTTTGTTTCCGTCACATTTATTGGGGACCACAACAAGTTACTGTGTTTACTACAGTTAACTGTGAACTTTCTGCAAAATGATTTCAGTGAATCTGGAGCTAAAACTTCAGTCAGAGAAGTATGAAACGATCTGAGATCTAAAACTTTGCTGATGACGAGAACGAAGCTGCAACTTCTGTGGCTAAAATGAGCAGATTGCACTGATTTCTTCCACTTCACTGTGGTCTGCAAAAATAATGCATCATCTGACTAAACATATAATATTCAGCATAGTTGAAATGATAAAATGAATTTTACAATACAAAAATAATCAAGTAACATTTCCATCCACTCTGATCAGAACTGCACGATCCCACTGAAACCCTGAACTTTCAGATTCTAGTCAACAAACACCTGAAGTTAAAAATAACAAAAATCAGCATTTATCTTTATCCTGATAAATGTCATCAACGAGAATAAATCTCCCAAACTCTAAATCTCCACCAGGCAACAACGATACATGATGCATAAAACGTACAAAAATAGATATGCTGCTATAATGACACATTCATAGAGGAAGTGACTGCGTTCTTCCGCCGCATCCAAACAAACAATTCAGCTGCCGTTAAAAATCAAACGTCCCTTCAAACTTAAATCAGTGACGCGTCCCCACTGTGCTGGCTCATGTTTCATCCGTTTGAAGGAAAATCGGATTTCAGGATTCAGGCAGTGGAATTATTTGTTTAGATGGATTTTTTGTTGTAACATTGAGTTTAATCGCAACACTCACTGAAGGGTCGACAACCTGATCTTAAACTATCATGCAGTTAGTTTATATAATCCATTTTCTTTTTACTTTGATAGAGCTATGAGACTATGATGTGAAATTATAAAGGTTTGCATTTAAAGCTAAGACTTCACACAGCACAGATATGCACAAAGATAATGCATCAAGTTAATGCTTCAGTGATGAAAGATTGTTTTACAGAGGAAAATCTTATTTTGTACTTTCAGTTTCAAACCCTGGACAATGACCAGATACTAATTTTCTCCGATATGTGCCGATATTAAAACTGTTTGTTAAGGCTGGAAAAAATGCTTGGTCTATTTAAATATTGTTATTAAACAGTTTGTCCAGCAGAGGGTGACAAGTTATTTTATACCTCATAAGTAAAGTGTTTACTGTTCAGTGCTCTGATGTTTGGAATAAAGTTAAAATGTAAGTCATCCTGCCTCCATTACATATCTACGGCCCTATGGTTTCCACAATCACTGAATTGCAGATGGACTTGCGGAATTGGCCAATTAAGACCTAATCTATTGGAATCTATTGGTAAACACGGAATATCACAGAACTGATCATAATTTGACTGAAATTCCATTTTCAGAAGACAGAGGAACATTTATCTGGGGAGCACTTTTGGGGTGTAGGTGTGGGTTTGGGTATGTGTGTGTGTGTGCGTGTGGGGGGGCGGTCCCTAATGCGTTTTGACCACTTGTACTCACTTCATAAACACTCCCGCCTCTCTCCAAAAAACTCTGAAACTCATTATTTACCCCAAAATACAGAGCAGAGCAGTTTCCAAACAACTTCTATGTGTCAGGTGTTTTGCTGTTTTGCAGATTCTGTCAACATACTGTCGATTGGAAATGTGTAAATACATGCAAAGACTACTTATAGTCTAAAGCCCATGTAAAAAAACAAGGAAAAACACCGTGCTGCTGCTGCTAACACTAGCTGGAGCACTGCGCCTCTTCAGATGACCAAATTAAAATGGAAAAAAAGGAATTTGGGAAAAAATAAAACCCAATTTGGAAAAAAATGAAACAGACTTCATGGGGCCCTATATCTTTGTCACAGTTATTTTTCTTGCTCCCTGAAATTGGCATCGGCTCCAAAAACTGCATATCAGTTGGGCTCTACCAGACAGATTATGTGTCAATACTGGGCAGGATTGGGTTTGAAATTAAATCTCTCAGGCTCATGTTGGTGATTAGAAAAAAAGCTCACTTAGTGAACGTTCTCTTTCTGGAACACAACCTGCAATCCACAACTTTTAACATACCGAACCATCTGAAACATTCACAGCCGTGCATCAAACAGCTGCCACATCCTGTTCAGAACACAAACACCTCAACTTTGCCCTCTTTGTCTCTGTCATTCAGTTTTTTCTCCATCGTTCACCATCTCATCCTGCACGCCTCCGATGTGAAACCACACAAACCGGACCAGACAACCTCTCACTCCTCTCCACAAACAAAGTTAAATCTCTCAGTGAAAGCACGCAGCTGCTCCGAGCGAACGATGGCAGCAGCTCTCCGCCTCCTACTGGAGGGATTTTTCTTGCGACACTGAGCTCAGATCAGAGGAAATGCTGATAACCATCTGTCATTACAGATCACAGCTGCAGCTCCAGCAAATATGAAGCTTCTCATTCCAGAAACTCCTCCTGTACGGCTTTTAGGAAGAAAACGTGGCCTTGCGCTGACTGAAGTACAGGAGATTAAATCTTCCAAAATGTCAGTGCTTTGTAATGAGAGTGGCTGAAGGCAGCTGTTGATGTCAGTGCATGCAGTGGGGAGGTTTGCTTTAATGAGGTGTCTTTGATTCTGGAACCGAAGCGTCCACATGGCTGCAGGACTTTGCTCTGCTCACATCCAGTTTATTAAAATGAAAACATTTAGAAAACAGGAGGGAGAAAGTTCTGTCTCTGGCAACAAAACGTGTTTTTTTTTTCAAAGCTGCCAGTGAAGCTGTGAGGAGCTGAAAGCTGCTCGTCGAGCTGAGCTGCACATTATCGACAAACTGAGAGCACAGAGAGTTTGAACAGAGTCATCGTGCCGCACAAACACTTACACTCCAGATTCTGTCAGTACACAATGTGAGTCGCGGTCGTGCAAAGATGTCCACCATCTTGAACAGCTAGTTACGGCTATACTTGGACAAATTGCATGTGGTTATTAAATGTTAATGTTACTGATTCATTTTCTACTATGTTAGGATTACAAGTTAAATTATTGGTTAAAGCATGTTTTTTTTTTGTAAACTGGCTGTAAAGTGTTGATGAGAAATTTATTTGCCAATTACATTAGTTGAAATAGTGTTAGCGGCTAACATTACACTAGCATCTTCACTCAGCACTAGCTAACTAGCCTCAGATCTATATAGGTGTATATATCTATGGCTGACTAGCCACCAGAATTTGAAATGATAACACTTGATGTCGCTAGCGCCTCAGCCGTTTAAACGGCTCTGGCTAGCGCTAGCCACAAAGCCAGAGGTACCCATGTTCAAACAAGCTATTATGTTAGCAAAAGCAGCCCTACTGGCTGGCTAGCAGAGATTTTGCTAGCTAAGCTAACATGAGCTTAGCTTATCCATTCAGTTACAATGTAGTTACATTAAATCTGATTTAGACCATCAAACTCAGATCGTGACGTGTGGTTTGTCCAAGAGGTGTAGCCGTAGCTAGTTGTCCGAGATGGTGGACATTTCTGCGCATGCACAACTCACATCGAAGGGGGACTCACATTGGGTACGGACAATCACAAGCTGAGAATACTTATATATTCATTTTATGTTCCTAATTATTCCTTGAACGGGTATCACATGAACAATACTGTTCACACACACACACACACACACCTGAGCATGTGTGTACTTAACGGTACATCCTCCAGGGGGCAGAACAGAATTGGATGGTGCTAAACTTTTTAATCACCAACAGCTTCTCAGTTCTGCCAGTCAGAGTTTCGTATGCAGGATGTAAGAGAAATTTTGGCATTTTTAAACCTGCTTCATGTTTTATGTTTGTTGTGCAGCTGATCTCAGACATGTGCTGCAACACGGCCGCAAAACGATCCTCTGTGGCGGCTCCGATTCGTTAACATGCCATGAAAAGGGCTGGCTTTGCTCTCACAGGCAGACATTTCTAGTCTGACACCATTACTGAAAGGATCCAGAGAGAGACAGACTTTAAAGTTAAGAGTGAGATCCTTTTTCTTACAATAAGAGATGCTGTGACATGTTCACCAAATCCACCAGACTCTATTAATAAAAAAACAAAAAAACTGGAATTTAAAAGCAAAAAGTACTTTCTCTGTCAGGAGCCTTTCAGTGTTGTTGTTAATGCTCTAATCAAAGTTAAAAATGAGTCCACCAAAGCAGGCGACTCTGATTTCCTACAAATACATTGTCATGGTTTTGCAGTCTTTCTCCATCAACCATTTTGTTGTTCGTTTGTTCAGCTTCAAGGAAGACCTTCTGACAAAAAACCTGAGTTAGCGACAATCTAAATGTCCCCTAAAGATACTTCACATTATGTTAACACAAAGCCAGGCTTGGTTTATTTGAGACTAAACACCATCACAAACAGTACAGCTAAATAAACACCCACTGCTGATTTTTTTTTAATCAAGTGGAAAATCTTCATCTTTGTGCTTTGATAACGTCCACTCTAAGTTCATAACATGATCAAATTTAAATGTAAGTCAAACCAGGTTCCAAACAGATAAAGTATCTCACTGTGACGCTGCAGCTTTCCAAGTCTGAACATCCGACGCCGTCAAGACATCTGAAACAAACAATCACCAGTCATGAGCGAGACGTTACAGTTCAGGAGCAGTTATCTCTAACTGAAGCATCGCTCTCCGCTCATTTCTAATCGATCTAAACACAGTACAGACTGAAGGGTGAAGAGCAGCTGTGCAGCAGTGAGCCTAAAACTAACCAGCCTTTTACTAACAGAGATGTTATTTCAGTTTTCTAGCTGACAGTTAATATATTCTACATGTCTACTAATCTGACTGCACCGACGTCTACTAACCAACGAGAGAACAGTTGCTACGAGGCAGAAGCTGCTTTACAGCGAGAAGTTTAGTTTTAGACTGAGCGTATGTACAAGGGGTGAAGCTTTGGCTCGAGTGCTGGGAAGCAACGCAAGATTCATATTCTGAGAATACGAGAGTGAAAACTTTTCAGGTTCTGTTTGTTTTGGTTCTCGGTGACTCTTGAAGTTTGATTTCAGGGCGACAGGGTGCAGCAGCTCAATTTTCCCACAGCTGCTGAGATTTATACACTCATCGTGAGATCTTGTTTATTATTAATTTTAAAAATAATAAATGGCATTTTTGGATTTGGAAGTAGTGCTTTCACTTTTCAGGCTCTCTTCCTCCTCTACATTGTTCATTTTGCATTTTGCGTTTCAGCTCTTTTTTATGTCTGGGTACAGGTGTGTGTGTATGTGTGTGTATGTGTGTGTGTGTGTGTGTGTGTGAGGGATCAGTAGACACACAGGTCTGGAAACTTCATCTCGTAAACGGGGACGGACTGGTGTTGCGTGTGTCCCGCTGAGATGGAAACCACTCCGGACGGGCTGGGTGGAGGCCTGGGGGGGGTGAAAGAGGGGCAACATGTTAAACTGGAATTCAGATTTTGTCATTTCAATGGAAAAACTAGTAAACTAGTCCTGTACGGTGGCCTGGAGGGAGCACCTGGTCACATTAAACAAAGAAATAAGGGAACTGACGATGGTGACTGTTCTTGTCTCAGATCTTCATTTTATGATGTTCAGTTTGTTATCAAACTGTGAAGTGTTCATCCTGTTTAGCATGTAACATGTTAGCAACACTAACGACACGTTGATTTTACCCTGGAATCCCCCAACAAGGCAGCCTACAGGAACAGTTAAACTTAACTTTGAAATTAAAAAAAGAAAAAAAGAAAAAGTTAAAAAACAAGAAAAATGTGAATTAAGGTTGAAAACTCTTTGAAAGTCGACATTTTTATGATGGGTTTCACAACTCTGAATGTAATGCTTACCATATGAGCATGTTCCCATGGCGGCAGGCTTATGCATGGCGGCATGCTGACTTTTGGTGATTCAGTTTAACTTTCTATGTTAATCATTAGCATTTTATGCTAGCATGAATGCCAATGCAGAGCTGAGGCAGCCAGGAGTTCGAAACATATCCTGTGAAAAACTCAAGTGTTGGACAAACCAACAGACCCCACCCCATAAAAAAACACTGTACTACCACAGCATGAAAAAAGCTGAACCAAATTAAACTTAAAAACGCATCGGTTTTCAGTTTTGACTTTAGATATCATGTTACTGTTGCTCTCAGATAAATGAAAACATGAAAATCCACCAGCTGAGGAAAACAGGCAGCTGAAACAGTTTGATGTCAAGCTAAACTAAAATCTGACTACGAGTAAATTAGATTTTGACAATGTTCCTTTAAAAGTTATTAAATAAAGTCGTAAAAAAGACGACTTACCGAATTGTGAGTTCGAAGATTTGTGCGAGCCGGTCGTGCAGCATGTTTGCCTGAAGAAAAACAGATAAATTCAGACACAGATCAGTTTGTTCCTGAGCACTTGTCTTTTCAACAACTCTGCTTCCCTTTTATTCGTTTTTTTATCACCTTGGACTCGCAGTGGGCCGCAATCTCCTCGAACGGAGCTTTCTGGAACTTCTCCATCACCTGACGCCTCTTCTCCCGCTCCTGCTCCTCCAGCCCGGTGGTATCTGCACACAGGAGAGAGGAGTCGTGTGCCAGGGAGTCAAAACAGTTAAATTCCACATTTTACATATTTAATGTCACTGAGCTTCAATCCAAAACACTTTAAAACTTCATCTTGGAGACATTATTGTTCGGTTCTCACAGAGTTTTCAGCGAGCAGGGTGAATGTGTGGCTTGTGTTTTTTTACACAGCAAAAAGTTATTTGGAAAATTAATACGTCAGACTCTAAAGTCTGCTTATGTGAGCTGATTATTACCTTTAACATCAATGAAGCTGTGCGTGATGACACTCTTTAAAGCTTCATAATTCACAGAACATTTCTGTCAGTATTTTAGCTGCTTGTCAAACTGGACCGAATGGAGACGGAGGTCTTCACAAAAAACAAATCTTTGTTTCATTTATGTTCAGGAGGATGCTTCAGCAAGTCAACAGAAAGGTGAGAAACGTCTCTTTGATCGTACCGATGGCTTTCTTCAGGGTCTCAAACGTGATCTCCTCAGCCAGCTGTGACTGCAGACACATAAAAAACACAGAAGGTCATGTGATTTCATCCTGCGGATCGGTTACCAACGCATCAGTTACTGTGAGGGTGAGCTGCGCACGAGTTCAGACGTGTGTGTTTCCCATCTGACCTGTGACATCGGCCCTGTGAGGGAAACTTACACTGACCTTGTCTGGGAGGCTGTTGGACATGATGTCCACTTGAAGAGAGATCGTGTCCACAAAACTCTTCCTCCTCGTCAGACGATCTTCATCTACACAGTCAGAGACAGTTTTTATCACCTTTTACGTTCTCATATATGCAGGGTAACACTGCAGCGCTACAGGCAACTTGAGGAGAAAAATATTCAAGTTTTTATGTCTGTGAGTTTTAGGGTGCTTTCAATTTCCAAGTTACAACATGCTGCTCAAAGGTTGGGTGTCAAAGCCATTTTTCTCTCCCTAAGCATGACTCTACTGAAAAACAGTGAAAACTGAACTCTAAACTGTTTGAGAAAATAAGCTGCCAACTGAATTTCGCTGTCACATGGTCCTCAGCAAACAAAATGACAGAGCTGATCTAACAGCCAGCAGTGAGGCTATTTCAGCATGAAAAAAAACAACAACAACAACAACAAAAAACACCAAAATGGCAAGCACAAGTTTTTTGGACCTTTTTCTATGAAATAATTATTCTCCATATTAGATTGTATTTATATTTATTTTTGTACCGTGTACCCTGTTGTCTTTGTCCTTCTGATATTTTGATATTCGCTGGCATTGCATGTATTTTGATTTTTGTAATGTATTGAGATTTTATCTACTGGTATATATTTTGTGTTGTGTTCTCGATGTGCTCAGAGATTGTATGGACTCCTCTGTAGCACTGTGAACAGCCAGGAGGGGAGGATGAGAGATTTTTAAATGTGAAGCGAACCTGATGAAGCTTACTGCGAAACGTGTAGTTCGTGTCCTGTTTTTTCTGTAACTCTCAATAAAGTAGCGCTGGACATATCCTGGTGTGCGCAGGAGTATTGATTCTTTTTAGAGGTACTGCAGTGCGACACTGTGGAATAGTGACAAAGCCACAGAGGAAGAGGTCAGGTCACACAGCAAACACGCTGAACGACTGTTCACGTCCCAGCAAAACATCCCGTCATGTTTCAGAAATAGTTCCAAAATGGAAGTTTTGTTGACTGCTGGGATTTATTTGGACATCCTAATGATGTCAAAATATGACCTCACCACAAACAGTTCAGCTATTCTGCTTAAGTTTATGTCCACATTATTCTTTCAGATGTTCATACATCCTACAAACTGACGATAAGAATCAACAAAGACTAAAAATCAACCACTGCTGCAGAACCCCTGCCACCTCTTCCTCCATAAGTTTAACTCTGTGGCTGTTTACAAAGTTAAACTTTGTGCATCTGCAATCAAAGACAGTTTGGATAAAAGCTTTTGGTTTTTACAGTCAAAACAGGGAAAAAACCCCAAAGAGACAGAAATATAATTCACATGCAGATGAACATGAATGGCAAAAACATTTATTTAATGTTCGGAAATTAGGTGGAAAAAAAAAGTTTTCATTCATGGTGTGGATGTTTTGAGTTCGTCAGATCACAACCAAATAAAAGGTCAATCACAGTTAATTTAATACAATCAGTTAATGTTGTGTTATATTACTGTGTGAATACCAGCATACACACATGCATTATATATACTGATGTAGCAGTCCATGCAGTTTTTTGGCTTTTTCGGCATGTGTGTTATACACTACGTTTTTGCTGAGTACATATTGATTCTCGGCCTAACTTTTGGCCATCAAAAGACTGTGCTATTTAATCAGTGTATTCCTCTTTTTGATTTTTCTTTGTG
Source organism: Naso vlamingii (assembly GCA_029822935.1). Classification (NCBI taxonomy): domain Eukaryota; kingdom Metazoa; phylum Chordata; class Actinopteri; order Acanthuriformes; family Acanthuridae; genus Naso; species Naso vlamingii. The sequence continues at coordinate 24,628,023 of JAPQLA010000004.1, read as the reverse complement.
AGTGTGTCCACTGTTTTAGTTGTATTATGCTCGTGAACAGTTAATTGTTTTGTTCTTTTTGTTATTATTTTGTCTGTTGAATATGTTAGGACCCCCTTGAAACAGAAAAGGCACATCTAAAGGTTTTTTTTATATAATACATAAACTTGTAAAACAACAATTAAATGTTTTTATTAAAGACAAAGAAACATGCTTTTGCTTTAATTATAGCAACAGTAAGGTCAGTACTTCCTGGTTGTTCTCTTCAACAGTAAACGTTTGTTTCTTTGAATGATGGAGACAATCTCTCTCTTTCTTTCCTGAATGAAGTTGCTTTGGTTGTCTGAGCTCCGTGGGGTGCTGACATTCCACCCATGTTATCATTTCGATGTGAGGACTTGTTGACTTGTTCTGAGAGGCCACTCGATAACAGCAGCACGTCTCTGTTCTCTAAAAGCAGAGTCCATTATCGCGCAGCCAGGCTTCAATTCTGTTTTGACGTCCCACATTAAAACAGTGAGGAACAAATCCATCTGATCCCGCAGAGCGATAAACTTCACAGGTACCTCGTCCCCCGGGAGGCCAGTTTTAATACCATCGCCTCGAGCACTCAGTATTCACCCTCACTGCACGGGTCAAGATAAAACACACAGGAAGTGCAGCTACAGTCTCAAGCCGAGGAACGAAACGGCATCAAGTTCACCTGATGAGGGTGAGAGCAGCAACGGATCCTGATGTGTGAGGACAGGCGAGTCACAGTGACCTTCGTAGTGCACTTTGAACAGAAGTGACTCAGCAGCTGCATCTGAAGGCACTCGAGTCCAAACTGACGAGAGCTGAGAGCGAGCCGTGTTTTTGCTTTTACATGATAGTTTTGGTTTTGACTCTCATCCTTGACTCAGAACTACACAGGAAGTTACTGACACACAGGTCAAGTCTGGGAGGTTTCTCACAGACTTGTCAGTGCAGTGTGGTGGATTTTGTTATTGAGCTAATCAACATTCGTAGAAGTCTTAAGAGCTAACAGGCTGTTTTAACGCAACAGTTGCCAATTGTTGGGCCACTGCTATTAACTCCATCAGACACATTCAAGAAAAAAACAATCAAGAGAACTAGGGATGCGCGGCATTGGATTTTTAACCGATATGCCAATAATCGATACGAATATACAGTATATTTATATTTTTTCCTCACACCTAATTGCAGAGATCATCAAGTCTCTTCTGTGGTGGAACTGACGTACAGTATTATTATGCAGACTCTTATCGTGTTGGCCCGCCGGCAAATGCAGCCATAAAATAGAAAGCTTAAAATGATGTAATATTCATTCAGCAGTCTATTATTTTATCTGTTATTATATCAGCAGATACGGGCGTGCTGGACGATATCTGATCTCTTTCATGGTTTGGCAGCAACCGTAGATGTATAACCACATCTAGACAGGATGGAGCGGTTCTGCTTTGCTTCCAAACTGGCGCAGTGGCCACTCGCGGTACTGCAGCAAAAACACATTGTCCCCATAAACCACCATTGTAGAGAGACGTCTGTAGAACTGTTAACAGATCACCTCAAACTGCAAACCAGCTCAGTTAGACTCTTACTATTCTGAATGTTTAATTCATGGAGGTTTTGTATTTGTAAAATTTTGATGTCACCACAGCGTAAAGTTTAAGGGCCAGGCGGGAACTTAACTGTGCATAATTAGTGGCCCGCATGACCAGGAAGTAAAATCTGAAAATCTTTTTTAGTGAATGCGCTGTGAGCAGTTCTCATTGGTTTGAATGGGTGGCCATCTCTGTGTCTGGAATCTAGTTGTAATATAAAATCTATGGCAGCAACTGTGTCACTCTTGTTTCCCAAATGACTATAACATGTGATACAAATCTTCTGTGGAACACACGCCTTCACATGTGACACATGTCACATGGTTGCTTTGTCGGTTGGACTCTGGTTCAGCTGTTGGTCGAAGGTCAGCACAGCCACGATGGTTTGTGATTAGATTTCCCAAATCAGACTGTCAAATGTCAGCCTCCGCGGCAGTGATTCCTTTGGCTGAACTGTCACAGCTTTAAATGCTGCGTGAGTGCTGAGAATCACCACCAACTCTGCAGCTGTACGCATGTTTGAGTCCTTCTGGCTCTCATTGTCCCACATGTTAAACTTTAGCAGCCAAATTCCACCTGATCAAACAGACGGACAGACTGTGCTTCACCTGCACATCACCAAATATCAGGATGTTTTTTTGTTTGGGGCTAAAAATGAAAACTGAAGCTTTATGCAAATTATAAAAGCGACTTTCTGCAGCAATGGCGCTATGCACATGCACAGACTAACACAGACTACTGTGATGTTTACAGTCTATTAGGTTGTCTACGTGTTGTTTGTGTACTCACCATCACATATCCAGATGCAGTGCAAGCAAAACAGTTATGAAATGATGAAATCATTCTGTTTCTGAATCAAGTATCATGTCTACAGCTACAGCAGCATCACTGGAGACATCAACGAATACAAACAAACTACAAGGACATAGCTACCGTTGGTCAATTTAAGAGTGCTGGATTATTTTCCTGCCAGTGGTTGTATGTGACTGGCTCCTGGGCAAATTAGAGGAAAGGAATCTAAGCTGGCAGGTTGTGGGTTCAATTCCCTTTTACGCTCAGTAGAAGCCAGGATGCATGATATCATCCAGGGATCTGTCACTGGTAGACGGCATTCAACACCACTCGTACAAGAAAAACATTTTACAGCTTTTCTTAAAGAAACATCCATCTCTACGGTAACATCTGCTCCTCTGTACAGTGGCTAAGTCATGCCCTTCTACTTCCTGTCCATGGGACCTTAAGGGACAAATAATTTGTCCCTTAAGGTATTTTATGGCTTGATCGTGTTTAAATTGTTCCGTCAATCTCAAATATGATGTTTGTCAATTTAAAAGGTAATTTTCCAAGTCAAGAGAGTCTCAGTTTATGGCACAACTGAAGTATCAGACCTTGAAAACACACATTTAGAAAGACGACACACTCGATGGTGACGTAAGTGACGTCTGAACAACGACCTGTGACAGAAGCGACTAACTCTGTGTTTGCTGAGCTGCAGCTCTCAACATGTTCATGCTTTAATGATTTTGACCTCTTTTAATCCATCTTCCCTCATTCGTAAGTGGTACTTAACTGTCTTCACCACAAACTGACACTTTATTGATTTGTAAAATTATCTAACGAGGACAGAATTTAAATGGGAATGAAAAATAATTTGACTCTGTCCACTGACAACCGTACCAAACTTTTACACCTTTACTGGAAGTGGAATGGCTGGACGAAGCCACTTTATAACAGAATGAGTGAAACTTGAGTTTGTGCTTCACTGTGTCGAGTTTCACACCAGAGTTTATGTTAAGTCAGGTTTACTATAAACTGAGTGATACTATATGCACTTTATTCATCTCTCTTCAGTATAGGAGCCTGGACGGAGCTGCAAAATTATAACACGGAGGTGAAGATGGCAGTCCAACAGCTGGAGGTTTAGTTACTGAAACCTCTCAGTGCGTGAAAGGAAAAAAAGAACAATCGACTTCAGTTTCTTTAAAAAATGGAAAATACTTTCAGTTAATCAAATGTGTATGAACCAAGAAAGTATCAAAGCTGTATTTTAAAGCCACAGATGTTTCGGCTGCTGAAGCCTTTGTTATTTCTTTGTAAAACATTTTGTCTGCAGTCTTTAACGGCAGGAGATCAGGACAGCTGGTGACTGAAACTACAGCTCTACTCAGGTTTTTTACCTCTGGACGTCTGCTTGCACCTGTGGAGGATTTTTCCTACTGTGTAAAGCACTGTTGTCAGACGAGAGCATGGCAGAGGAAGAAAACAGTCGCAACGTTTGTTAGACCAAAGACGAGCCAAAGAACAGACCCAAATATGAACCACAAGTTTAAAAAGAAAGTTTCACTTCAACAAAGGGGTTTTTCAGTGGAAAGTTCAAAAAATGAAAAGGTTGCACGTCTCAAGTTTCCACGTCACAAAGGACAAAGACCATTACATTTATTTAAGCTCAAATCACAAGAGAGGAGTCTTCCTCACAGAGCCTGCTCAGACAAAATTTCAGACGTGCTACCTTTCATTTCTGAAGCCGTGACCTGTCTGATTAAAAATCAATCAAAGTGCAGTTTGGCCAGGCTAATTCTGAGGTCGTCAGCTCCAATCTGAACTTTTTAATTAATCTCTCATTTAAACACTTGATCTGAATGAGGGCAAAGCACGCTGTTGAATGAATGAAATAACAGGTTTGAACAACATTCAAGGCTGGACTTTAAAAAAAAAGAGAAGATGAGTCTGGACAATTTAGTGTTCCCTGAAAAAAAATTATTTATGTGAGCATGAAATCTCATAGAGGTTCATGTTTTTGTTACGTGAAATATCCTTTAAAAATGTCAGAGAGGTCGAGAGCGACTGTGAGTAATGAAGGTGACACACACCGAGATTTTTGAAGTTTGTTTTCTGGTCACTAAACAACTCGACACACTGTCAATCCTTCAACTCAACTCAGCCTAACCTCGACTTTACTTGTCCCAAAGAGTAATTGGTTTTTCAGCAAAGCATTAAAAATACATAAAGAATGTAAAAGAAAAAAAACAAAAAACAAAAACAAAAACAGTAATAATCCTTCAAAGCAGTTTCAGCTCTTCACCAAGAGTGCCGACAGTCCTGGAGGACAACGTGAGCTCAAAATGAAGAATTTCAAAATGTAAAAACGACAATAATCATGTTAAATCCTCTGATCTGAATTTTTTAATAAACTCTTAAACTTGCGAAGTTCTGTAACAAAAACAAACAAACATACAAACAACAACAACAACAACAAAAAAATCAATCCTATATCAAAGTATCTTGTTTGTTTTTTGTCTGTTTGTTTCATTGCAGCCATGTGATGTTGCCACAAAGTGAAATATTCAAACTCCAGACTTTTCTAGCAGCTGCACAATTAAACTGAAATATTCGACGTCTTATTCATTGTTTGATATTCATTTCTGAAAAAATTCAGACAGATATATTTGGTCTCTTTGGAGACATTTGGATCTGCCAAACCATTTAAAATTACTATGAGTCATGCAGATGTTAAAGGGTTAATTAGAGAAAGAAATCGACCAACAGGCTACATAAGCTCAACTGGCTTTAGCAGTTTAGAAAAACAGAAAAAACTCCTGTCTGATGTTTAAAAAAGTTAAGTCAGGAGAAGTTTTAATTTATTTCAGAAGTTTTAAAATTAGTTTTAAAACTCACAGCTCCAGAGTTCCTGGAAGCCTTGTGGTCGAGCGCATACCACCAAACTTTTTTTTCTGTATACATGTGTAAAGGCCAAAACATGGAGCTGTATTTTAAAAACACCTTCAGAGCTCCATGAGAGAGCCTGTAAAGCTCCACGTCGTTAGTGTGTGTGAGTGAGTGCGACGCGGCCGGTCATACCTGTGACTTGGGGAACGTACGGGATGGAGAGTCTCTCTGCGTTGTATCCCGGCCCTGCCAGACACTCCGCCATGTCAGCCGTCTGGAAGTACAGCAGTCTGTCCTCCTTGTCCAAAGATTCGGGGATTCTGGGAAAAACAAGCAGAGGGATGGAAACCGAGACCATGATCCACCTCATCACACACAGACCTTCAGTGTGTTTGGTTCATTTGATGTTTCCTCATCATGTAAATGAGGCAGAGCTGAGCCGTCCAGACGCTCTTATACGCACGTCTCTCCTCACTATGTTCGCGCCGTGCCAGCCCTGGAGGAAGGTCTGGCTCAACCTGCTTCCATTCTGAAATGGGGGAAAAAACACCCTGGCTCGTCTGCATTCACAATTGTCTTGTATTAAGCCCAGGATGCAGTGACGGCCCTTGCAAAATAGTCTCGGGTGGGAACTGGGACACTTGCGCTATTTTACTCTTACCACAGCAATCCTCACCAATCGCTCTGAAAACATGTCTGTTTGCAGGGCGGCTCTCCATCGATCTTTGTCCACAAATGTTTTGAAGATCCGCACACGGAGGAGTACTCGCCAGCAGCTTTTTCATCGTCTGTGTGTGGATCGTGCCTCGCTCAAGCTGCAGTGACACAAGGGGACACTAACCCAAGCTGCAGCATTTTCAGGTGAAGTGTCTGTTTTCCCTCGCTGACTCGCAGCAGATGATAGGCCATGCTCAAACCACAAAACTTTTACCATAACCAGTGGGCAAACACACAAACGTCCCTTTTAGACAGCGAATGTTCTAAACAGATTCTTTGAATTTCTTTACTGAGATCCACTGAGAGAAGCCAGCAGGCCTGCCTCAATACATGATTCAAATCTTTGTCAAAACTTGTCATTTTGTGCAGGTTGCAGCTCAGACGTGGTTGTTGTGTTGTTTCTCGAAGTCACAGGGACTTTGAAAACAGTCACACACAGGCTGACTGAAACAGGCAGCCAATGGGAGGCTCATACCTAACTTCTACTTCCTGTGTCTCAGAGCACTCACATTCCCGGCAGAGCAGAATAAAAGAAGAGGATTTAAAATCAGAAATGGATCCTCTGTTTGATTTGACTTTTTGTCGTCCATGCAAACCACGACCCGAACCAAAGGTCTCAGACTGAAGGAGAATATTGAGTGAACACCATGCTGACAACCTGCAGTGTGTCTCATGCTTTCTCATCTATCTGACCTCTACATGTTCATGCAACCAAACCTCCACTCTGTAAACTCGTGGACACTTACGGACACTTGTCTCTGAAGATGTGTTCTGGGAGGAGGTACGGAGCGTCCATGTTCCTCAGCTCGATAACCTGCAGAGAGATCGACGCAAGCAGCCAATGGTATTCAGACGCTCAAAGCTGGAGTCAGTGGCACAGAAACACAGCGGCGAGTCAGTGACGCACCTTGCTGACATGTTGACAGAACGGAGGGTTGGCGATCATTTGGCTCAGGAAGTTGAGGTACGCCGCCACCAACGCCATGATGCCACAGCGAATGAACATCGGCATGTTCTCCTCATTAGCCAGAGCCATGTCCTGCACAAACCAAACACACATTCAAAAAAGTGAGACCAGAACATGCTCAAATAAAGGCCATATTTGTTTTCTCTCGTTTTATGTTCATCTGTAGAGATTTTTACTCACATCAAGACACCAAATATCACTTTACAGCAGAGTGTGTGGCTGAAGCTAACCGGTCGCTAAGAGTCTTTAGTATCTTTTTAATACATAAACATCTTCTCGTCTTTCTTTACAACACAGATCACTATGACGATTAGAGACTGATGATGTTAAACTGACATCTCTGAAAGCAGTTTCTGATCAAGCAGGACGCCATCGATGAGGTTTTTATGACCACAGTCACAGAAGACATCGACGTGTTTTAAAAAGCTGCCATGTCGTCCTCCTTCTCACCGTCAGCGTAGTTAAACAAACAAAAACAGAGACACTTTGAAAAAACGGGGATTACTTTAAAATGTATTACAAATTTTAAGTTTTCAGAAATTCAGCAAAAGAAAATGTGCATCTCCGTGTGTTTCCTTCCACCAACGTTTTGCAAATATTAGGAGTGAGTTAATCGAGATAACCACTAGGAGGTGCAAAATTTCCAGTCAGGTGTCATCACACCACTGCAGAGGAAGAAGGCGCAATGTGATGATGTAATTAAAGAGCGCAACTAAACAAACACCAAGAATAACAGACTGAGAGCAGAATGGACATTTAGCTTTGCTGCAGTTTCCTCATCGTCCACACACACGTTGTGTTTTCGTCTGTATTTCTGTCTGCCGTCAAAGCTTCTCCAGTGAAGTGGGATGCGGAAGCTGGAGTGACTTTTTAGTTATGTGATTTTCTATACATCATCCTCTGGTCACCGAATCTGTTCCCATGGCATCCGTTCGCAGTCACCTCCTCTCAAAACTCTTCCACCTCCTTCAAGCTTAAAAACTTTCTACCATATTTCAAGGTTATTTTTAATGTGCTGTGTATCCTCACTTAAAAACAGGCTGATGGAAAATGGCCTACGGGCAGTGAAGCCATGCGGGTCATCATATTCTGTCCTCCGTGCTGGCTGTGTCACTCAGGGGTTGTTACCATGACAACGACCTTTCAACTGATGGTGTGGAAACAATAAAACCTGTGACCTCTGAGGATCCACAGGAAATCTGCGTCCTCTCTCATATATTTCCTCATATCAATAATTTTGATGCCGATGAAACTATAAAGGACTTGTGTGTGTGTGTGTGTGTGTGTGTGTGTGTGTGTGTGTCAGTGTGTGTGTGCGTATGTGTCTCATATAATAAGACGCTAAAGAGCTAAAATTGTCCTGGTTTTAAGATCATGCTTGCTGTGGTTTTACATGTTACTATGATGTGTGTGTGTGTGTGTGTGTATTTGTGTGTGATGGCCGTCACATTTGGCCGATCTCTGCGTGACACATGGACGAGCAGCTGGCGTGTGTGTCAGAGTGTGTGTAGATTTTCTTCACACTTCTTCCGCCTCTCATGCAGGAGGCTGTGTTGGACCTGTGTGTGGTCTCCAGTCTAATGACATTAAGGAGCGCGCAGCTGAAGACGACGGCACAGAGAGCCATGACACCTGACGCCATGAATGCACCATCATCACATGGAGGACACTTGAGATTAAAGCATCGCAAATGTTGATGTTGAGTCTTAAGAGGTTGTTATGTATCAAACGGAAACATTTATTCAACACTTAAGCCTCAAAGGCGGAGCGGGTGGGACACAGAGGATTTATTCTCCCTACGAGATCCTGCAAAGCTGAAGGATTTTCATTTTTCTGCATCTTATAGGCCGATACTGTAAATTTCACTTAATTACATTTATTTTAGAGCTGGAGTTTTATCCTACATGATACCAATGTAACTGTTGGAAGGTAAAACCTCAGGTGGTTGAACTGTTAAGGCTCCTACACAGCAGGCCGACGGCTGGGGGCGGAGCTTGTCAGGGCTGTCAGAGAGAGTTGGTGTGGTGTGAACAGCAGCGTTTGAATTGCTCTGCGCTTGTCGGAGGCTTTTAGTTAAGGCTGTTCAGATCAGCGGGCCAGCGCAGGAACGAAACACGGAAACAGAGAGGAAAAGCCCCCTGAGCCTGTGACTCTCGTTTCCATGGCTACAGACACTGAACACAGCACCTTCTTGTTTTTCTGCTCTGCCTCTTCACTAGAGCCATTTGTCTACTTTTTATCAGACATGTTAACATCAGTTAGAAGCAGTGAGAGATATATTAGCAAGAGAGGGTTCAAAAAATGCTGCTTCATCATAACAACAGTTTGTGTATCTGTGGAGAGGGATTTGTGTTGGTGTGGGCGCAGCTCGGGCACGGCGCGGGCGTGGTGCAGGTGCAGCACGGGTGCAGCACGGACGAGCCTTTTGGTCGCCAGCTGTTGTCTTCAAGGAGTGAACAGTGCTGCTTTTTGGACTGACAGTGGTGGAGAAAACATGACGTGGCAGATTGTTCTTTGTCGTCAGTTTGGTGTGTAGAGGCGATGAAAAAGGGGAGACGGAAAGTTACAACATTGGGCTTTTTTCTGTTTCCTGTAGTGCACACAGCATGCGTCACGTCTGTACTGAGAAAGCTCGTCAGACAGGAGGAGACGAAGAGGATTAGGAGGAAAAATGTCAACAACATAGATCGGGAAGATTCCACCAGACACCGTCTGCAAAGTTTCATTCTTCATCATTCATCCTACATATTCTTAATATATTATGATGACTCAAAAAAGACTAAACATAACAGTTTTCATTAAAATAATTCATGTTTTCTTTGACTGAAATAAGACTAAAAAGCTCAGAATTTCAGTTGACTGAAACATTGCTAAATAAAAACAAGATGAGGTAAAATAAATAAGATAAAAACTAAAGAGGACATTTTGAACAGGACTGTAAGTAACTATTACAATCAGAATTAACAGAGCCGCTTCAAAGCAAAGTGTTCAGAACTTGTTAATAGAGTTTTTGTACAAAGTGTCATCCACAAAGATATGCAAGAAAAAATTTAATTCCGCTCTTCTTGCCTCGATTTGTTATTCTTACTTATTTTGTTGTTTTATCTTTTTTCCTTTTTTTCTCCATCTAATCTTAATTCCTTCTGTCTTTGCTGTTTTCCTTAAAACAGTCAAACTGCTGCTTTTCGCTGCCTTCTTTTCTATTTTTGCTTTAACGGAGTACATTTTATTAAAAAAAAAGCTTTTGTTTCCATTTTAATGAAAAACTGTCCGTTGTATTCAGGTATTTTTATTGGGATAGTTGTGTTCTTAATGCAGTAAAGGTTTTAAAGACTTTTGAAGAAAATTAACATTTTTCTTCTTTATTTATTATTTCATAATTACTACAAATTGCATTTTTTTCATAGGCACAGAATTGTATGACCTCAAAGTTTTGTGCAGCATTACAATTAAACATTATTAATACAAAATGTAACTAAATTTTGTTATTTAGCAAATTTCTGTCTGCATCCACAGCATTTCAACATGTTATTTAACAGTTCCTCTCATTTATCACATAAAAAGTTCATCACATTTCTTTCGATCAGTGAAATTATTACACCAGATTAAAGAAGACTTTGTTACATGTGACAAATATTAAAACAAAGCAGCACCAAACCCTTTGATGAAGATCTGTCCAGATCAATAACAAGGCTACCTGCAGAGCGATGGCGAGCCGAATGAGGTCGATGACCACTTCCTCGTTGGCCAGCTCGATGGTCAGGATGGCCAGTGTGGTGAAGAGCAGCTCAAAGTTTTTATGCACGTTGTCTTCCTCTTTACAGCCCAGATAGATGTGACGGTAGAGCTGCTGGCCGTGCTGGAGGTGAAAGAGTAAACAAGGTTGTTGTTGTTTTTGTTTTTCTGTGGTAAAAAATGAAATACTTGGGTTTGAAAAACAAAGATGTAAAAATGTCACAACCTTTTTGTGATATAATAACAAATCATCACAAGTGTAACTTAGTGTGGAACACATCACACTACACACAGCACCTCCACAACAACTCCTCTCTCCATTATAAAGATGAAGATGCAAATGGCGCCGTGCTGACCACTGAAAACATTAATCCCATTAACTGTGAATCAGCGGAAACTCAGCCCGTGTGTCCGAGGCCTCTTCTTGCAGATGATCTTTATAGAATATATAAATTAAAATGTCAGAGTCTTCTAATGGAAAGTGAAGGCCAATGACTTCTATTCAGCACTAATGAATACAATTAGACGCTGTTAATGACCTCTGACAGTGAACGGGAGCTGCTGAGGAGGAGATGATGCTAGTGAAGAGAGCGGAGGAAACATCCAGCGACACTTTCAGCCCTGTGGTTCTTATTTCAAAGGTCACAGCAAAGGTGTGATTCACAGGTGAACAGCTTAAACTGTGGGTCCTTTTAACAAATGTCATGGGCTGATGAGAAACAGCTCCTCCCGAGGGGCTGATAAGATCTTTGAATGAGAATTTACTTGGCCTCTGATTTACTTGTTTTAGTGTTTTATCTTCTGAATTTTAGTTTGTTGTATTGCACTTCTTATATAGCAGCTTTGCTGACTTATTTTTACTTTTTGCTACAAACTAAGCTAAGATATTTGTTTTAGTTGCTGCTTTCAATCGAGTGTTTCTTTGAGATTGTGGCTTAGAATTTAAGAAAAGTGACATTTGAAAATCAGAGCTCAGCAGGGACTCACGGCCGCCCCTCCCTAAAGGCAGAGCACGCGCTGTGTGCAGGGCCTCGTTTTATGTGCAAATGCTACACAATTGTGCGCGCAGCGGTGTCCTGGTCGCAAGGCCCCCAACTCATCACTTGCAAGTCATCGCATGCGCCAAGTCAAGTCAGCTGAGTTTGAAGGTACTGACACACCAAATCCAGCAATGACGAATCTTGACACCACACGCTCCGGCAAGCCGACGCTGCAGCATCTGGGTTGGATAGACATACTGCGATGTGGGCGGTGCTTGATTTTGGCTTAAATCTTTCAGAGATGGCGGACCGGTCCCAGACTTTCTCATTTTTCAGGAAACAGTACACTAACATATGTTTCTGAAAACATTTTAAGCGAGAAACAGTCGATGCAGTTACAGAATCTTGCTTCACATTTGATCAGCGCTGCCTCGTTTGACAGGTTGATCGTACTTTCATGAGTCTGCTACGTAGCGTCAGACGGACCTCATTTGCATAAAGTAAAGGTCTAGTTGTGATTATGCAAATTCAGATACAGCAAACTGTCCGTCACCTTGTCGCGCCATACCCATCATGCACTGTACGGCTGATCACCTCCTCTCCACAGAAAATGAACTGGATCCACTGACTTGATACATGTCAACATGTGTGGTGTGTCTGCACCCAAAAAGAGACAGGAAGTCTGTCATCTACCGCGTGCATTGCTGCAATGATTGACAATGAACACCTGACCAACATTTATTATTAAATGTCCTGTTAACCGCTTCATCTGCACTCTACATTCAGATGAACAGGAGTGATAAACTGACCGGCAGGCGGACACATACTGGTCAAAGTTTGTTGACGTAATAATTGTAGGATTTACGGAGCTGCAGCCTGATGTCGCCATCTTTTGGGGAATTTAAGGTAAGACCCTCCAGGCAAACACATCATTTTCTCACAGCTGGTAAGTTTTGAGAAATGAGGCTATTTTGTATCCAAAACATGTTTTCTTTCAGACTAGTGAAAAAAAAAAACATGTCCACCAAACTTTCCAGTTTGATTTAGCACTACATGACCGGGTGCAGCCCTGTAGGAACTTAAAGGTTTATACCTTCTTCATAAATGCAACGTCTTGCTTGGAAATCTTCTCTCTTTTGATCTTCAGCGCTGCAACATTAGGAATAATCCTGCAATGCAAAATCAGAAAAACAACAGTTTTAAACAGGAAGCTGATTTGAAACCAGTCTAAGTCGAGAGAGAACGCAGGTGAGAGTCAAATTCCTCATTTCTCTTAAAGATTGAAATCTGCACTGCATGTTGAACAGCATGAGCAGTCTGCAGGAGCACACTTGCACGTGTCCTTTGTACCTGATGCCGCGTAGCTTGGCGCGGTTGTCATGACGATCGATGATGTTGTGCAGGATCTCCAGCACCAGCTGTCTGAGCTCGCTGTCCTCCATCAGAGAGATGGAGAAGAGCGGATCCAGGAAGGGAGGAGGCAACGCAGCGGCCATGGACTTGGACTTAAAGCCTGAGGTCACCTGAGGTAGAGAGGGGGGAGAGGAGGGGAGAAGGGAAGGGAGGTGTGAGCGGAATTATCACAGCGTGATGAGATTAATCCACAGCGAGGCTCATTAAGAAAACCCCGTTGAACGGAGCTTAAAGGTTACGTTCACAAGCAGCAGAAAGTGTCCGAATGTTGACCTTTTGCTCTCGTTCGTGACTCTGATCTGATGATTTATGATCCGTTCGGACAACAGAGGGAATGATGGATGGACTCCGGAATGGTTCCTGGCGTCTGTGATCTACATGAAATTACAATCCAGAGTTTCCCAAACTTTGCCATGTAAAGGACCCCACATGGCATTAGCCTCTGTTGGGGACCCCCCCCGTTGCCAAATTTCTCAAATTGTTTGTGGCTCTTTTGCAGCTGAGTCATCTTTGGTCTGGTTGTCTTGTCGTCTTTTTCTTTCCAGAAAAAATATCCATTTTAGCTCAAGGTAGGTTGTTATTTTTCAGCAACAGTAACTTTCGGATGTATCAGTGTCACGCAGCAGCTGCTCGATTCTGATAAACTTGATTTGTGAGTTATTTTTTTAAATTGAAAGATTGGCAATAAAAGAGAACACAGATTTCGATACGCAGTAAATAATAACAACTAAAAAGACATATTAAAATGTTACTGTCACAAATAACGTTGGACGATTTTTATGTTAGTTTCACCCCCCCCACCCCCTCTGACCTCCAAGTTTCTGTGACCCCCTCAGCGTCATCCACTTTGAACAACACTGCTGTTTTCAATATGAGCACATATTTAAGTGTTTTCATGCAACTTTTTGCTGTTGAGTGCTCTGCAAAGTGACTCCTTGAACTTCTAGCCGGATAGTATTTACACACAAAGTGAGGGTTTAAAAACCTGTGGTGTTGGTTATACAGCTGCTAAAAAGACAAAAGTAAAGTACAAGATCACTGGATTTAGAGCTAAGCAAAAGCTCTGATTCCAGTGTGATGGTTTCTCTCCCCAGTCAGGAGTTCAGGAGGTTTGAGGTTGTGATAACAGAGAGAAAACTGGAAATGTTAAATAAAATCTGTACGTTTGTGACAGGAGCAAAACTGATGGACACTGAGGATGTAAACTGCTACATGTACATGTCCATTTGATACAGTGCCACTATGTGGTCACTTTACTGTCTTCATTAACTCTCTCATCCTCATCATCATTATCATCATCATCATCATCATCATCACCATCGTCGTCGTCGCCGTCTCTCTCAGCTGCATTCACACCTCACGGATGCAGAGACCGAACCAGTGAGCGATTCAGATTCTGCCTCCACCCTGACAAGCAGTCGTCCATCATCTGATTTTTGCCCTGAGAGTGTGCAAGTCTGCAGCACACTGTCACCGATCTCTCTCTCTCTCACACACATACACACACACACACGCATACACACACCCTCCTCCACTCAGCCCCATCTGCATCTGCATGGTGGTATAAATATTGTGACCTTTCACCCCTCCTCCAGCTGCACTGAGAAGCCAGGTGGTGGCGAGGAGGGGAGACGAGGACAGATGCACGCTGTAATAAACCATCGACTGCAGTTCATGAAGCGGCTGCAGTGTGTGTGTGTGTGTGTGTCACTGCTGGGTGCATAGGAGCCACCTGTGCCTCCTCAGCTCAGTGAGATGATCTCTCAAAGAAGATAATGAGGAAGGAAACGTCTTTGTGGGAGATTCAATAAAAATCCTACAGACGATTAAAGAAATGTAAAACTGGTGTTATCTAAAAAAGAATGAAGAATTTATTATATTCAGGAAAATGATAAAAAAAAAAAATAGGCTTTCAAAAGGAAAAAAAAAAAGCGTTTGAATATAGCATTAAAATAACATGGAGGTCTGTAAACTATATTTGATTCTAAATAAATTTGTTGAATATTTGTTTAAAAAAATTTGATTTTTTCAACAAATATTTGGCATATAAGGAGACACATAAACAATTAACATATGAACATGGGATTAAAATTAGGAAAATTAAAATGAGGTCTTTAATCAGATGTAAACATGTTAGAAACTGAAGGACTCACCATGATGAGCGAGCTGAGCAGCATCGTTTGGATCCGCTTGGTGCCCTGATGCCTGCGTGATCAAAGAGGACACCAAACATTACCAGAGAACCAACGCTGCAACATGCGTCTTTGTTTCCAAAGAGAAAATTTAGACTCTCAGTACGCACACATTCAGCTGCAAGTACAGTGAAGCTCTCCCTCCATCACTTAAACCACTTTGTTCTGTTCAGGTCTCGGCCTTCAGGGGGCGCTAGCACAGCTGTTATACTATAAATTCTTCTTCAACCTGAAGCTAAATGTAAAACAGATCAGTGAAATCTGTGTTGGTATCTTTTCATCAATGTTTGCCGAATGAGTGGGAGGTCAGGTCATGTGACCACAGAGGAAGAGTTCTAATCTGAAAACTGACAAAATCATTTGAGGCGTCTAAAATACAGATGGATTAAACTGAACAACCTGAAAATGCAATGCAACGTTTCCAATCTGTAACCTCTGTGTTTCAGACAGGACGAAGAGTAAACGCTCTGCAAGCAGCAGCAGCAGCAGCTCTTGAACACTCACAGTTTAAATCAAAGTGCAGCACCATCACACTTCCACAGTAACATCAAGGAGCTGCAGAGTCTAATTTGTCTCCTGCGGCAATTAGCCGAAAAGGAGAGGAGAGCGAGTGAGCCTGCTGGTCTGCGAGGAGGAGGACAGTGCTCGTTTGATTTGGGATTATCTGCTCTTCCTCTCCTGAGGCCGCGGGGATTAGCTTGTATTTCTTTCTCTTCTCAGCGTCGACTGACCCTGAAGCTGCATTCACTGCAGGGCGTCCAGGAGGTGAAGTGAGGACAGATTAAGACACAATTCACTTTGGATAAGAAGGAGAGCGTGTGTGTGTGTGTGTGTGTGTGTGTGTGTAATATTTCAGTCTTCATATTTTGGATCCAGAATCTTAACTTTAAATGTAAAACTGTTTCCTGTATCGTGTTTGTACAAAACCTCATAAACTGATGGAGAGAGATTATTTTTGTGTGGAAGTCTTGAGTTTTCGATATGTTCTTTTGTTTTTCTGGATAAAAAATGGAATGAAAGAAGGACAGAAATGTTGGTTTCTGCTCAAAAAAGGAAGTTGATGGTTCTGTCTCGACCTTTAGAGCAGTTTACGTCACAAAGTGATGGAAGCTTAAAGCTCTGCTAAGAAGCCTCCGGGTGTTTCAGCTGTGCATCAACTTCCTCCATCAGGTAAGAAAGATGCTCAGCAGTCATCGCGCCGTCACTGATGCTGCTTTCACGTGGAATCGGACGGAAGACGGCGGGAGACGCCTCGTGAACATCATGGGAAAAAACAAACAGTCCGACGGAGTGGAAGGACGGCAAAACGAAACACAAATGACAATGTATTGCTATGGCGATGTCATTTACAAAGAATGGAATAAAATATATTTGATGAAATTATTTTGTGACAATTATTTCATGTAACTCTTCTAATTATGCACGTAGCTGCAAAATGCAGCTTTCTCTTAATTTTCTGGCAAACTTAAGATGAAAGTTAAACTGGAGGACAGTCAGCTGATGCCTGACACTGAGTGCCCTCCATGTATCTGATTTTCATGTGACAGCTCGGTTTTCAGTTAGGATGGGACAGTTATCATTTTTATTGTTAATCACGATAAAAACATTCACAATAATTTAATCGTGGTGAATTTCAATTAATCACATAAATTGTCATATTCCTGGATTCTGCTATAAATAAAAAGTAATCCTCGCTATCATGCTGGTGAACAGTGAAAAGGCCACGCCGCAATGCAAGTTGGACTTGACAGAACAGAGTAGACTTTCTCATACGGTGGGTTTTCATGTATCTTTTTGGCTGGTCCCGGAAGGTACCTGCCCAATACGTGGGTATGTCCGTGACTGACTGAGCACATTTACAAGCATATTTTGATGAGCACAGTTTGTCCGAGGAGCTACGGGGAGACCCGACAGCAACTCCCTTAGCTCCTCAGGTTTGCTCGACAATACGCGGGTCCCTCCGGAGCTGTCACATTCTCAATTTGTTTGTCAATGCTGGACACAGCCAGGGATAAGAAGCTCGCTTCTGTGTGCCTTTGCTTATGTTGTGGACTGTTTGCACATGCTAGCTCGTAATGTAGCCTGTACATTTGCACTGGATTGATTTAAAATACCCAGTGCCAATAATAGCAGTGGCTTTAGGCTGTGTGATTACAAGAGACCAGAGGAGCAAGATCGCTCGTTGACTGGCGCAGAGAAATGTGCTTCTGGTATATACGAGCTAATGCTAGCGACGTGCTAACAGCAAACTGGAAAGGGGAGAATTCAGGCCCTGCAGTGCTTCACAGAGCTTCACAGTGTTTTGTCAGAAACATGGATCCTCCACTCAGCAGTGAACAGAAAAGACATTTTGTGCTGGAGTCTGAATGACGCCTGATAACACGTTGCTGCTGATTCATTTTCAGGCATTTTCCACAGGCTAATTAGCTTGTAGCAGTTAGCCAGCGTGGCAACATTACCTAGTACGGCCACTGTTTTATCATAAGCTATCGATAAACAACAGTGACAAACTACTGAATGTAAACTAGAGGCTTGTGGTTAATGACTCAAGTTGTTAGCAATTTATTTTAACCTTTTAACAAGACTGGGTTAAAACTCAGTATATGACTGATCCCATTTGGTGAATGGGTTGTTGTTGGGGTTTTTTGTTTGTTTTTTTCTTTTTTTGGCCAGTGTGTTTTAGTGATAGTTACAGCTAAGTGACAAAGCAGCTCCCCACGTGCAGACAGACATTATGGACACCACAGGTAAACACCTGACATAACAGTCACTGCCAAAACACACATTACAGATTTAAAAAACAATAGCCATCCCAAATGTGTGCAAATGGAAAGATGTGAAAATAAAAATTTAAAATAAAAACACTTAAATTTCCTTGAAAGTTCTCTATAGAATCAGACATACCAATAAATGACTGAAAAAAAATGCATTTCCAAGTGAAAAGTCACCTCTTTGGACTCAGACACCACATCATACCACATCATGTATGTGCAAATACTCTACACTCACACACAATTCTATTGAACATAACACATAGGGAATATGATTGTAAACACTATTTTTTGACTATACCTATAACTATAAATTTGCACATTGATCAAACACAGTGACCCATAGCTACAGAAGTTATTCGTGTCTGAGCTCCACATGATGCAAACGCCCTGTTGTTCCTACAAACACAACTATGTTATTCATCCTGTTACATTTTGATTGACTCATTAAGACTACAGCATAACAACTATTAACATCCAAACATGCTCATGTTACACATTAACTCTATTACTAAAACACACTGGCCAAAAAAACAAAACAAAACACATTGACCTGACGGGACCAGCCGTATACGAGGTTTGAACCTAGTCTTATTTTTATGCAGGGATACCTGACAAATTATCTTTACCTTATTATTATTATTTGTTTTAATGAGATGCGTCCCCTGCGGACATAATTCAATAAAGGTTGTTCAGAAAAGTGATTACAGTATGTTTGCATTCTTTTTCTAACTTTTTAAATATTTTCTTAATTTGTCTTTGTATATTTAGAATTTTTCACTTTTTATTTAGAGTAAAAAAAAAAAAAAAAAAAATAAATAAATAAATTACCGAGATAACATTGTGTATTGCAATAATGATGACATAAAATTTCCTCATCGTCCCACCCCTAGTTTTCAAGCTGTGGTAAATGCCACTCCAGGTATTACTGCACCAAAATAATCAGCCTCTCATTGTTTTCTCCTTGTGTGAGACATTTGAGGATTCACATAACATCCAGAGAGAGGACGGCAAAAGGTTCAAATATTTTAACTTTTGACGGCGACGCTGTCTGCTGTTACTGTTGCCAGCAGCATTCTCTGTCTGCTTCATCAAATTTTACCGTGCTCTCATCCACTGACATCCGGTTTGCCGTCTACCGTCTGCCTGATTCCATGTGAATGCAGCGTAAGTGTGGCATTCAAGTCATGTGACAAATGACACTTACTGTTCAAAGGTGCTGTTTGGTGTAAATGGTTTGTTTTGATGGGTTTGATAAATTATGTCAAATTTTCTCCAGCTTTTGAAAACACATAGTTTTATCTCCGTAGGCGTCTAAAGACGATCACTGGCCGAACTGCTCGCAGCTCAGAGCAGCTTGTGATGAGGAGACTCAATTAAAAAGGTCAGTGCCCAAATTTCCAGAATTTCTTTGGGCTTTTTTTAAGGCTTCATCTGATGAAAGCTCACAGACAAACTTTTATTCCATTTTAGTGGCGGCTGTCACATTTCTATGCTTACTGTGAGTAACACACCACACAAGCAAATGGGTGATAAAATGATAAAAATCATATTTGAGTCATTTTTAAATATATCGCCTTGTAGTTTTCTTCAGTAATCAGCTCAGCTGATTGTGTTAACTGGAAAAGAATAAATGGAGTGAAGCCAACAGGTTTACGGTCAAACAGTCTCTACATTCAGGAGACTCGGCTTCTACGTCAGGAACCAAGAGGTCTTTGGTAACAAATGTGAGACTCACCCAATCTTGACGGTGTCCAAGGTGTGGCAGGGGGTCCCGTACACCGGCACTTTGCCCATGATGAACATCATGACTTCAGCGCGCTGGTAGTCTGGCAGATTTCCACCGAAAAAGCCTGGCAGGACAACAGAGACGATGAGTCAGCGCTCACACACCAAGACTGTCACATCTGGAGCTCAGTCTCTCCGATTTTACCTGACAAGCTGTGGGCTTTGTTTTTGATAACAGAGAGCAGTGAATGCTATAATGCAGAAATGCTCGTGTGAGTTTTGTTTTGGGACACACAGGAAGTGAGAAGGCGGCCGTACCGATGGTCTGGATGATGGCGTTCTGGACGATCCTTTCTTCGCTCTCTTTGCCACGGCCAGACGAAACGCTGCTGCTGGAGTTTCTCCTGGAGCTCTCGCCGAGCTCAAAGTCCACGCTCATCCTCAGGTGTTTGAGCAGCGTGTTGAAGACCTCCAGCACTGTGGGACCTGCCGCCACACACACACACACGCAAATACACACAGTTAACATAGAGACAAAGTATGATCATCTCAGAGCTGAGGAACTTTCTCTTGTGCTGCAACCAAAACATTGAAGACTCCAATTTTCCTCAAGAACAGTCATAAAAATTACTTTTAAAAACTGGATAGCCTTTTATTTGTTGCTTTTTGTCCGATTTAACCCTTTAACATCTGAATATTCTTCTCTTGATTCCACTGAAGCAGCTTTTGAGTTTGAGAAAAGTCCTCGTTTCCTCACTGAGAGTAAAATATCAGGTCTGCATGAGTTTGCTCCTGTTCTTCATCGATGGTTTATGATGTTAACACTGAGAACAAAGAATCCTTACTTTTAGGCTGCACATTTGCATCAAATGTAAAAATCTTTTGTGTCATTTTATTAATATTTTCCTAAATTCAACTGGACATATTTACTATCTGTGAAAACTAAGTTTTCCACCAGAGTTCGTGACAGTCTAACACTCTGAAGGGTGTTTAGCTGCTGAGGATCTATAATTTCAGGGCTTATTAAGGAACATCTTGTTGTATTGAAACCGGTATTGGAAAATGCCTCCAGTACTGCTGAAAATGCTGGTACTGTTATCGGCGAGTACGTGATGATGCCATGTGATTTATCAGCCAGAAAACGGTAACGGCACCCAGCTACTTCCCAGTAAGCTCAGCGAGCTCTGACTGACGTTACACACCTGAAACCAGTTCTTCTTCGCTGCTCTAAAGCAGCACACAGGAAGTCGTGCTGTGCTGCCGCTGTCAACTGACATTTTTAAGAGTAGAGAAGAAGAATGCAGAGAGTTGACGGAGCGAGCAAAATGTCCACATTTGAAAATATTTTACTCTGGGAGGTCCCAGCAGTAAAATGTGATGTGTGAGGAATTAGACTTTCTAGGTTTGAGTTTTTTGCTGTTGCATGAATGTTTTACAGAATTTTATTTAAATCTGTTTATTTCATTACATTATGAATACACCTCACACACAGTGTAATATTAATTATACTATAACAAGTTTTAAAGGAAGTGTTATTTTTAGCCTCTGGTTTTGGATCAGCACTCTGTATCAGCTGATACACAACTCTGAGTCGTCAAATGGGTATTTGGATGGACAAAATGTTTTTGGAACATCTGTAGTAAGAAGACAAACTGCAGTCCTTCAGATTTGTATCTGAGCTGCTGGTCACGTTCACACGTCTTCTCTGGTTCAGTCGTTCTAATTCACTCTGTCACATAAAGCAACACCTCAGATTATGACAGAGTCGGAGCTGAGTGGCTCACACATCCCTCCTTCTACAACAAATAAAAATAAAAATCCCAAGAAAACCCTCCCAAAAAGACTGATATTCTATTTGAAGAAAAATGTTCTCATTTTTCTGAAAAATGTTTGCCAGTCTTCTTCTGGGTTCAGATTGGTTTGATTATTGGTTCATAAAACGTAGGCAAGTTTGACCAAAGTTTGCTAAAATTCCTCTGCTCTTTTTGGTGACAACAAGTCAAAAATACAAAGTATTTGATAGGGCTGATGGAAATGGGATTTTTGGGGCCAATATTGACACTGATATTAGGGAGCAAGAACACTCAGATATCTGATACATTGGCAATAATATGCACATATAATATTAGCTTAATGTGGTTATTAAATACTTATATTTGATGGATATGTAACGGAGGCAAGATATCATACACTTCAACAAACTGTATTCCAAACATTAGTGCACTGAACAGTTAATAACTCACAGATTAGATATTAAAAAAACAGACAAACTACGTTATTACAACATTTTAAATCATGAATCCAAGCATTTTTTTCTGGCCTTAGAAAACAGTTTTAACGTCAGCGCACATAAGTTCATAAAGCTGCAAACTGTTGTATCAGTCAGGCCTCGTATCCACAGTATCTGAGCCACACGAACATATAATACTTTTGGAGCTAGCTGACAGTTTCCTTCTTCATCTAGTCTACGCACTCTGAACACATCTCTGCGACAACTGAAACGACATGAATCTACTCTAACCGGGGGAACATTACACAGGTCAGGATGCAGCATCACATCACAGAGCTTCTCTACAGCACAAACACACCAGAAACTTCCTCCCCACACAGACACGGTGCTGGAGATCCTGTGCTTGGATCCTTCTGTCGTGTTTTAACACAGTTTACTGGATGATGAGAGCAACAGAAACCTGGGTGCACTCGTTCCTAGTACAGGTACGCTCAGGTGTCTCTCACATGTTTGCTTCTTCGTGTGTGTAAATGAGCTGAACTCAACATCAGAAACATCTTTCCGTGCAGCTCCTGAGTTCTGACTCGACAGCACAGCAACTAAACTCTACTGTTCACACTTTGGCTTTGTGTTTCTGTTGTAAATACATGAATACGAGTGCACTGTGATTACCCAGGATGCTTGTTAAGGCTGTGTGTGGGGGGAGAATCTGTAGAAACTGTTTCCAAGTCTGACCACAGAGTCATACTGTACCGAGCCACAGATTGGGAGGAATGGTGATTTCACTTTCAAACGTGAACACATCACTTCTTTTGGTCTCTTGAATCATTCCTATCCAGCAGAAAGGTTGTTTTTTTTTCCAGGGAAGAGGAAGTAAAACATGGTTTTAAAAATTAAATACCAAAGACAGTCATTTATTTTTTCATATTACTCCACTTTGATTTTTATTCATTTCTATTCTCTCCTCCTAGAATCGTCGTCTCGTCATAGTTGGGGCAGATTAGTTTTTTCTCATTGTATCGTATTTGTGTAAACAAAAAAAAGATCTTATCATGTGAGGAATCAGAGACTGTTTGTAACTTTAGCTTCATAAACACACACATGATAAAGTAATTATTGAAACTGGATTAATTTTCAGTAAATGCATGAGTTAGGCGATATAAAGTTAAAATGATATCGTGTAATTTCCTCCAGTGTCTCCTGAGTGACGAACCAGTTCCATCCTGTGACTCACCCACAGATCCTTTGGCAGCGATGGCCACTGTCTCCAGGAGCACCTGGACGATGCCGGCGCGGACCCGTGGTGTGTTCTTGTTGTGAGTGTCCAGGTGATTCAGGACCTGCTGGATGACGTGGTGGGAGTGCTGAGCCTGGAAGAGGACCAAGAGGGATGGACGAAGAGGATTCAAGACACATCTGTGCTGAGTGAGCATTATTTCTCCTTCTGACAGCGATTTTCATCTTTAAAGGTCCGACAACAGTCAGACTCAGATTTCCTTAGTGACTGTGACGTCTGATGTGGATGATGATTTGGGATGAAAAGCGTTTATAACACTGCAGGAACAATAAAGTTGAGCTTTGAATCTCAGAAACTGATCAGGTGAATTTTTCGTCCTCCTGTGGAGTCTTCAAGGACCCCGCTGACCTAAAGCCTGGAGCTTATCAAGCTGATTGCCAGGCGCTGAACCAGATCTGAGGGCGGGGCTTCACCCCTTAACATTCTTCTTTGCTTTGGGGCCTGTATGGAATACCCACATTTAAAGGCCTATAATGGAGAAAATACAACCCCAAAAATCGAGGTATGAGAGTTAGGGGAGAATCTAGCTATGAAAATAAATTGTATTTCACAAAATATAAAAAATTTATAGCATGTCCATACTGACTTAAAGTTATAAATTTAAATCAATACGCACAGTGCTAAGAGCCATTTAAAACTCTGATGGCCCATCTACAGGCCATGAGAACGGCAACAGGTTAAAGTGCACCTTGTGCTCCAGTGTAAAAGGTTTCATGACATATCATACAGATATTGTGATGAGACTAGAAATCATCTTAAATTCTGGATATTGTTTTATACAAAATGCCATTTCTGAGGCTCCAGACATTCGCTAGTGTTAATAAATGAACCTCTGAGCGTTTGTTCTCACAAAAACATGTTTAAAAATGAGTTACACTGTAAGCTTATTTAATACTTTTTCATAACCAAAAGCTACAGTTCATTTAGATCTAACACATCACTGTATAACTTAACGTGAATGAAGGGCATACACAGCCCGCTAATACTGGCCTGTTCATAAGAGGGGAGGACTTTCCATTTTCTGTCATTAACAGCTGCCCATAAAACCATCACTGCTGCGCTGCATCAGATGTGGAAGTCCTGCACATGTTGGAAAACTCAACAACGTCGTGTCTGTGTTCATAACATCATCTGGAGGAGCATAAAGTCGCATTGTAGAGCTCCAGCAAAACACGTCGCATCTGCTGTGAGAACCATCAGAGACGACTGATGACGTATCACGTTCGTGACGGGCGTCCCACTTCGCAGGGGTAGATTTTAACCACTGCCCCTTGTAACTTTGTTCCAGGAGAAGTAATAGATAGACTGACAGCAGTAATAAAATGAAT
Source organism: Naso vlamingii (assembly GCA_029822935.1). Taxonomy (NCBI): domain Eukaryota; kingdom Metazoa; phylum Chordata; class Actinopteri; order Acanthuriformes; family Acanthuridae; genus Naso; species Naso vlamingii. The sequence continues at coordinate 24,603,416 of JAPQLA010000004.1, read as the reverse complement.
AAATAAATAACATAACTACACTAAAAAAAAATTTGAATGCCTATGTGTCGAACAAATTCTGAACCATTCAAACGTTTGGGGCCAGTCCTAAACCACACACTCAAAAAGTCTTTATTACCGATGAAATATTCATCGAACAATCCATTGTGTTGATATTTTATAAAGAATCAATAATCATTCCAGCAGTATTGTGCCAATATTGACATTTAGGTATGTAATCAGTAAATTGTGATCTTATTTTGGTCACATCCACCGTCTGTACTTTACAAGTAACATTATTTTACAATGAATATTAATCTTCAACATCAAGTTCACTCATCTGCACGAGGCACTCAGCTGTGCTGGTGCAATGACTCTGTGTCAGTGTCAGCAGTGACCTCAGTCGCTGCACAGTGACTCGGTGAGCGGGAATGATGTTAGAGGAACTCGACTGTGTTTTGTGGAAAAAATGCTTTTTGGTTTTGCATCTTAAGTTCTCTGGCTGCCCTGCCTCGATTTTCTAAATTACTGAGTTTTCTGAAGTAACCTGTGTGTGTGTGTGTGTGTACTGTACCTGGATGGAGTACATGATGATTCTGAAGCAGGAAACTGCAAACTCATTTGGGTCCCACAAGTGGTGATTGTCCAGGTGACTGAGGAGAGAAAAAAGAAATAAAGGCGATCACTAATAATCTCCCCTAATCAATGGCAGCATTAAAATGTAGACGCACAAGCTCTTGTTCTAGCCTTGAGCAGAATTATAGTTTGTTGTGCAGGGCAAACAGACAGAAACAATAACAGACGACCGCAATAAGACATTATTAGTCGATATATCCAGCAGGCACATTTATTGGTGCATGTTTTTGCGGCAGTGGAAAAGAGATTTGGGTTTTGGGTTTGATTAGAATAAGTTTTGGTTTCATAACAACATAAAATTAGATACTGAGCAGAATAATCATCAGTATTCTTTGACCCATAATCATGGAGCCCAACTGTTTAACGGAGTACAGAGCTGCCTGCAGACTCTGGGCTAAAGATAGGCCTATGAAATTAGATAATGCAGAGGAGGATCAGATCTACGAAGAGCATAAAAATACAGGAAACCAAAGAGAAAACCTGAGACATCCCACTGATCTCATAAACCCATGTTATCTAAAGCTGAACTCGAACCTGAAGCCACACATGTGAGACTCACATGAGGTCAAAGGTTTTACAAAACATCATGCGGGTGCTGACGAAGACGTGCAGACGAGTGTGAGCAGCAGATGGAAGACAACAGATTTTCTCATCTCTGTGGGAGCCGACCGGCGGCCTCCAGGAAAACTCATCTATTGCATACATCTGCTATTTATGTCTGAACACACACACACATACACACACATACACACACACACACTTACACAGACATGCAGGAGGTCAACTTGTTTACCCACCTGCTTACTGAAAAAGCAGCCTCAACATCTCTGACTTAAAAGTCGAACCAACATATTGAGGTTTAAAAAAAAGTGACAAAAACATCAAGTTTGTTCTGAAATCAGCTGGTTAATCAGCTCAACATTCACCTCACATTTTAAATATCTGTTCTTTCTATTCTGTTCTCCACATCTCTTCGAAAAAACTAAAGTAAAAAAAAGGCAAAACTTTTTTTTTTGTTCAGACCTGGCTGCTTTACACTTCAGTGCTTCCATGTAAAAAAGTGCTAACATGCTCACAATAACAACGCTAACATGTTTAGCATTAGCATTAGCATAAAACCAACAATGTTGGCCCTTTTTTTTTAGGGGGGTTGATGGAAATGTCATTTAAAACCGAACAAAAGTTTCAAGTTTAAACTGAAGCTTAGACTAGAGATTTAACCTGATGGTGGCGCTAGATGCAATGTCAGAGCATCATCAACATTAAAACTATTCATCATCTTGGGAACACAAATATTAGCCTCATGAACCAGACCCAGTCACTCCGAATTGATTTGCTTCATGACAATGGTGTGGTCACCCTCCCATTCATGGCTGTTTCCACCCGTCCGAAAACCTGACGGGCCAATCGCATTTGTTTACCTCGTATGTGGCGGGTTTTCTGCAATGACTCATTGGAGGGGCTAAAGATGGCAGCTCTGGTCTGTGTGCTGATAGCCTTCAGACAGACAAGGAGCGCAGCGATTAATGTGAATTTTACACAAACTAATAAATAATCACAGAGATGTTGTTATACTGTGTTGTGACATTGGCTGTTTACGTCAGTTTTAATTCTTTTTTTCAGTTGTTTTCAAACATGTTGTGTTGGACCGAGGCCGCTGAGTCTCAGGTCGACATCGCCCACGTCAGCAGTCTCTTACTAAAGGCTCCTGTTCCTCTCTACCTGTAGTAATCACAGAAAAAAAAAAACAGAACTTGCCGGGTCACCAAGGTTGTTCTCCGTCTTTTTGGAACATTTTTCATTCACTGTTATGTGGTTTTTAATAACGAGGGGTTTCAGCTCGCCTGAAATTCCCCTCAGAGCGAACATGGTGGTGGCTCGCCTGGAGTGTGAGGGGAAAGACGGAGTGAACAGCTCTGACTGGTTGTATGTCTGTCCGCCGGGTGCAGAGGCAGCATGTGTGAACAGTGAATCAAGAGATACCAGATCGAATCTCACTGGAGAATTAGACTAAAAATGTCAACCAAAATTCATTTCACTTCATCCAAGCCATTTCACTCGGAAATGCGTTATAGTGGCACTATGAAAAGTGCGTTGGTCACCACAGACTTTAGGCTTTTTATCGCCAGGTGATCATGAATGTCAGCACAAAATCTGGCGCCAATCCATCTTGCTGATGTTGGTGCTGATTAAACAACATAAGTAAAAACATTGACCTGATACAGAAACATTTAGGGAATCACTAAACTCATTGTTAGGATTCATATGGACAATGTGGGCATCTGGACCAAAATCAATGTCAATTATTTTATCATTTATCAATGTTAACCATATGGTGGTGCTAGTGGAAAACTCTGAAGATCACCAAAGTCTACAGAAAGCATCCTCATGTCACCAATTCAGGTGTTAGTTAACTACCTGATGCTTTTGTCCACAAGGACAAACCAGGAGTCTGAGCTTCAGTTCCTAAGGAGGAAGTCACAGCGGTTGTTTTCTCCTTCAGTGTAAGAGCATTAACTTTAAGAGGAGACTTCAACAATGTATTTATTAAAAGAAAAAACAAAAAAACATGAAACCTAACGGCACTACTGAAACATCTGAAATGAAACACGGTGTTCACTCAAGTGATAAACCACACGAATCATTTTAAGTGAATTAATTTTTAACAGATTTCTAGTATCGATACAAACACAACCAGTGTCGGTGTGAGAAAGGCAGAGGAGCGAAGGAGGACAGAATTTGAAAAGAGAAAGAGGGGAGAAAAGTGTGGAAGGAAGAGCCAGAGAGAGACAGGAACAAGGAGACAGACAGGAAAAAACTGAGTTATTAGGAGGCGATAAAAAGAATTGGAAGCTGGTTGTATGAGAACAGTTCGGCAAAATGACGTCAATCCAAACCCCCAAAACCCTCCCTCTGCTAACCCCAATCCCTGCTATTTATAGACTGAAGACGCTCCCTCCTCCTCCTCCTCCTCCTCCTCCACCTCCTCCTCCCTGCAGTAGCTCTGCAGGAGGAGAAATGTCCCCCCCCAAAACACACACACACACACTCACACACACACACACACACACACACACACACATGCACACAGATGAGAGGCACAGCGGCTGTTTAACCAAGAGAAAAATGAAAGACTGGACTGCAGTAACGAGTGAATTCAGTCATGCTCTGTTGATTTCATACCTTCAAGTTCCTCTGCATAAAGTCTTCGTTGTAACGAACATGAACAACTATCACCAACACAAACATTCACTCTGCTGACTGGTGCACAGGTCACTCACTCTAATGTCACCACTCAGGGTCTTTACACAGACACAAACCAAACAGCCACGGCAGGTTTTTGTCTGACACTGCACCCGCTGATGTGGCGCTGCGCGGCCTGTGGGGGGCGCATGATGCCAGCAAGTCAATGGTCAGAGCTGGAGGTGATATGTTGCCTAAATATGATCACACACACACACTCACAGTAACAGACTGGGAGTCTGCATAGTGATGACGCTAAGTACAAATGCAGCCTTTAACGCTGGTTATTGGAGGCTGAAGCCAGGTGTGTGTGTGAGTGTGTGTGTGTGTGTGTTTGGCAGACGCCCTAGAGGCCTGAAGTGGGTGCTGACTGGGTGTCAACAGAGAGGACATGAGGTGTCACTGGGTGAAACAAAGGACTGTGGGATTGTCTCAGACTGTGGACACAGTGTGAGTGTTTTACAGCTGGACTGCAAACAACCACCACTGAATTCAGTGCGTCACCGCAAAACATGAAACATTAAAAATGTGGTCTACTGTCCAGTGCGAGTTCCTTGAGACAAAAGTAATGTATTTAAAATGCTAATTTTTTTCTTAGAAGAAATAAAAACCCAAAAGGATTTAAACCGGTAAAAGACAAGTGTTTTGCTTACTTGTCACTGATGTGGCGGCTACAGATTAACGGCTCTGTTTCCAGTCAGTTTGTACCAAGGAATGTCTGGGAAATGGTTTAACTAGGATGATCTTGCATGAACCACCACAAACTGAGTCAAGTGGAGGACATTTGTCAATGACATATGCTCCTTGGAGGCATGAAGGGCTAAAGTAAATTAAGAAGAAAATAATGAAGCCACCAGCATCTAAATTGGTTCCTCTGCTGCCATCTTATATGATCTCCTGGGAAAATGAAGGCTCTATTCATGACACAATGCAGGTTTTTCCCTCAAGTCTGTTACATGATAAGAGGAACATCGAGCCAGCTAAAGCTGTGAGCTGTTGGTTTAAGAGGTTTCACACAATCTGCAACAACAACACTGACAATCTGTGAAGTCGTCCGGTTTCTTACAGGTGTGGCTTCCTAAATCTGACTGAAAATGAAGGCGGTAGTCATTCATCTGAACTTTTCCTCCTGTGATTGTGTTACTCCGACAAAGATGATTCACACAGGCAGAGACAGTTTAATAAACCCTGGATGGAAACGAAGAGGCGAGGGTTTGAAGGACAGGAGAGCACAAAGGAGGGAAAGAGAAGATAAACCTGCTACGATTAACAAACAGAAAAAACAGCTTGTAGACGTGAGATTAATTCTTGTCTATGTTTAAGTTTTAAGTGTTTTGAATGAAATATGATGTTTTTCTAACTGTAACCAAATGTATTTTGTGCCAAATCCTTCACAGATCTAAACTGTAGTGCAGTCATAATATAAAACTGCAGCCCCGTCAACAGGATAAATGGTTTGCATCATACCGAAGACAGTCAGTTATTAGCAAAAGATCCCCCACTGTACGCCTTGCCAGCGGTGTGAAATGGTATATAAACTTCCTGTCTCCTAGATGGGTGGAGTCACGTCTCCCATTGAGACAGTTAGGAACCACCATCCCTCCGCCTTGTCTGTAAGAGTTATAACGTCGTGTGAATGGATTAAAGCAGATGGATTTTGTGTCACATGATATTTGTTTGATGTAAGTTTGAACAATTTAAATGTCTGTTGCTGAGACAGAGACAGGTCTTGAACAAAGTAAATTTTCTCCTGATTTGTGTGTCAGTAAAATGTCATTTTTGTGTCAGAATGTTTGGAGCATACGTGTCTTGTGAAAAACGGGTCCAATCTGTACCTTGGTGATGATGGGGTGAAAGAATCGGTCATTATCTGTGATGAAGTTCATTTCTCCCATAAGAATGAATGGACTAAAGACTGCTTCCTGTCTCCTAAAGGGGCGGGGCCGTGGTGTAAGACCATGTGACACTGACACAGGAAATGAATGGTCAGTGAGATGTCTTGCTTTCTATTAACTGTCTCTGGTTGTACTTATCTGTGATTTGCACAAATGTGAAATTTATTCTGGCTATGGGGCTGGAAACACAGCGACATCCATTCCTGTCGGTCAGCTCTGAGCATCCAGGCATCTTTGTCATTTTAAAGGAATAGTCCCAGATTTTGGATAAAAGACTTATTTGTTTTCTTCATTACAGCGAGATGAGAGATGGCCTCCCATGTCTGTGTGTTACGTACACAGCTGGAGCCGTCGTTAGCTGAGAGAGTCACGATGTGAACATGGCGTCAGCTTTTCTTGAGAAAGAGGAGAGGAAAACGAACAGGAAACGATGCTGAGCTTTAAACAAATTAACTGAAAAGCTCTGAGGCAAAAGGAAACCAACACAAACTGAAGGGAAAGTGAGAGGGGAGAAAAATTATTAAGTGCAGCTCAGTTCTTGAAGAAGCCCTACAGATGTCTGGCAGTCACAGTAATATTATGTAATTAATTGTTAATGGCAGCATTAAGAGGCTTCCTCCTTGATTGAATTAGCCAGCAGCAGCTGGTTACTGTTGCTGCAGCTTCACTTGTTTGCAACTTGTCACTCTGACTCAGGGACAAAAAAAGCAACAGCAGAAACCCTCTGATTAATCTGAGGGAGGCTAAAATATCTAGAAGGCTCAACAAAATAAAGGCAGTGTCTTTTTTTGACACTTGATTTCAAGTTTGACACTGTACAACATCATATAGAAAGGTTGCAACGTTAGGTCAAAGTGAGAAAATGAAAGATTATTGGCTTTTTCTTCCAATTAGAGGTTGAAATTTCATCAGTCAGTGTCTTTGGTTCCTGGAAAGGCTCTCTAGAGAATACATTAGAAACGGCAATCAGACAAAAGGACTGCAGGTTTAAATCGGGAGGCCATGTTGTGTTGTTATTTGCAGATATTAGCCGGTTAATTTGAGTTACTTAGAGCTATTCAGAGCACCAGCAAGCTTGGCCAGCTCAGCTAAAGTCTTTGGCTGCAGTCTGGAAATTGCAGCTCTCAACAGTTTGCAGTGTTTAACTTGAACTCAAACCCAACAAAAAAGCCCAACTTTACTTATAAGGTTAACATACAAAGAGACGTGTCCTCTGTTTGTCCTAAACGGGTCCTAAATCGTTACGAGGGTCCTTGTTTGTTTTATGAATGAAGTGAAACACAAGTTGAATCGGCTGGGCTGTGATCTGTAGCTTTAGCATGTATCTTTATGTTCATAACTCTAACCTGTTTTCACTGCTGAGTCATTTTGACTTCCTGTATTTCTCATTCAAAGGCTTGTTGCAGACCTTCTGTCTGCTTCTGTCTGAAAGCACTGTTTTCTTTTTCCAAAAATTAGACAATATTTCTTAGCTCCAGGCAAGCTCCGAAAGCTTGTCAGATGTATCAACAGTAACTAAGGGAGAGTGGCTTAGTGAAAGGTCAATTATCTGGTTACTCACATGAATCCAGAGATAATGTACAGTATGTGTGACATAATGTATGACGAGATAAAGATGTGAGAGACATCACTCATGTCCCAACTGGACATAAAAAAACCCCTGCAGTTACAGAAAAGCCTTTTATTTCCCTCCGTGCCTTTCTTCCTCCTCTCTTTGCACTTTGTAGCGCTCTGATGTGACAGACGGCGGCTAAACTGTCGAGCAATTGTGTGTCCGACCTTCAGGCGCCGGACTATCGATTGTTTGTAATCTTTAAATGATGTAAGAACTGCAGCTTCTCTGTTTACTGAGTGTCAGTCAGGACCTGAAACACACAACATAATTTATGTACATAACTCTAGTTTGATGGAATTATATAAACCTAGCCATCTGTTGTTTTGTGCTCCACAGCGTACTGTAATGTCTGTACTATGGGTGCCTCCATTTGAGTTGCTTTATTTAAAGATCTGGGTGTTAATTGCTGTGACTTTCCACCTGATAATTGACGCTGACTTAGCACCAATTTAAGGTGATGGAAGGATACGGTATTCATGCTGCTTCTTTCAAAGTTGTTCAATAATTGATTTTGTACTTATTTCTTCTGTGACTGGAGAGCTGTTGTGACCACAGAATGATTGACAACTTGTCCCACAGTAACTAGCATCACCATCACCGTCATCGGGGCTTCAGGTTGCAATGCTGACATATTCCTTCGGCTGTTACATTACAAATATCGATGCACGTGGAGAGCTGCAGTGCAGATTCTCAGTGAGTCAAATTACACTCAGTGTGTGTGTGTGTGTGTGTGTGCGTGTTCAGGACGATGTACCATCATTAAATCTTTCCAGTGTAGCCAGGAAAAGGCCCCCGGGAGCCCACGATGTTCACACTGATAATGACTCCTCGACTCAAACGCTCCCCAGAGGCAACACCTTCCTCCTACTTTCACACTCAATATTAATCCTGTCACTGCTTTCACTGTTACTGCTGCGGCTGCTGCTGGTAACTCTGTGTAGGAGTGCAGTGATAATTGATAGAAATATGTCTCAAACATACATATTTAAAAATAGAAACATGAAAGTTACTGTGATTCCTCATTTATATATTAACTCGACAAAAACCATTAAGGCATTTACCATCTTTAGACAGTAGGGGGAGCTCTGTAGGGCAGCAAACAGAGACGTGGTTTAAACAGAGATCATTAAAGACAGAGCACAGAATGCCTGAGGGGACATTTAGAGTCTGAAATCTGTTCTGCAATCATTCTGCCAGTAGCTTGCTATCACAGCTCCAGTCAGGCGTTGCATTATGTGTTTAACATTTTCCATTTTAGCCAGACCAAAGTGTTGCATATAATCACAGCTATCCAGTAGCCAACCATATTTTTTGCAAGTCAAAGTGTCATAATATTCATATTTAGAATGAATTTGGTATAGACTTATTACACAGTGCTGCTGTAAACAATAAAGAGAAGGTTCTGTGTTTGATTCCTGGCCGGGGCAGAGCCTTTCAGAGAGGAGTCTGCGTGTTTTTTCCGCGTTTGTGTGGGTTTCCCCCTAGCACTCCGCTTTCACCCACTGTCTGATAACACGTATGTTGAGTCTGACTCCAGCCTGCGCCCTACGTACAGACGTACAGGCTCAGATCTACAGTCAGCAGAGACCAAACCTCACTGTACGCTCCAAATACAACCAATAAAGTAACTTTAAGGTCCGTTATAGAAGAATAATTGACTTTTTTTTTTTTTTTTTTTTTTTTTTAACAAATTTTTGGATAATTTTTAAAATTTGACAAGAAATGAATGAATTACAAATAATCGTTAATTCATTTCTATTAAATGATGTTTACATAAGTAATTATTTACATATGATTTAAGCAACTGAGCAGTAAAAAGGCTGTTGTGAAAGAAGAATATAATAACAGATGGTTTACGGATTTCAAACAAATATAAAAAGAAAAAGAAAAAATGTACCTAAAACTGTTGGACCAGCATAGAAACTAATTAAGTGACATCACCATCCCTTAAGTGACCCCTTTTCACTTATTTAAATGTGAGCATTAGTTTCACTCCTGAAGCTGTGAGGATCAAAGGATGGAAGTGAAGTCTGGACTCTGAGCAGCTCAGCAGAGCAGAAACACACTGTGACAGAGAAAATCTCAGTGAAGCTCGGCTGTTTACTCCGTAATTGTCCAATTTGAGCGAACCGCGCTGAGTGGCGGGGCAGCGCGGCCAATAGGAGCAGCGACGAGCCCTTTTAAATCCCAGGAGGGAGAGACGGTCACCGGGTGTGATGGTGTGCAGCGCTCACACGGCAGCCCCCCGTGAGATAAGAGAGCTCGTTTAATTTCCTCAATGTGCTGAAAGGCTGCATATCTGTGTGTGTGTGTATGAAAGATACAGTCATTATGTGTGTGTGTGTGTGTATGCATGAAAGATACAGTCATTGTGTGTGTGTGTGTGTGTGTGTGTGTGTGTGTGTCACATGTGTGCGAAAAAAAGAAAAAGAATGTAAGGGAAAAAACAAAAATGAAAGTGTGCTACTGTGTGCACGTCTGTGTCTGTCTGGAGATGTGTTTATAAGTCTAGATGTGTGTGTGTGTGTGTGTGTGTATGTGTGTGTGTGTGTGCGTGCATGTGTGTGTGTGTGTGTGTGTGTGTGTGGTGCGCGACAGGTTTATTTGCCGTCCTGTCAGCTCTCCTGCTGTCTGTGTCAAGACTCCTACGTGTAATGAAAGCAGGTTATGAATCTCAGGTTAGCGCTCCTGCAGAGTGAGAGGAAAATTCAGATCTCTGCTCCGTGTGTACGTAGAAACAAGAAAGAGTTGCATTAATGATGCACGTTTGCAGGCATTTTGATTTAATTGTGCTTATTTTTCCTCCTTTATCGTGTTTATGTGAAAATAAAAAGATGTGACATAAATAACGACAGAGAGACAGAGAGAGTCCATCGCAGAAAACTACAGGAAATGAAAACACAAGGACACAGACGTCGTTCATACGCTTATCAAGCCAAAACGAAATAAAACATCTGGACTGGTGATATTTTAGCTACCACGAGAAAAAAATAACGTAAAGTGCAAAGCTCATGGAAAGGGAGGCTTTTTTCATATTTAGCACAATGAACTCTTTTGAATGTCATTTTAAGAGGAGCGAAAGAATTTCATGCCTTGGATTTCTTCTTTGATAAAGAAATCACTTTTAAAAGAATGTTTAAGTATCACAGTGCAATTTGTATAGTAAAGATTTCTCATGGTTGTTCCCTTTCATCAGCTTCAACTCGTTGTTTTTAAAGCAAAGCTACGTGACTTTGACAGAGACCCACCGCTTCAAAAAATGAAACTTAACGATGCACGTTCATATGTCGCATAAAACAACAATTTGAGTAAAAACGGGTCATATTTCATAGAGATGATGTCCTGCGACTTCACAGAGGTTCCTGAAAGCAACATGTTTCAGACCTGCAGAACGAAGCTGCAACTGCAGCAGCGGGTCGTTGCTGGTGACAGCTCCGCTAAAACAAAAGGCTGCAGACCAACAAAGCAGTCGTAGGACATCAGGGGGAAAACCAGAGGACATTTTCTCTGTAAAATATAATCCGCTTTTACTTCACTTGCTGTTTTGTGTGAAGTATTAACATGCATCATTAAGTTTCGTTTTTCAAAGCAGCAAGTTGCAGTCGAAGTTACATAGTGCTGCTCTGACAACTCATGAAGCGTCTCTTAACTTCCTGTCTTCACTGAAAGTGGGAATGTGTCATGATGTGCAGATGTGCAGCTTTTGATCACATCATTCCAACATTCATATACAAATCAGACCATTTGTTACAATGTAACAAACAGTGTGAATGACGGCCAGAGCTGGAAGAGGATGGGAGACTTTGTTCTCCAGCAGTCTGACAAACATTACATTTACATGCGAGCTCATTAGAGCACCGGGATCAGCTGGTCTTGATATCATGGTCTAACGTCAGAGTGTTTTGGTTTTTGTGTTTGTTTTTGTAACGATATGATGTTTAGACAAGTTGTCTCACTGGACATTTAAAACACGTCACATGAGAAATTCACATCTCCTGTGTACATCGATCAGGACTGAATCTTTTCACTGCTACAGCCGGTGATAGTGACAGGAAATACGGAGATAAAACAGGAAGTGGAACCAATGAAAAATGGGCGGGGCGCGTGAGGTTACACAAACACAGCAGGTAATCCAACACAGCGAGCATCAAGCCTGCTTCTCCTTTTTATGCCAGAGGTTCACTATTATTGCCTTTCTTGTTTGTACATGGGTTAGTTTTTATATAATCATCTCCTTTATCTTCTAAAAAATATTGCACTCGAGGGGATCCTATTTAATTTTATCGCTTTTGTGTTTATTACTGTATTACGTGTATGCACAAACTGAAACAGAGTACCAAACCTCACTTCACTGCATGTTTTACTTTGTATTTCTGTGACAAAAAAAGTCTTTGAATCCTTGTTGCAGTCATAAAAGTGTATTAATTTTTTTTAAAAATGAATAGCATCAGCTGTTCTTCACGTTCAACCTGTTTGTTGTAAATGGGCTCAAGCTGTCCTTTAACTTGCTCGTGCTGATGTCTGCTGCACATATTATTTTGAAAGGTTTCACCTTGGCTTGGGCGATGCGCGCCAAACTGGCCACTGATGATATGCCGCATGAAACATCACGATGGACGATGACATTGTCCATCGGTTCAACCCTCGTTTCACCAAACTTTCAGTCATCAGATCCGTATTGCACACTTTCATCGCACAGACTTTTAAGCAGAAACAATAATTCTGTTGCAGTGTTTGCTAACATTCAGCTACTCACACCAGCACTGGTCGGACAGCGTTGTTCATGTTGCCGTAAGCTGCCCGGCCCAGCAGCTCCCTGAAGCAGTTCTCTGCCAGCGCCGCCGGGTTTTCCTCACCATCCTGACCCGCCACTGACGGCGTGCTGGGGTGCCCTGCCCTGTGAGAGAAGCACAGTCAGGTTAGAAAGTGTAGCTGCACCAACCTGCGAACCTTATTTCAACATAATATGCTAAGCAGCAGGACAAAGAAACCAGAGTGTTAGCGTGCCAGAGAATTCCCTAAAAAATTCTAAAATCATGTTTTAAAGACTGAAAACAGATAAATTATTTCTCATCACACTATTTTAACTCAAGCAGCTCAAAGAGTCTGTATGAGACAACAAGCCAAGAATCAATTCTTCATATCACACACACAGAATCTGTAAACAGAGAGAGAGCAGAGTGCAATAACATTTAGAGAGAGAGAGAGAATAAGAAAAAGGAATCGTCAGGATGTGAGATGGACAGATGCAGAGAGACAGAGCAACCGAACAGTAAAAAACACAGAGAGACTGACAGGAAATCAATCCGAGCAGCAGAAGAAAGGAACAAATCAAATGAACGAGTATCGATCAGCTTCGATCTCGTGTGTTTGTGTGTGTGTGTGTGTGTGAGAGAGAAAAGTCAAAAACACTACTTGAAAAAAAAAAAAAAAGTGTTGGCCAGCCAGGTTTTCAGGTATCAAGTTGCTTTTAACAACAAATGACAAACCTGAAAATCAGCACATTAGACGAGCTCGACAAACCCACAGTTTAATGTTTTTCTATAATAAATAAATGATGCACAATGACAAATAAACTCAGAAAATTGTGTTTTGTTGTACATCACACTGTTTTCATCTGCTAACAGCTGGTTAATGACTGCATGATGCGAGCACACTGAGCTCTAACATGAAGAAACGTAACATTACATCTTTATGTCAGTGTTGTTTGTTTGTTTATCTTTCATATCACAATGATGCTGCTTTCAGAGATAATAAACCCTGCGCACAGTTAAAAAGACAAAAAGACGTGACACACACTCACACTACCTGATTCGGTTTTAATTACTATTTCTTGGATCCAAAATCTTTGATGATTCACAAAACAAATTTTTAAAAAAAGCTAAAAACGGTCTTTGAACAAAAACCTTTTTCCAAATTAAAATGAACTGCGAATAGAAGTGGATGGAAGCTGAGAGCTTCTTTCTTCTGATGTTTTTATGATAAATGCATCCTGACGTTGTAATTCAAACACTCCTTTAACTCCTGACATGACTTTGAAATGAAAATCCTTTAAAAAATAACACTTATGCTTTTCATTTGACACTAGATAAAGAAAAAGAGCAGCTTCAAAGCAGCTGCCTTCAGGTTGAAGCTTCAACTTAGGAAAAAGGAAGCGGTTATCACCTTACATCTAAGTGCTGACAATAAAAATAAAAAAAATATATAATGAAAACTTGTAATAAGAGGAAGAGTTTCTAACTGCAATTTAAAAAAAAATGACTTTAGAAACCGACTTTTTGAAGCCTGATTAATTAAACCTCAGATGAATAAGAGAAAAGTTGGAAGAACAAGCGTGGATTCTCAATCACTGCGACCAGCAGCTGAAAATGTTACAGTCGTCTAATGCCGAGGTCAGACTACAAGATGTATCTGTCTGTCAAAATGTTCACTGGGTCACATCAGGTGATTAAAGAGTCATAAATTCTTGCCGTGTTGTGGCCGAGAGACATGACAGCCTACACGTTGCTCCCCGATCAGTCATCGTTTGCAGTCCATGACGTTTTTGATGTCACCGGCAAGGAAGCGCTCGCCACTGACTACTACTGCTGACAAGCTGTCGTGGGAGGTTAACCAGAAATCAAATATGTTAGTCTTTCTGTCGAGAGGTCGTGAGGCGTTCTAGATACAGCGTCAGTTATCATTCACTGACTATGACATGCTACGCAAGACAAAATGATCGACTGCCGCACCCGATGCTCATTGATCGTTTCCTTGATCGTTTCTAAGCCTACCCAACGCCCTACGTCTTCCCGGTCGGGCTGTTATCGGGCTCATATTATGTAGTCTGACCTCTGAGTAAGACATCACAACTTATCATTAAGTTACAGACACACCATAAATGAAAAATGATGCCTCCCACAAGAGTCTACAGCATATGACAAAAGGTTGATGAGTAATGGAAGGGGGTGGGGCTAAAGTGTAGGAGGGGGGCACACCATGATCAATGACAATATGTGTGTGTTTCCACAAAGTTTTACCATATGACAGAAATCCATTTAGAAGGTATGCGCCATTTTGTTACAGGCCACTCCCACTGCCATGCCCCTTTGTTGCCAGTTGGCCCAGTTAGTCAGCTGTCCTTTGGCTCATGAACAACCTTTCCACTAAATCTTGCGCATGTCTGTGAATCCATTAATAAGTTATGTACCTTTTCCATTAGGCCACTCCCACTGCCACGCACCCTTTTATCCAATTGGCATGAACACCACCACAAATTAACTGCCTTTCTGGGATCAATAAAGTTATCTGAATCTGAATTTTAACCCTTCACACACACACACACACACACACACACACACACAACCTCCATGCCAAATTCCAGCCTCCAAAGGCGAAAACTGTGGCCGCCAAAGAGTGGAGAATTATTGTGGACCAACCAACGGCGAGCTGTCGAGCAGCTGGTCACAGTAAATAAAACAATGAAGAATGAATTAAACAAATGAACAAATGAGGAACACAAATAAAGAAGAAAAAAATGAAGAAAATGGAGATGAATAAAGACAAAGGTGGAGGACAGCGAGAGAAGAGGGGGTTGGAAGGTCAATGGAAATGAAATCAGCATCTTGATGGACTGAAGCAGCAGAGGAGAGCTGCACGCTGCAAAAAATACAGAGAAAACAAGGAAGTTTTAGAGACGATCAGTCGATTTCAGGATACATTTCATGAACTCTTCTTCCTGCATGTGTACGTCAGGACGACTGTCACCTGTTCACACAGTGGGATCAAACTCAAGAAAGAATCTTACTATTATTTAGTTTTTGTGTAAAAATGAGGGTCCGAATATTTAAACACTCGGGGTCAAATCAGAATGAATAACACCAAACAAATGTGTATTCATCTCTTTTCTTGAACTCAATTGATTTGAATAAAGACAGCTGATTACTGGGAGGGAAAGTCACAACACATTTATTTTAAATTGAAGGAAGTGATTTACAGTGGGGGGGGTGGGGGGGTGGGGGGGACATGATCTTTCCCCCCCCAATTCAAAACTTTCACCACTCGTGGGTGCTGAGTTGGCTGATGTAACGGCTGCTTTTAAACAAAAGACTACGGGCAAAAGTTGAATCATAGACATCTAAGAGTGCGTATGTCATGAGTCATTTTTTCAAAAACAATGCAAATCACATGTCAGATGACTGTAAGATAAAACGTCTTCTGTATTCGCTTGTCATCTCCTGCAGAGTTGGCAAGAATCCAGCGTCCTGGCAGGATACCAAGCAGCCCCCCCCCCGATATGTGTTGTACAGATAAAATAATGCAATAGTAAATCTCTTCCGTGGCAATAAGCACGGTCACAGATGGACTGTAGGCAGCCGGGTCTCATGGGGGAAACAAAGCAATTACTGCCGGCCCACACAGGCAGTTCAGGGAAATTAAATGCTTATTGCTTGTTAGAGAAAAAGACACGGGAGACAAAAAATGAAAATCTCTCCTGAAATACATGCTGGGTTGCTGTTGTTTAATGAAGTGACAAGAACAAACTTAGGTGGAGATTGTTACTGATGATTGGTAGTCATTGAAAAATATATATATATATTGAATTTTTAGGTCGAAGGAAATAGTTTCCAATGCAGGATATTTAGAAACTAACTGTAGTGGTGCAGCTGCTGTGGCTCTGAATGTTTGGTTGTGATGGTTATTGAATATTAATGATAATAACCTCTATGTTACAGTATGTAGCTTTTATTAAGACTAAAATATGCACAAGAATTTTGTGCTTTCTAGCTGAACGTAGATTATTTTTGTTCTTGAAATTTGTTTTTGGTAAAATTTTGAAGGGACAGGAGGTTTTTACACAGTTTGGTGCTCGGGCACAGCAGCAAATACTCAATCACCTTCAGCATATTTAAACATGTACCAGGGGACTGTCAGCAGAGCTGGGTTTAACCTTAGCACACGCCAGCATTAAAACTCAAAAATGGATACTAAGAGTTATGTTTGGGACATCAGTATTTTCCATTACTGACGTTTTTTAATTAACAATGATGGAAAATTTTGAGAGCTGTCCGTCATTTTGACAGATTGTAATTCACACCCCTGTCCAGCTGGTGGCAGGTGTATCAAATTAATGAGCTATTGACTAGAAATCTCAGTGTCCGGTGCAGCAGCACAGCGCGGCTTCAACTTCCAGAACAAAATTAAAACAGCAGCGTCTTCATCCTGTTGCTCTTGTCTTCCAGCATGTATGACGTAAAGTAGCACAATAGTTTGCGATAGCTTTCGGTGTTGTAAAACAGCTTAAAGCAGGGCGCGCACAGATGATGAAATTAGCTGCATCTTCAGTGGAGGCAAAGCACAAAGCACACATGTGCACTTCGTCTGGGTAGTGGGCGCTACGGGGGGTCGTGTATACAGGTTGCCAGTCATTGTCCACGTAAACAGGTCCGACCGTTAAGGAAGCTCAGTAACCCGAATACTGTGTGCATGTAAACGTGGTCATTGACGGAGTTTAAAGGCATTTTCAGGTGAATGGTTTTTAAGTCTATACAAACTTGCAAATGTGTTGATTGACACAAGAATTCTTCGTGCACTTTCATTGACTTGCACTTTGAAATGTCTCTTGTCGAAATGTTTATTGTGATGCTGTGTTTTATATTTCGTTCTGCTGCCAATGTTGGCCAGGTCTGTCTTGGAAAAGAGATTTTAATCTAAATGAGACTAACCTGGTTACACAACAAAATTAAATATTGTGTCAAGGATTACTTATGGAATCTCTTTTTGCCATCTCTCCTCTATGACTAGTTCAAAATGAGTCAAGAGTTGTTAAAAGGATTGAGTAATTATGTTACTTTGAGGGTAAATCCTGTAATCCTGAATCATAAATCAGGCATCAAAAGAAGAAATAAACAAAAGAGCAGAGACGCCGGGATGCGACGTCAGTGATGACGTGAACCGAGAAAAAAAATACAGTTGGAGGTCAAAGTCGTTTTCAAGGTGGCAGCCTGTGTGTGTGTGTGTGTGTGTGTGTACTGCGGAACAACAAAGCAAGCATCTAATTGTGAAACCAGGAGTGGGTTTCTTCATTCTTGGAGCCTTCACCTCTGTTTTCTGCACACTGCACACGTCCACCCGAGAAGCAATTAACAGAATCAGACGCCCTTGACCACAGCTTCCTGACGGGTGTGCCGAGGCTCCATTAGAAAGCCCAACAGAAGCCACAGAGGCGCAGATTGACCACGGTGTGTTTTCGCAACAACATTATCTGAATCAGATAGCATTAGTGCGTTGGGAGAAGAAACAACAACTAAACACGACATGTTTCTTTGTCCGAAACACTTATTCCCTCAAAGGCCGATGTCCAACTGAGTCACACGATTAAACTGACAAACTCCGACTCTGCTGATGGATATTTTGTTTGACAGGATGCTGCTGGACTGCAGTGAAGCTGAGCTGCTTGAAGGAGGGAGGTCAGCATCTCAGCTGGCAGGAAACAGTTCAAACACCATCAGAACTGAAGTCCGCCTGCCATTTCCAGGATGTTTCTCTTTGAAAAACTATTTCTGCACACTCAAAACACTGTCGAGAGCTTGCAATATAGGACTGGAGCTTCATTAACTACGGACAGACAACGTTTTGATCTGACTGGATCTTCCTCAGGTCTGGAGGACACACTCGAAGACATCTCAACTATAAACTAGGTCACATGATACTCATAAATGAGCAGCACCTGGTGCAGACGGTCTCATTAATTAAAAACAGGTGGTAAGTTACATAACAAATCAGAAAAAAGTAACATAACAAATAAGAATGCACCACAGTAGAGGGGGGGGGGGGGGGGGGGGGGGGGGGGGGGG
>JAPQLA010000004.1:24574963-24585203 GCA_029822935.1 Naso vlamingii | reverse complement strand
TTTGCCCCCCCCCCCCCCCCCCCCCCAAAAAAAAAAAACCGATAATAGTTTTTTATATTTGTCAAAGACGTTCCTCTTCAAAGAGCTGCTCGGATGACCTCAACAACTTGATGGCCAAAAGAGTTCTGGGAAATCATTGTCAACATCTCTGAACTTTGTGTCCTTTGTTAGCTCACAGTTTGGGGTTTACAGCACATTTCCTGAAGTGGTAGCAGGTGATAAAATCATGGCTGAGCATCCTCAAAAGGCTCAGTTGTCCAAAAGCAAGGACGGAGAGACATTCACCCGTTTGTGAAAAATGGACTTTTATAATGTGAGCTCAGGAACACTTTTGGCAAACACATGAGACTGAACATGTTGGGTAGATTTTGCACAAAGAATTCTGCAATTGATCCAATTTATTATAGACGCAGTGCATCATCTGCGGATCTGAAATTTCTCACCAAAACTTCACGGCAATAAATAGAAGACGCAGAGACGCCAGACAGACTGCAGTGAAGTAAATCTCTCATCATGTTTTTTGTTGACTCTGTTTGCTGTGATTGCACAGAGCTGTGTGTGATTGCAGATGTATGACGAGGGCGACATGACAGTGTGAAGTATGCTGCGTGATTACAGATGACCATCATTTTGACTTCTGTGCAGTTTGGACTCCACTGATGGGAGGATGATGCATTTCTTCAGCATGCTTTACATTTTCAGTGATAATACACTGCTGCCTCTGCTTATCAGTGGTTTGTCTGTGGCACAATGGAAGCCTGTGACTCCCTTTGAGATATCATCACAACTCTGCAGATTCATGGCACTTTATTCTGACATTATCTCCAAACCAGCAATGACAAGGTTTGGTTGTTTAAATGCCTAAAACTAAAGAGTTCGAGTTTACCTGTCAAGGACTTCAAATAATCCGTTTTCAAATCACAGGAGCAGCAAAGATTGTCTTCAAAGTTTGATTCATTTAAATTATAAAGGACATTTTCTTGTTAGTCTGACTTTTTCTGAACTTGGTTTTGACATATTAATGTGTGTTTATAACACTATGTAGAAAATATTGCGATAAATATCATTTATCATCACTCAACTGAAAAAACCTTTTACAGGCGCTTCAGTCGTCCATGCTTGTCCTCATGTTGGTATTTCTCTGTTACTGTTTCATGTGGATGTAGCTCTGCAGCTTATGATGTAGAAGGAACATCTGTTTGTTTCTCTGGTGGTTTTTCCAACAAGCTGAAATTAAAGTGTGCAACACCTATTTGGATCACTCAACTATTCAGACATGAGTCATTTCAGAGGTGTGGAGCTAGGCTAAACAGAAATAATATTAGAATAGAGATTAAATTAAAAAAAAGTAACATTTGACAAGCTGAACAGCAACAGCTCCTTCCAAAGACCGAATCCAGGCTAACTCTGAATAATCCGCAGTTAAAGATACTGACAGAAGTCCCACATTTCTCCAGGATTCACTCTTTCTACCCAAGAAATAAGAAAAAAAATCAAAACTATTTTTTAAGATGTCCTCACTTAGCCAAACTTGTGCAGAAAGAATAACACAGGTTGTCAAAATGTAGAAAGCGATTACATAAAAAAGGATGTACAAACTATGTTACTTTAGATCTGTGTGAGGAATCATTATGAGGAATAGGGTTTTGTTGATCTAGGTCAGACTACAATAGGACACATAGAAATGAAATATAAAAATCCTCTCCTCCTTACAGTTAAAGAGTAGAAGTCAGATTTTGATATTTAACCACGTGTCACTGCTGTTTAACCTCAAACAATCTGCCTCTCCTCCTTCAAAGCACGGATTTAGAGTCTCTGACTGAAGGATGTGCTCATTAAGTCACAGGAAGGCCGGTGGGAACGGCTGGAGTGATGCCATTAACGCAGCGATGATCCCTGAGGCGGTGAACGTGCCGCAGCAGAAGGAATATATGAATCATAATAAAAAGTGAATAATGTGGAGGCCATATTTCCATTTAAATCGTGGAAGATTAGACATGTTGATTGGACGGGTAGCAGCAGGAGAAGATGGATGGAACAAAACTGTAGGATTAAGAGGACAGATAACGAGAACAAGACGGTTGGATTTTTAATTGTTGAGAGCTACTAAAAAAATGCCTTTTTCTGTTTCTGTGAAGAAACAAACAAAAAGGTTAGAATCTAAAACCACAGGGATTAGTTAGCAGAGAGCTGCTCCTCGGTGGTTTACAATTCTAAACAGTCGTGTATAATCGTCCAAAAGGGCCAGTTGGGAGCGTCTGTCTTACGCCTCAGCATCACATTATCTGTGACAAGCCAGCAGTGGAGCATTCAGGTGATCTTTACCAACTTGCGAGGCTGAAAATAGAAAACATAACGCGACAGGAAAAGCGTTTATGGATAATGAATGACTGTGACGATAAGATATTTCCTTGGCCCTAAAGGTGTCACTCAACCAACTGGGAGGCAGAAGTGTAACATAACGCGTGCTGTTCGCTCTTTAATTGATATCAGACGTGGAAAAGGTGAAGGTTAGCACTCTGTGAACTTTTTTATGGTACTGTCTTTGTGCACCAGTGTGCTGTCTCATTGAAACAGAAAAAAGACAAACATCCTGTCTGAAATACCGCTGTTTGATGTAGAATAAAGATTTCTCTTCTTTGGAACATGAAGGTTTATCCCAACCTGTTAAACCCAACAAAATCAGGCACTGTGTGAAATGTCAACTTTGCTGAAAGCTTAAATATAATGGAACTTGTTGAAGTCCATCACTGGTATGTACAATCAGCTGTCAGTTACCTGGTGTATAACTTTAGTTAAGGTAGGCTATGACACTACTATCACACAGAGAACGGCACTGGTTACTGTTTGGTGACACACTTGAATAACCCATTGTTATTGGTTCTTAGAAGAAACCTTTTGCAGCTCCGGGAAAACTGACTGCTGTCCAAAAAGCATAATGACATTTTGATGCCACCAAGAGAAGCAGTCAGGTTATCGACAAGACACCTGAGCCCTCATTTAACAACCGATTGCAAAAATCTGTACAGATTAGAGCAGAAATGATCATCTATCGGGTTCGTGTGTGTTTTATGACATGTCGGTATGTCACCAAGCACTGCGTAGTATTCATCAGGCGTTGATAAATGCTGCCACTAAAATCAATCATCATTTTAGTGGTTAGCACTGTTGCCTCACAGCAAGAAGGTCCCGGGTTCAAATCCAGATCTGCTTGTCTAACATCAAGAGCGTCATGGGTTCGATACCCGGCTGAGGTATGACATTTCTGTGTGGAGTTTGCATGTTCTTCTCATGTCTGCGTGGGTTTCCTCCCACCATCAAAACACGCATGTTGCACATGCACATTGGGTCAGTTTGGCCCAATGCGGCGACGCGCTCAGTCGCAGTGGCTCAGGACCAGCCCTCCACTCTAACCTCGCAATTTCACGTACAATTCATTATATAATGACAATAAAGCTGCTTTACCTTACCTTAAATGTTACACTCTCAAATATTTTCAGTTCAGAGAGCTCGCCCGCTGAATGTACGACATGGAGAAGAAAAACACGGCAAAAAGGAGGTACTTCTAGAACATGGAACTCAGAACCACCTTGTGTCCGAGGTAGAGGTAAACAAAACAAAAAAACCCAAACAAACAAACAAACAAAAAGTTTTGCTTGGCAGTCTCAAAAGTAGCATTATCATAGGAGCCCCCCCCCCCCCCCAAAAAAAAGACGTCTGAACCAGTGGACGGCATTTCGGCAGGCGGTCAAACTCTGAAGGTTTAAATGTAATTCACAGGCTAATAAATATAATAAATGAATACAAAACAACACTTACACAAGTTACATATCCGTGATCTTTCCATAGCCTTATACATGAACTGTACATGACAAATCATGTCACAAAATGTATGAAAAACTAAAGAAAAATAATACTAGTAAAAATGTCTGAAAATAAAATAAATGTAGTTGAATCGTGTTTCTGACAGTATTTTGCAGAGTGAAATATATACTTACTGTTAGGTAAGGCACCTGCCTCTGTAATTCTGTCACTTTAAATTATAGTTTAATCATGTATTTTAATTGTACTTTGCACTGTAGTGTATACTTAGCAATTTAGTTGTCAGGCTCCTGCTCTTCTGTAATTTGTATCGCACTTCATTTGTTACCGTGTTTGTCTGGTTGTGGAGTGTAAGGACTAAAGATGGAAATCAGCATCATCCTAAATCTGGTGCAACCATCTTTTCATTTAATGTAAATGATCAATGCCATTGCACTCTGTCCTTTTATAAATTCAATAAACTAAACTAAACTAAATAAATAATAAAGAAATTAAGTAGGCTATTTAAAGAACGGTTGTGATAACAAACAAGCAGGGGTTAAGTCGGGGTGTAACAATACATCTATTTGTACTGAACTGTACGGTAGACACGTGACGGTTTAGAATGAATGGTACGGCAAATATACGGTATAATCATACACAGTATTATGTATTAAGACTGACAAACCTTACGCAGCCAGAAACCCTTTATACCACATGCTGATTAATCTAACAATCGTTCTGTTGTTCTAAATCGCTTACAGCCACATATGACACACGGACGTGTCCACAGTGTTTTTCTCGCCTGAGCAAGGGAGCAAAAATGAAGACGGAAAAAGGGGGACGACGTTATGGTGAATTTTTGGTACCAAATTCACAGCGACCCGGGATGTCTACACCGAGGTGTGGACCGACTCCTGTGTACCATCACACCCCTGTTTTTAAATGATCAATATGTGTTGCTTATGCTTAAATGACACGTCTGGAGGTTTAGTTTAGTAACAATATTGCAACTTCAGATTTTTCTGTGCTGCGTACATGCACATGCATGTCTGCACTCACGTTCAAACTGATAAATGCTGAGGTTTGCTTGGAAATGACCGTACACCAAATGTGCACCCGCTTTTATTGTTTGTAAATGAGAGTGATTACAAGACACCTGATCTATCAATACATAACAGCCTGTGTCTTAGAAACATAAAGGTGAACATAGTTTTAGTTGTCCAAATCTAACAAAATGGATGTAAGATCAGAAAAGACTCTTTGGAGTCTTTTTGGAAGAAAACTTGCAAACAGTTTGTTTTGCTGTGTGAGGACCGGTGGCTGTCACTGGAGCGTCTCACTGAAGGAGCAGCAGGTTCTGTAGGCTTAGTCTGATCTTCAGGTTTTCTGAAGGATGCGTTTTTGTCCATGTTGTTTCTTGCTCAAGACAATAACTTTTAAAATGCGTGGGAATAATGACACATAGACACCAGCGGGGGTCGCATCACATCCCATCCCCTTAATTCCTCCGCATGTGATGGACGGAAGCTGTCAGTAATTGTGGAGCTTTAGGTAAAAAAAAAAAAAAAGCAAGGAAAAGAAGAAAAAAATTACACAAGGATGAAAGTTAAAAAAAGAGAAAAAAAACAAGGTCCAAAAATAGCTTTCTGTTCACATGGAAACCATCAGAATGAGACAGAACGAGAAAACGATGGTCAGAGAGAAAGAAAAGGGAACAGAACAAGAGGAGGATAAATGAGATGAAGAGAAAAGGGAGAAGAAAAACAAGACAGAAGAGAAGAGAGGAAAAAAAGGTGGTGGTAGAGGAGGAGAAGAATGTGATGATGAAGAGTGAGAGGAGAGGAAGGAGGAGCTGAGAGAGAGGAAATAAAACAGAGGAGACGAGGGAAAGGGCGAGCGGAGGAGCGAGCGAGATGAGAACGAAAGAAGAAAAATTAAATTCTGTTTAATACTGTGATTTGTTTGTTTACAGATGTTTAGTTTTGCTTTGTTTACATCTTTTAAAGCTGCAAATATTCTTTCCTGGCTAAATGTGTTTGTATGTACAAGGGCGTGCCTTTTTTGCCCTGGGTTTTGCCCCTCAGGCTACACTCAGGCACCCCACCCTCTGAACATGACAGGTGGAGGATGCTGGGGTTGTACGACGCAGCAGGAAGATGTCATATTGTTTGTCAGGTGCAACATTTTTTAGAACAATTCAATCACATTTCAGTTATTCTAAATCGATTTTTTTTGTAGCTTTTATAATACAGACTTTATTTTACAGTAGAGCTACAATGATTCATCAAATCAATAGAAAAGTAATTGTCAACTATTTTGATAACTGATTAATTTTTTAAGTCATTTTTCAAATTAAAAAGTAAAAAGAATTGCTGTTTAACTTTTTAAATGTGAAGATTTGCTGCTTCACTGTCAATTATGAAACTAAATGAGGAGTCTTTGTGTTTTGGGCTGTTGTCTGAACAAAAGAAGCAATCTGAAGACGTCACGCTGGGCTTCGGGGAAACTAAGATCAGCATCTTAAGTACTGTTTTGACATATACTGGAACAAATGATTAACTAAAAATCATCCTAAAAATAATTGGCAGATTAATCGATAATGAAAACGATCATTAGTTGCAGCCCTAATTAACAGAGAATTTAGTTTGGTTTAGTTTTTGTACCCTCATCTCGTCTGTTTTCCCCCTTCGTTCAAACAAAGCAGACATTGTTTTTTGTCACTGTTTCTACATGTTCGTATGTGGGGGTTTGTGTTTCCTGAGAGTTCAATGCCTGTAACAAGTTTGTTGAGGTAGTAAGGAAAAGCAGAAAAAAGGACAAGAAACGATAAAACCAACGAGTGCCGAACTTATCTGTGGATTTCGAGATCAGCTGAAACCAGGGAAAGATTTAAACTGTCATATTTTTAACCCGACAGTGAGGATGGAGTGGTTAAACTTTTGTACGACTATGTATTTTTGTACTATTTAGAAGCAGAAACACCAGAGGAGAGGAGTGCGATGTATAATACAGGAGATGAGTCAACTGGAAAACAAAGAAGGGAAGAAGAGAAGAGGGATGGAGGATACAGGAAGGAAGGAGGGAACTGAAGACGAGGAGTAAATGGAGCCGTCAGGTGAAATGTGAAGAGACTCTCCTTAAGCTTCCTGTCCTGCTCCACTGATCTTCATCATAAATCTTCACGGTTAAAGCAAAGCAGTGGCTTTAGTCTCGAGAGGGACGAGGAGACGCACAAAATGCTTCAGTGTGATACACTGCAAGGATTTTCTCCTTCAGCCGGAGGACAGGCCAGGGTTTGACGAATGAACGCACATAATGAGGTCTGAGGTGAGAGGAGGCGTGATGAGAGCGAAGGCCTTAATTCCCAGATCGAGCTCCGGCAGCCAAGGTTTATATTCCCTCAGCCGACGCAGCGGATCCAGAATGACTTATATCAGATCCAACAGAAGAGCTTAAGCTGCAAGATGAGATCCAAACACGTCTCCAACTGCTGAAGGTCCAACAAAGAGACAAGAAAGTGACTGATGACACAAGCTCATTAAAAAACAAGGTCAGTGGAGACGAAACCTCATGAACGCTTTCCTACACACATATTAACATCACTGATCATAATGATGACGACGCAAACATGGGTTGAGCATTTCTTTAGCTGTCAAACTGCATCCTGAATGCTCTTACAATGACTCAGCGGGCATCGCTGTGCGACAGCTCTGTGCTCTGCTGCATTAACACTGAAAACCTCCCGAGTTCCCTCAAATCTGAAACTCTGTGTTTACCCACAGTGACACACGGCTGCAAAAAAAACAGAAACATCAGACAGCCGAGTGCACCAGTCGGAGCAATAAATATCCTGCTGTCCCGACATCGCTGCTCAGATATGGCAAGAGGTATGTTCAGCGGAGAATTAAAAGCTGCCGAGGAGAACGGGTATTTTTTAAACTTGAGTGCCGATCGGATGAAATTCAAGGACATCAAAGTGAACTCTGTTTTCCTTCCCCTCGCTGTTAAAGAGAAAAGGTGTTTTCTTACCATCCAGATATTTTCTTCACTGTTGGGTTTGTAGCTCTAAATGTGTTCTGCATTCAAACAAACAAATATCTGCTCCCTGGACAGCAGGTGCACACCAGGAATTTCTGAGTTTAGAGGACCTCTATCATGTCATCTGCAGCCTGTTTTCTGCTCAATTTATTTGATTTGATGAATTGTTCCTCTGAAGGAGCAACCACGTAAAACATAAACAAAATGAACAGTTATGAATTTTTGTGATAAAAGAATGAAGTTCTCGTTGTGATCTGCCCTGGACCTGAAGGTGGAAACTGTTCATTTTTCAGTTTGCTTGAGTTTAGAAAGCACCAGCACTGCATGTGTAATTGACTGACGAGCATTTTGTGTGTGTTGACGTTTGGCTCCATTAATGAAGCACGTTCAAACTAGAACAGTCCTCACGTCAGAAAATCTCATATCCGCCTTCACTTGGAAATTGAGAAGAAGGAAACTGAGCAACAGTAAAAACAAAAAAAACAGGGAGACTGACAGCTGTCCAGAACTGAACACCATGTGTGTTTGCATCTGTGTACAATTTGTGTATTTTGTGTGTGTATTGTGTGTGTGCAGTACCTGTCGAGGTCGTCGCTGTCCTGCATGTTGAACAGCATTGACGGGATCAGTTTGTCCATGTGCTGCGGCTCCCAGATGATGGCCTGCAGCTCATCGTTCACCGTCTTCCTCACCACACCCTGAAGCCCTTTGATCCCGGCCACTCGGATCCTGACACGGATACAGAAACTGTCAGGAAAAAAGCTCCAAAACATCCTCAACACGGAACTTCAACAACAGTAAAGGCTGTTTTATACTTGAAAGTGTCTGTCGACAGAGGCAGAAGACAAAGGTGACCCAAAAAAGACGTTTTGATTTGAGCAACATTTTGATTCACTGGCCAGACCAAGCGCTCTATCGTTGCCATAGAGATGAAAACAGTGCTCCACTTTCTTTGGCCAAGAGGAAAGAAATAGAAGACTCGGAATGGATGGCTTTGAGGAGCAACCGGCTGATGAGGTGAGAAAACATCCTCACTTGTACGACCAGTCACAGAGGGATTTAAAGAAAAGGAAAAAAGAAAGAACTCCTGCTTCAGAGAACACAACCTGCACCACAGACGGCGTCCGACACTTTGCTGAAGCATGAGCACATCTGTGTCGTCCAACCTTTTTTTAAAGACACCTGCTGACACACAACTTTTATGCATTAAGCATTCTTAACACAGAGAGTTTAGTCTGATTTCTCAGTTGTATAAAGTAAATAAGTCAGCGAGTTATGAATTAATTTTAGCCAAAAAAAAAAAAGGTGTGAAGATTTGAGTGTTAACGATGTTTAATCCACTTCTTTCCTTCTGAACTTTTTCATGTTTTCTGAAGTGCACACAGCGCTTGGGTTCTTGTTCACTAGAGGCTCTGGTGTCCTCTCAGTCCAGACTGGTCTGCTGTAGTTTTATGGAAACAATAATTACATTTCCATTCGTACATTTGTCATAATGTCTTTACTGAAAAAAGGCAGTAGCATTGTTTGTTTGTTCAAGGCTTGTACTTTATTAAAAACTAAAAAAAAAGATCTCGTTTTCATGCAGTGTGACTGTTCTCTCAGGCATGGAGACAACATGAAGCAGAGTGACTTTATTCCGTCTGTAAAATGTCTTTTGGATGCTGTTGGTTTGGTTTAGATCACCTGACTGGGATTTCTTTCTTGTCTCTGTATCAACTTTAGTTTTTTTAAAGTTCACCTGAAAGTCCACCAGTTTCATGTCTGAATGAATGAACATTGGTATTGAAGCCTTTCGTCTGTGTCTGCGTTTCTACTGTGACTCAATGTGGTTTGAAAGTTTGCACATGAAGCTGCAGGGTTGACTCCCTCTGTCACTCAACTTTAACTCCCTATTCTTATCTAAGGTCTGTGGAAAAAGAACTCAAGGTAATAACACTTGGTTTCAATATAATTTGACACACACACACACACACACACACACACACACACATACCTCCTCCAACCAGAAAAGTCTCAAAGTCTGGGGAGCCAGACGACTTTCGGGACCACTCAGAGTCCAGCGAGTCTGACATCACTGTTTACTCTGTGTGTCCTGTCAGTATGAGCAATAATATGAAGAACAGGGCTGGTGACCTCACCTTCGGCTTTATCCAATAACCACCAGAAAAATTCTATTTCGGATTTCCTCTCCATTTACAGCCAGACACCACCGAACGGAGTGATGAAATACAGTGTTGGGATCCACAGGTGAAGACGTTCATTTTAACATGTGGTTTTCAGCCGCCATCTTGGACCTAAGTCCTTCCCTTTGTCAGCCATCCTACCTGTAGTTTGCCTACACACACAAGTTCACACTCATGCACACACATGCACTGACATACACACACACACTGTATAT
>JAPQLA010000004.1:24558514-24574863 GCA_029822935.1 Naso vlamingii | reverse complement strand
TAATACAATTAATAATTATCTATGATAATCATTAATTAATTTTGATAGCCAAAATATTAAGTTGCAAAATCCCAACAACAGTTTTAAAAAAGAATAAAAAATTTAAAAATGAAATAAAATAAGTGAGAAGTTGCACTGTTTACAGTGGAGCGGCAGCGAAGCATCAAACCAACTCCAAAATAATACCAGCATGCACTCCACGCTCATACATCTTACACATCTCTGCACGACCAGGCTCAGCTGCTGCTTATAACTACAGTCACACAGGAGGATGGATTTTACAAAGAATGAAACAGAGAAATGTCCAGGTGTTGTATTAGCACACTGCTGATCTGTATGACAGTCAGACGATGGGCATCTCGGTGGGAGAAGGCATCCTGCTTAGTGCTTTGCAGAGTCACAACCTCACCTGAGCCTCGCTGCCACCGACGCCGTCGCCGACTTATTTTTATCTGCAGGCAGATAGATTCTCTGTCTGCAGAACAGTGAAAAACTGAGTTCGTCCGCCTTGCTCAACAGGCTCATTTTCCTCCCATTAAAAACACAAGTGCAAACTGCTGATCTGAAATTGCTCCACATTCTAGGTGAATAATGGAGCATGTGGAGGAAATTGGTGTTTTGTACAAATGAGCCTGTTTTTGCATGAAATAGCTTTTTTGTACCTTAAATAAAGAGCCACTTTAAAATGCACCTGCTTAATTATTCTATTACCATTATTATTCGGCCCAGAATCTGGTTTGCTCCCATTGAGTGTTACCCGGGTATCAAGAAGGGCTCACACTTTGCAACATTTCCCAGTAAAGGGCTCGAGGATTTGGTTTATGTTAAAACTTTAGCTACTTAAAAAAATGTCCTCACAGCTCTGATGGAGTTCAGGGTTCATCAGTATGATCTGCTTCCACTGTAGAAATACTAAATGTACACTGTATGAATCTGTGTGTAACAGATGACCTGCGTGGAAAAATAATTTATCTGTTAGATCCTCAATAATATTACTGCTGCTGTGCCATGTGTGAATGTGCACATCTCATTTTAAAGATGGACTTCTGGTTCCTGCTGCTGTTTGAATGCTCCTTTTTCAAAGGAAAAAACCAACATAGCTGTGGAGGGTGACATCATTTACGATCCGTCTTTTCTGACCTGTAAATGTTGTTACAATGTCAGTTACTTGTGTTAATCGACGTGAAATCGTCACATAATGAGGTTCATGCATTTGGAAGTGAGCCCCGGCTGTTTCTGCACGCTGTGCTTACGTGGGCATGCCAGCTTGTGTACACAGCACTGCGCCTGCCCCTCCCCCGGCTCTGCTCAGACACCGCTGCACTCTGCTCTCTGCTTCAATGGATTATTGTCAGTACCTTGTTCAAGATGGCTCCAATAAAGTGGGGGTTTTTTTTGTTTTTTTGGTTTTTTGTTTTTTTTTTAGAGTGAATGAAGGACAATTAACTTTGTTAAACTTTCCTAAAGAGGTCAGCACCAGACAGAAGTTGAGAGTGTTCCTGTTTCTTGTGGATTTATTCTATGTGGATTTATTTACTTCCTCATCATGAGCACATGGGCTGGATTAACGGCTAAACTGCTGCTAAAGGACCGCATGTTGCTTTGTCCTGCTGAAGAGTGAAAAGCGCGAGCTGTAAGTAACATTTTATCAGTGTCCTGTTTATTTTGTGTCAGTAAAGGGTTGTGAGTGCTGCTGAGTGTGGAGGGAGGGGGAGGAGTAACGGACACAGACCGTTTTGAGAGACTGCAGAAAACTGAAGGAAGAGAGAGGGCGTGGGTCACAGTTCTCTGAAGATCTACAGACTTTCCTGTTCAGACAGTTGCGATAAGCTGCTCTACAGGAGTCCAAAATCAAAATCAAAGATCTGGAAGAGTAGTTTTTGAAATTATGCAGTTGATACATGAAATAAGCAAAATGAATGAAAGTTGCTTTGTCGACACTGTGTTCACCTCTGCTGACTAAAGCTGCACAAACTGAGGCTTCTGTGTTCTCTGCTCACTGTTGAAAAATGGATTGCTTTTTTTTTTTTTTTTTAACACCCTCAACTTGTAGGTTCTCCTTTTCTTTTTCTTTGAAGACTTCTTTTTTATAGGATGTGGGCTCTCCAGGCATGTTTTCCACCTACAGTACACTTGTTATTCTCGACTTCCAACATTGATTCAGAGATTCATGTTTTTTCTTAATCTAACCTTGTCTTGAGAGATCGCTGTGCACCACCCATTCATTCCTCTCAGATGATTTGCTTACCGCACTGTCAGGTCGGCATTGGTTCTTTCTATTTTTATTTCTTCTAAAAACTCTGATAATTTCAGCATGATTCTTTTCAGATTCTGATAAATGTTACAGGTCTTCTGGTATCAGTTGATGGACTTTGATTTAATGATGTTGCTTCCTTTTGTGATCTTCGGGCTTTTGATAATTTTTATTATTGTAACAATAGAAATAAAAGCAAAACAAAAAACAAAATGTCCAGAGACGTTGCAACACAGTAATAAGCTGAAATGTTCTCGTTTACTTTTGCTTCATTACAGAGTGAAACACCGCTGGCAGGTCAACCCCCTTCTCTGTTTTCACGTCATTTATTCAGAGCTATTCTCTTCAACTTACTGTTAGTTTATCTTTCAAATGATCGTATTTCAACCTGGCAAGTGCAGCAAAGCTCTCCTGAGGTACGCTGGTGAGCCATGTGGTCTCAGTGGGAGAGACGGGCCATGAAATATGGATGAAGATGAGATATATTTAATTCTGTATTCACTGGATTCAAGCAGGATGAGACCCTCACTTGTGGAGATTGTGTTACAGACCCTCCTCCAGCTGGATGTGCGACTGCTTCGATCACTCACCGCATTAAAAGAGGAGGAGGTCTGTGGAAGGTGGAATGGTGGAAGCAGATGGTAAAATGTCTTCATAAGAACCAGCAACGATACAGCTGTGGACGGCGACATGATCAGTTACGAGAGGTGAAATTCAATGCAGGTTCTCGTTTGATCCAAAGGCACAGAGCTGAACAGCAGCAGCTGATTTCAGCACATGAAGGGAGCTCATCAGAGCCAGTCATCAATCAGCTGCTTCAAAAAGGTGTGAACTCAGACTCCGGGCAGCTAAAGAGTGAAATCACCACATTTTGCTGCAGATGGCCATGCTTATAGAACAATGTTTCGATGAATTTTGTTTTTAAAATAGGAATTTTGAAAGAACCAATAAGAGGGAGGGTTGAATTTCTACAAACATGAAGGAGGAGCAGACACGTATGTCTCTGCATGTGAGAAGTGTCTCTGTCTTCTCACCTGGTTCTGGTCTCAGCATCTTCATGAGTGGAGTGACACATGGCGCTGAACTGGGACACAAAGAAGTCGTAGCGTCGGTGGTAGGACGGCGTGTCCTCCTCAATGTTGGCAAACTTCACAAACTAGAGAGAGGACAGGAAGAGAAGATGAATGTTAGCATCATTAGTCGAAGGGCCTAAGAGAGAAAGACTGCTGGTCAGTGCTGCTGCACGGTCTACTAGTGGTGGGGGAAAAAATGGATACGTCGTAATATTGTTATATTTTGTGTGACAATATTGTATCGATTCATCAATACCAAGTATTGATATTTTATCAAATAAATTCTTAATAAATGTTGCAAATACAAGCTCAACTTTTTGTATCATAGAATAATAAAAATCTGTTGATTTTTCAGTCCACTAGATGGTGCTAACAGACTGAAAACTGAAACAGATGAACAGATGAAAGTTTTACTTTGGGAAAATGATTTGCAGTTCAAAGTGAAGAAAAGTGAGAAAATCACAATATATGATTTTGCAATGTCGTAATGATATCGTATTGTGACTTAGGTATCGTGATAATATCATATCGTTGGGCCTCTGGCAATTCCCACCCCTACTAACTAATAATTTTAATAAAATCTTTATTTATATAGCACCTTTCAAAATACAGTTACAAAGTGCTTTACAAGATCAAATAAAACACAAGTGAAAGAGAACATAAAAGCAATACCAGATTAAATAGAAAGCAAAACACACAACAGTCAAGCAAACGCAGTCACTGAAAGACAGCTTTAAACAAACTTATTTTCAAAAGTGACTGAAAAGATGTAACTGAGGCAGCAGTGATGATCTCCTCCGGCAGGTCACCCCAAAGTCTAGGAGCTCTAACAGCAAAGGCTCTATCACCGTTTTGAACTGATCTACACCTCGAAACAACAGGCAAAGACGCATTAGAGGATCTCAGGGAACAACAGTGAACACAGGGCATTGAAGGTCTGTCAAATTACTTGAGGGAAGGCCTCTCAGGCTGTTTAATGTTGTCAATAAAATCTTAAAATCAATTCTAAAAGCAACAGGTAACCAAGAAAGGAGGCAGGATTGGAGTAATACAATCATATTTATAGTCCCAGTCGGAATTCTGGCAGCAGAGTTTTGGATGAGCTGGAGTCAGGAAAGTGATTATTTACTGATGCTGGAGAGAAAGGAGTTGCAATAATTTAAATGACTGGGATAAGGTTGTCAGAGGGGTATATAAATTGAAAAAAGGATTGGACCTAGCACTGACCCCTTGTGGCACCCCACAGTGGACAACTCTTGTCCCAGACCTACCCACACAAAAGCGTCTGTCCACCAAATATGACCCAAACCACTGGAGCGCTGTGCCACTGACACCTACCCAGGATTTAAGATGGTCCAACAGGATGCTATGTCCAATGCTGCACTTAAATTTAGAATCACAATACTGTTAATTATCTCTATTTTGTGCTACATGTCACATTACAGCAACTTTAGCTGTAACAAGCTCTTAAAGCCAGAGGAGTTTTGATGTTTTATTTGGCAAAATCAGGGTGAGTCAACAACATTAAGCAAATTAAAAAAACAAACAAACAAAGACTTTATCGGTCTGAAGCAGCGATTCCAAATCAGGGATTCTTGAGCTCATTTGACAGGACTGTGAGAAGTCAAGCAGGACATTTGGGGACCACTGATCTGAAGGCTGAAAATATGGAGACTCAGCTCTTGATTGAACAACTGCAGCCTTACAGCAGACTAATAAAGAAACTCCTGTCCGACCTTTCTGCAGGCTTATTTCATCATTCCATACTCGCCATACTTCGTAGAAAGAGACTTTTTTTTTTTTTGCGCTTGAAATAACATCACATTACCACAGCGTAAATGTGGGAGTCAGCCGAGCTAACGCTAATCGCTAGCAGGGCTCCGGCCTCTCCTGAGCAGAGAGCTGCTGAGAACAGGGTGTGGGGCGGGTGGGGTGCCAGGTGAAATGGGAGGTGTGGCTGACACGCTGGTTTGTTATGGTGTAAAGCTGATACAGAAATGCGACCACTAGCGGTGAATCAATTGCAATCATTGTGCACAGCTCCTTTAAAGAAAATAAGTGAGCGTGGACTTTGTGTTCACAGATGCTGTTCACTGCCCAACAGCCTGCACTGACGTTCAATCATCTTAAATCACAATTAAGAACATCACTGTGGCTGATAAATGCATGAATATTCACGTCTCGACAGTGAAGACAGACGCACAGACTTAACAATGCACACAATGACACACAGAGTGTTCTCAGTGACTGAGAGAAAAAACACGTCATATCTTTGGATGTGCACCATAAGCGATGATGATGATGTTAATAACCATGGCAGAGACACCGCCTTTTGTCCAGCCTATAATTTCCTCCCTCCAAATGAGCGTAAAGTGTCCTCTGGAGAGGCTTCCTCTCTCTCCTCAGAGTCAGCTGTGCTCGAGTCGTGCCTCTCACTACCCTATCATTGTCCACTGCAACAAATTGCCTCTGTATAGTTCGACACTGGTGACCAAAAGCCCGCCAATCTACCTGACAATTTCCTTCCATTTTGTGCCTGACCTTTCTGGGGGTAATGGCTCAGACGGAGGAAGGTATGCAGGCAGCTGGCGCACTCAAAGCGGCTTCCCCTCAGCTTCCCACACGTGTTACTGTGTTAAATCCAAGTGTTAGATACGCAGTGAGAGAGGAGAATAATCACTGCGCTGTGCTCGCTGGGGGAACACTGGTGACAATGTGAGTGTGTCCATGAGTGTAAAGGCCCCTGAATGAAGTTTTGTTTAGGTTTATTTGGTCATAAACAATAAATTTTTTCATTTCCTAACATTTCCTGAAGTCGTAAGTTGGATAAAAAAAAAGATTATGCCACTTAAAGGAGCATCCCAGTCTATTTCTGACCTCTCACCATTAGCATTATCTTTCCTAAATGCTGTTTAAATTCGACCGTGTGTTTACTTCAGTAGATGTCAGGCTGCATTTTTAAAGCCCATTCACTGACATTCATGTTGAAACGGGATAGAAACACTATAGGACAGGTGAAAGTTACTAGCTACAGGTAATTCACCCTCCTAAAGACAGAATCTGGGTTTATTTGGTCAAAAATCACTGAGAGAGAGAGAGAGAGAGAGAGAGGGGAGCCGGGAGCTGTGGAGACAAAAGTTATTACGCCTGGAAAAATAGTTCCTTCCAAGTGCTGCCTTCCCAGCTGGAATATTAGCGTGAAGAAGGATTTTGACACCGACGTTCTTTTTAAATAACGCTGTCACACATTTTCAGCTACTTTCTGTAACGTTTATTTAATATAGACAAAATGTAACAAACACCATATCTCAGAGATAAAGCTATTTGGGGAAAAGTGGGCGGGGTTTATATAACCTATGTGGCCAATGTTGACAAAGGACAAAGACATGTAGGAATGCTTTTTTTTTTTACTTTTGAAAAAGGCATTTTCAAACTCATTTTTAACACCCTTCTTGAAATTCCATGTCACTTTAATTGAACAAAGGATTTAGCCTTTCACATTGAAACAATGAGCCCTTTAAGTAAAGAGGGGGAAATTCTCATTCAAGCTGTGGTTTCATCATGTAAATAAGACTAATCAAAAAGCGACAGGCGTCATGCCTCACCGATGCCTCGCAGCAGAGCAGCTCAACAACAAGAAAATGAGAGGACGATACAAAGACTAGAACAATTTGTTTTGTTTCCCACAGGCAAGTTTGAAGAGCCTCATTTGAAAAGGGTGCCAATAAAAGTCCTGAAAAACAAACTGGTTTTACTCAACTACGGATGCTGATTATAACAAGAGGTAAAGAGCAAAATTCACTCAGTCATCACGGAGAAATTTCAGTTCAGTTGCATCACTGTTTGAATCAAAGGCACAGTAAGAATTTGAAAACATGGTGCTGCTGTTTTCATTTGACTGTTTTTGGACATGTCCATCATCCGAGACTCTGCAGGAGACAATCGGTTGTTTTGTTAACTAGAAGACATTTTAACCTTTCTATTTGTCCTTATTTTAAATGAAAACAATAGTTGTTTCAAAACTTTAACCATCATCGGTGCAACTTTCTCAAATATGAAAGCTGCAGCTACGAGGGCTGAGTGATAACTTCATGGTAAAAGTAAAAAATATTTAATTTTAGAAAATTTTGTACATTTAAGGCATTTTCGCACTGAGCAGTTCTACAAACTCACTGACAGTAACTGTCCAATCAGGAGTTACTGGGGAACTAAACACCCTTAAAGACCTTTTTCTGTTTGGCTTTCGCCAATGAAAACTACTGCTAATGTAATTTTTTGCAGAACTTCCAACATCAACAACAAATGAAAGCTACTGCATTATCGCTTTTGTCTAGAATGTGGCCATAATGTACCATAAATCTTGTGTTAAACACCATGAAATCTCAGAGAGGATACGACAAATTATCGACAGTCTTGTTACGAGCTCTGGCGCTGGCTCCTCAGTTTATCATCAACATAAACATTTTGTTCAGCTGCTGCTGTGAGTACCTACCCTGGAGTCAAAGCTAAGAAGTTCTTATAGGCAGTTCTTATAACTTCCTGCAGTGCAGATGCAATAAAACAGGTTCTTAGAACTATGAAAAGGTTCCTGTGGTCCGAAAATGCCCTTACTTTCCAACATGGACACCTCCTACATGTATACAATTTGTCCAGCAGAGGTTGACCAGTTGCATCCCTTCTTTGTAGAAGTCAGTGTCTTGGGCATCCAAAGAGTGTCTTTCAGCAGCAATGACGTCATCAAAACTGTCAAAAATGGCGACCATTGAGCTCCTATTTCATCTTTGGTCAGAGGATTTTGTCTAAAGGCGCCAAATCAGATCATTTTGGGCTGTGGGATGAATTCAGATCAGCATTTCTGGATGACTGTGCGAAGCAGATGCATGTTTTCTCAGACACTGCTGACTTGCAATTTCCATTTACAGCATACAGCAATGACACAAAAGTTATTAACGTCAAACTTTCTGCACTATCACTCCAAGAGTTGAACTGCATGTGCATGTGCTTATCTATTTCCCCTTGTTTTTCTATGCATATGTACAAGAATTAAGATGCATTCTGACCATTTAAATGTGTTATTTTGATGTGTTACTGCAGTGTTTTTATGTGTCTTTGTTCGTGTGTATCGTCTGTCTTTTGAAGAAGATGATTCACTTCCTTTTGTATAAAATGATAAACATCTTTTTGGAGTTTTGTCTTTGAATCTCTGTTCTATTGTCACAAATCCCCACAAATTTACTGGCTTCTGGAAATTAAAGAGTTTTTGACTTTGAGCTTTAAACAAAAGCCTTCAAGCAAAGAAAGAACAAAGACTTCACTGTGAGGA
Source organism: Naso vlamingii (assembly GCA_029822935.1). Taxonomy (NCBI): domain Eukaryota; kingdom Metazoa; phylum Chordata; class Actinopteri; order Acanthuriformes; family Acanthuridae; genus Naso; species Naso vlamingii. The sequence continues at coordinate 24,566,213 of JAPQLA010000004.1, read as the reverse complement.
TTAATGAAGGTCTCTCTGTATGAGGAGGAGCCAACACTTCACTGGCCATCTGTGAACTAACTGTTACAGGAGGAATCGAACAGAGGAGAGAAGGATTACCGGCAGAGTTCACTCAGTTTTCTGACTACCTTTGGCCCATTTCAGCAGCTTTAAATTGCTTTATGGTTGAGTTGGGAATATGAAATAATGGATGTAATCTTATTTCCATTTTATTTACTTTGTGAACTATTTTGGCGAAGAAAACGCAGAGCAGTAACTTTTTGTCATCCAGAAACTGTAAACAAATTTGATCAGGGAGCCAAAGAAAGAAACTAGAGAAAAGACTAAACAAATGAAAAAATAGATTTTCTTGGCAAGCGCTCGGCTGTATGTGCGGCTCATCAGGCTCCAGAGGCTATAAATACCCGGCGTATAAACTCCCCTGTGTGTCTGACTCAGTGGCCTCATGTGTCTGAGTGTGGACTGATGAGTGTCTCCGCTATTGAGATGGAGTGGAGGAAGAGACTTCTAGCCGTCGCAGTCTGCCAATTTCTTGTGACAAAGTCACAGGCAGATAAATCTGGAAAGCGCAAACGCCTAGCAGCACAGATTGAAGACAGACCCTCTGGTAACACACACGTTTATACTGAAGGTACACACACGCACACACACACACACACACACACGCTGGGAAGGATAAAAACTGACGTAAGAGGGAAAAAAGTTACATTAAAAGTGATTAACTGCTCACATTTTTAATGAATATGTCATTCTTTTATTGCAAAACTTTTGTCCATTTTAGGATGATTCATCACCTCCACCCATGAGGTTTTCTCCTCGTCTAAGTTAGATTAAAAGCCAAGCAACGAGTAATTAACTTTTGTTGAAGTCTGGAACTCACAGTGCCATCGTCTAGTCAGAACTTCACATCGAGTCACGAAGCACATATTTGCCTTTATAAAACTCCTGATAAGAAGGCTGGCACTTGTATGAAAGTCTGTGCAATACAGGGTATGCACGTGATGTCACCACAGCAGAAGTCACCAAAGATTCACCCACTGAGCGGCAGAAACACACTGAGTGGCAGTGTGACACTTTGTGTGCTGCCAAACACACAAAAACACATCTAGAACAGAAAAACAGCTGCTGTGCGACTGATTTCACAAACAGATTTGACAAAAAGATGGAGATATTTTTTTACAGACTGCCAAAAGCTGCAGAAAAAGGAAGTGAATGGATTTCTGCAATTTGACGAAACAATTAACGTTTAAGGTGGAGTCAGCAAGATTTCTAAAAAAAAAATAAAATGTAGACTTATGCTAAACCAATGCTGCTCAATCATCACTTCTGGGCCTGGGTATCCTGATGTTCTGCTTGTTTCAGGAGCTGCTTGGGACGAGTCTGGGTTGGAAGGGGGCCCAGCCAATGACAGTGCAGGTGAGGTTGAGAGTATGGCCACTGGACGCTGCTCAGGCTGGAGGAAGTTAGGGACACCGACATAGTAGCGAAGGAAAGGAAATACAGCCCTATAAGGTGAAACAGCAAGTGGATAAAGCTCGTTCCAGAATCAGAGTGAATCTCGGTTTGGCTTTCACTCACTGCAGAGAACTAGAGGGCATGAACAGTGACGCATGGTTGATGTGCTCTCTGTTGGACGGGTAGGTGCCAAACACTGGCAGTTAGCTTGGAATATTCCTACATAGCTTGAGGTGCAAAGTTGGGTAAGCAATACAACAGCACACATAGTACACGCTAAGATACCATACTTCTGATGTGCTGAGCGAGGAGGAGGGGCCCAATCTGAATGTTGTTTACAAACTGCAACGAACAAATCCTACTGACTCGACCTTTGATGTTAGAGAAACATGGACCTGCGGAAGCAAGTTTGATCTTGGGTAAATCATACCTTAACTCGTATTCTGAGTAACTGTAAAGTTTTTGTTGGCTTTTATTAAAAAGCATTCATGATGACGAGTCTAGTGTTCTACACACAAATGGAGAATGCTTCGATAACGTTAGTGTTACCTATCAGACGATACAAACCTAGTTTTCTTTTTTAGGTGGTAACGTTGCTTCACAAAGCAAGTTTACGCAGTTAACCAGATCACTTAAAAACTTTCTACAAAGTGTTGAAATTGTGTCTATTAGCGTCCTCATGGGAGGCTGACATAAACACTTTTGGAGCTGTGCCTTCCGGCTTCGTTACAACTCATCTGGACTACTGCAGTACTCTTGATGTTGGGATTAACGAGGCTTCCCCTCTCATGTTTGCACTGGTCCACAACGCTGCTGCACACCTTCGAACTGGAATCCTTCTATTCGCATGTAAATCCCTGAATGGTCTTGCTCCGCCCTACCTCTCCGACCTGCTTCAGTCTTATGTACGTCTGCAGTCTCTCAGTCCTGCCAATCAGCTGCTCTTAGTTGTCCTGAAAACTAGATTGAGGTTTTCACAGTTGCCAAAACTCAGAAATGAGTAACCTCTACCTAACCTCTCAGTGTGAGATGATGCTTTTTTTGTTGCTTGACTGATGCTGTTTTTTGTCTTCTTTGTATTTTAATGTTTTTGTACAGCACTTCAGTCAACTGTGCTGCTTTAAAAGGGCTTTTTAAACAAAACTGGATTGGATTGGAGTCGAAATCAGGTAACAATGTCAGAATAACTGTCAGTGTCAGCGGACAACTGGTGCTCCAGTAGGTTGTGAGGATCATTGTCAAGTCCATCGCTCATTAATTTAAGCAAATAACTGTTTGTTTTACTCCCAGTTTTACTGCTTCCCATGCTAAACTCGGCCACGTTGACGGATGCTTTGCCACTCAGTCGGACAGTGGGAGGCGTGTTCAGCAGGGGAAGTAATGTCAATGCACAGCCTCTACAGAGTGCTGAAGTAATGAGTCCTAAAACCTGGAAGTCAGTTAGCATGTCAGCACTTCCTGTAATCTCTCCTCGAAGTCTGTGTGGTCTTTGAATGTATTTTTGGTTTAATAGAGTGAAATAAAGTCTGTAGTTCACACAGGCTAAAGAAATTCAGATGTTTTGTTCTGCGACATAAAATATGGCAGCAAAAACCCAATTTCTGAATTCATAAGGAGAGAGAATTCAAAATCCCGAAAGCTTTTTGCAGAGGGAACACGTTTGATAACTTCCAGGTTGACCGTCCTATAGGTTTATGAATGTGTGTGTAAGTGTGTGTGTGGACATGTGCTGTAGAGGATATTGAGCGGTGGATCAAATATAAAAGCACTAAAAGCCTTCCAGTGACTAATGACCATAAAAACTGAAGGAGAGACGTCAACTGTTGGCCAGGATGCATTTTAATAAAAACGTCGGATCAAAGAGATTAAAATTTGGCTGCGTGAGTCCACAATAAGCAGCGGAAGGTAACGTTTACACACGGTAAGGATGATAAAACATTCGGCAGCTGAAATCACTTCACTCTCACATTTCATCACCATGGCAGCATGTGCTGCTACACACACCTCTGCAGCTCAGACTCCCACTTCTGACTTCTCCATCGTGATGATGACTGAGTCTTAAAGAGCTGTATCTGGAGTCACACATTAAACTACACTGACAAAAAGAACTCTGTGACATGAACCTACAGCATTGTATAATCAGCACACGTTTGTGTCGTGTTTTAAAATTAGAAAAATCATCTAATCAAATTTGTTGAAAAGTGCCTTGAGAAGTCGAAACATTGGACTTGCTGGAAACAAACTGGCAGGTTTGAGAAACATATTTGGATGAGAGAACTGTAGTGAGCATTACATTTATTTACCATGTACGTTCTGCACATCCATCACAGTTTACGGAGACATTTCCTGCTTCACTGCTGCAGCTCAGCTTTCTGAACATCTCAGCTCATTTTCAGTTTGATCCTCAAATTCAGTAGCTTAGATCATCCTGAAAAAGCTGATTCTTTCATTCCCACCTGTCCGATCTTCCGATTGGACGTTTTTTGTGTGATGTCAACTTGATGAGTAAAATGTAATTATTCATAATGAAATGGGGGACAAATCTGCCAAAATAATACCTAAGATGTAAGGATCTGTGATCTCTGATGTTCGTTTCTTTCTTGCTTGTGATGTGAGAGGAAATGAAGTCGATTCTATTCTTCAGTCCAATCGCGACAGCTCTGCTGAGGAGTATCAACAAAAAGCCAAAGGTCTGATATTTGTAAATAATCCGTCATTGCTGAGAAAATGGCTGTGGCCAGTTTCAACATTCTTTCAACAAGCTCGCTGTTATTTGTTGAGCTCAGTGTTGCCGCTATTTTGCAGACTTAAACAAACTCATTAAAGTGATCATTACCCAGCAGAGCAAACACACACCGCATGTGTTTACTCTGTTACCATCCTCTCATCCTCTCATATTATTCAACTGTTTTATACATTTTCTGTTGTTGTTGTTCACTATAAAATAATATGTTTTCACCTAATGTACATGTTGAAACTTGCTGTTTTCAGTTACTCTAGGATGCCCACTTACATCAAGCGAGGGGACTGCGGATGAAAATAAGCCACTCAGCTAACTCCAGTGCATTTACATTTGCTAAAATCTTGATTGACGTACACTGTCCTTTTTCAAAAACAACAAATTGAATTGAATTACCAGGTTTAAGCAAACTCCGGCATCAAACAGAACAACTCAGCTTTGTAGAGCCATGGAGAAAATTTGATCGTCACGGCTCCCACCTAAAAGCGACAAGCCCCCCCCCCACTCTCACCTGCCTGTGTCTACATCTGCTCTCCTCCTCCCTCAGAGACTAAATACCACACATTAATAATGTAAACGCTTCCACATCTAAACCTCCTGCTCTGTTTCCTGCTTAGATGAACCACAAACAGTGGCGAAGACGATTGACTCGGAACAGGAGACAGAAAGAGGGAAGTTCACCTTTAGAAGCAGAAATGGGGCTGACATTTGCTGGCGGCTTTAAGAGGCTGACGATAATTAGAGTCGTTCACAGGACGTGAAATAAAACCATTTCCACTGCCAGAGTAAAAGTTAAATCCAGGCTTTTAACCACCGACATCAACCTCTGCGCTGCAGCCGAGCGGTGTGTCTGGTTTACTACGTGTGTGTGTGTGTGTGTGTGTGTGTGTGTGTGTGTGTTTGTGTGTATGCAGTATGAAGTGCAGTTTTATGTTATTTTTGGTTCATCTGCAGAATCACAAAGGATGGATGGTCTTATTTCAAGACAATATTCTGAATGAACAACATGCACGAACACAGAAGCTTGACTAAAATAATCGATTATTTTGTGAAAGGAATAAATCAATAAAGTCAAACATACATGCACCATAAATTCTTCATAAGGTAAGTAGGAGAAGCTGGCAAACTGGTGGAAGTCACTTCCTGTTTGTGTCTTACCGAGTTGGTCCCCAGCACCTGCAGGTCTGGTTCTCTGGACTCCAGCAGCTTGGCCACCATGTGCAGGAAACTCTCCACGAAGGGTTTGATGCTCTGAGAGTGACAGGCCATCAGCAGCTGGTCCAGAGCCTCCATGGCAATCACCACATACCTGCACACATCATCAAGGTGTTGAACACCTTAAAACACAGAGTCTTCTGGTACTTTGCAAATTTGCAGAAACACAAAAGGTGCTACAGGTCAAAGATCAGGAGTTTTCAACCGGTTATGAAGCGTTTAAATGTAATAGCGATGCCTCACATCAGCAAGGAGACTGGAGATTACTGTCCTGTCTGTTGTGACGTCTTTGCCCGGTCCGCACAGCCAGAGGAAACTCGACAAAATGCTTTACAGCACACAGACCGTTTATGAGAATCGATCCACTGTTCTCTTTTTAACTCACTATGGTTAGAAGCAAGAGGAGATTTTTCTTTACATCATCTCAATAATTTGTGAAAATAAGTGGTGTGTTTCTTTCACTCTCCTACAAAACAAATGCTCACGCTAGATCTTTATGACAGGAAGCAGTACCACTTTTGTCCACACGGTGCTACAGTCAACACAAAATCAAAGTTCCTCTCAGGGGTTTTAAAGCCTTGCCTGGTAAACCAGATTCATTCACTTCACAAATGAATTTGCTTTGTGAAAACGGTCTGGGAAACCTCCCGTTCACAGCTGTTTCCACATGTCCAAAAACCTGACAGGCCAGTCACAACTGTTTATCTCATATGGGGCGGGGCTAATACGATGACTCATTGAAGGGGCCGAAGACAGCGGCTCCAGTCTGTGTACGCGGCAGCTGACAGAAATCGTTGATAGCCTGCAGACAGATGAAGGCTATTAATGTGAATTTTTTACAACCTGATAAGTAATCACACAGATGTTATTTTGTGTTGTTATATTAGCTTGTATTTATGTCAGTATTAGTGCTTTGGTCTGGTGTTTTTTTAACATGTTGTGTTGTACCGAGGCTGCTGAGTCTCAGGTGGACACCGCACAGATCGGTAGAAAGACTCTTACTAAAGGCTCCTATTCTTCCCTACATGGAGTAATCACAAAAAAACAGAACTTGTCGGGTCTCCGAGGTTGTTCTCCATCTTGTCAGAATATTTCTTTACTTAATGCTGTGTAGTTTTCAGTAACGAGGGGTTTCTGCTCGCCTGAAATTCCTCTCAAAACAAACATGGTGGCGGCTCACCTGGAGTGTGAGGGGAAAGACGGAGTAAACAGCTCTGACTGGCTGTATGTCTGTCCACTCGCATCCAGAGGCAGTTTTGACTGCGTCCGTTGGTGCTGCTCCTTGCAAACGAACAGTGAATCGAGAGGTGCCAGACTAATTCTTGCTTGAGAATTAGTTTAACTGTGCCAGGCTTTTTAAAAGGATGAACTATGAAATACTGTAAAATGTTTAACTGAGACTATTATGTGAAACTCTGCGGCATGACTTCCAATTATGAGCGACTCTTTGGGTTAACAGTGTTTTTGGAATGCAAATGTTTTGTTACAACACACTGACGCCAACAGATGGAAACAGAGAGATGTGTTTGTTCCCGGACAGCTTCAGGGAATAAAAGTCTCAGCTAATTAAACATCATTTCTCACATCATAATCACTGTATTGATTCAGTGCTGCCAATCCTTCTTTCAGAAAAACACAAATGATATTTTTGTCTCAGCTCATGTTCTTCACAGTCCACTAACAGGAAGCAAGAAGTGGTTGAGGGACATGTCAATGTTCCAGACTTTTAATACCAACAACTTTCTGTCTTCACTTGGTTTTGTTAAATGTTAATTAATCCATCTTACCAAGAGGTTGTGCTTCATTTTCAATCCCTTTCTTTTAATTTCTATTTATATTATCTTTAAATATATTTTAGATTTATGTAATTGATTTACTTACAGGCTAGTGTCATTATTACATGTCTTACTTGTGAAAGTCATAAACAGCAAGAAGAGCACAAATACAACTATGTTTTCACTGACAGTTTTTTGTATTGTTTTTATATGTCACATATATTTAACCTTCTTGAAAGATTAATGATGTCTTTGTACTTCATGCTGGCCGACTTTGCTCTTACCGGCTTTAAATAAATGTTAAATAAAAAGGAATGACTAAAAAGTAAGTTACAAGGTTTCAGCTGTATTGTGACCTTACTGAGTGTCTGACTCTTTAATAACACTAAAACTAATCTCGAACACAGAGGCATCAGTCCTTCGGGCAGAAAGTGCCTTTAAAGGGGACATATTCTGCTTTTCTGTCTCTTTTAACCTACAAATGATGTTACAAAGTCAGACTGCTGTTTTAAAT
>JAPQLA010000004.1:24535382-24551123 GCA_029822935.1 Naso vlamingii | reverse complement strand
TTAAAACTGGTGTAATGTGCTCCCGCCCTCTGGTCCTCGTCAGCACGCGAGCGGCTGAATTCTGTAGTAGCTGAAGAATAGAAATGTTCTTTTTAGGAAGACCAGAGAGCAGGGCATTACAATAATCTAAGCGACAGGAGATAAAAGCATGCATTAAGATTTCCTTTACTCTGCAAAATCAAATGTATCACAGTATTTTGCCATTTTTTCATGAACAGCAAGTAGTTACCGCTGTACCACTTGGCCATACGGAGAACCCACTTCATTGAGAACACAGCTTGTGACACAGACGGCTTCCAACATTTCATTAAAGCATAAAAGCATTTGTACCATCCAGTACTTTTCTTAAGACACCTGCCGACATGTCTTTCAAGCATAAAACAGCCTTTAACACATTGATGTGTCTGACCTTGAAACTATCAACCAGTTCTTTTGAAAAGGATTCCGACAGAAAAACAAGACTTTTAAAGCCATCATGATCCCAACACGACACACAGAACATAACCCAAACCCAAACGAGCCCCTTCAGGACATGGAAAAACAAAGTGATCTATTTCCAAAACAATTGGCAGGAATTGTTGTAGATAACCCAGCAGGCACCAGCACCTTGTTGAGTCCATTTCCTCGCAGAGTTCAGGCTGCACTCAACAACATCAGGGGTCCTACTCTGTATCAGTGAGGTCTCGCTTATAATGTCGACCCTGAGAGTACATCCGGTGACATTTGGGCCTTCACAAACACATTAAAACACAAGCTTCCTTCTCTCCAGACGACTGTTTCATCAGGCTGATGCCAAGAGGTAGCTAATACTGAGTGGCTTTAAGAAATACTCCAACGGCTGAGCCGGCAGATCCATCAAAAACAGCGGGGAGGGAGATGATTGCAGCACCGACCCATCCATCTCTGAGCGTACTGCAGCCAGCACAAGGGAGAAATCAACTGAAGAAGGAAGGAGGAAGAGGGAGAGGTGGATGGACAGAATCAAGAAGGAGGAAAGAAGGAAGGTAGGAGGCATGGAAGCTGAGGGAAATAGAAGAGCAGAAATAAAGGATGGACAGAAGGACATTAATGCTGAGACTGAAGGATGGGAACAGATTAAGCGTAGGAGGCACAAGGAGGAAAGCAAGTGATGAAAAAAAGGAATAAAGCAAGACTGAAAATAAATAAGATGGTACAAGCGAGAAGAGGGGGAAGGAAGGGATGAAACAACAAAGGCAGAGAGCTACGGGGAGTCAGAAAAAGGAAGCCAGAAAGGATCGATGGGGGGGCGGAAGTAGACAGTGAGAAAGAGGGCTGTCTAGGCTACAAGGTGAAAAATGAGCCCAATATTCAGTATTCTTTTTTCTTTCTTCAGTCTCCATCCTCCTCTCCACCTCCAAATGATGAATCTCTGAAGAGACTGAAGGCAAGGACATCAATCATCAATCTGATGCCCTCAGAAAACCCTAAACCTAAACCTAGAAACAAGACCTCATCCAACAACGGTAAAGACAACTTTTCTAAAATGAGACTCGACCATCCCCCAAACTTTCAACCCTCAAAGAGAAATAAAAGAATATTGCTCTTCACCTTCCCCAAACATTCCTCCGTCTCAGGGGTGGAGCATAGAAAAATGGGAGTTAATAAAACTGAAGCTGGTGGGCGTCGAGTGGGAGGGAGGTGATACGATCCAGAGCCCAGACACAATTACCTGTCTAAGCCTTTTATCGACAGAGGGAGATGGAAGGAAAGGACTTCGCTGGAGATCCTCTTCATGAATCCTCCGAGAGGATAGGAACCTTTAGCAGGTTAAGGATTGTATTGCTTTCTTAACGGATCTCAGTTTATCCTTTTACCCGTGAAAAAAATGAAGAAGATACAAAACACTCAGAGGAGACACATCAACATACTCTGGCCCATTTCCTGCCGACAGTCAGTGCTGGTTTATTTTATCCCAAACCTCTTTACCTTTACTGAGTGCTGCTGGCTGCAAAACCAATCACATCTTAATCGTAGGTGGCAAACCAGAACAAGCTGTAATGCTGGTTGTTGAGTAAAAGATTTCAACAGGGGGCGCCACACCACTGTGACAGCCTGATTCTGTATTCTGCTCAGACATCTGTGCACAGCATCCCTCCGGCTGCTCCTTGAGTTATCACAGAGTGCTGTGCAGACCCGGCGACACCAGCCTGATGAGAAAGTTTCCCGGCTCTGAAGGAAAGATAATTGCTGTGCCACAGGAGAACATAAAGAGCAGCAGCGCTCCACAGATCCAGTTATTAAATGTGACGGGACGCTGATAACACAGACAAAATAACTGATCATCAGCCGTTTGATTCTCGACCTCCTCTAATTAAATTGCTGTCGTACAAATCCTGCGTCAGTTTCCAGTGCTGTTCCACCATGTAATTCAGCAGAGAGCATCAGCGTTTGGAGGAAGGCGGAGCTTTGTTTCTCTCTCTGCTGTTTAACTTTGAGTTTTACATCTTCAGCTGGAAACTTGAGCTGAGTTACTGTTTCTACAACTCATCAAACTTAAGACTTTCCAGCGTTACCATATACTGAATTTTTTTTTTAAATCAAACATTTGAATCTCAGTGTTGTTGGAATTAATAGTTTCAACTAAGAAACACAGTATGTTGGTTTTCTTCATTTATTTTATTGTGGCTCTTTTATATATTTATATCCTGCTGCTTTTAGTCTCTATGACTGCATTGTTCTGCTTTTACTTTTTTTTTTCCTACACAGTTTTTGTTTAGATTTTCATTTTATTTTACATTAATGTTTTTCCATCTTATTTTAATTCTTACATTTTTATTTACATTTTACATTAGTTTCATTTTTGCTGTTTTGTTCTTTTTACCTTTTCCCCTGAACTGTTTTTTTTTTCTTTCCCCAGCCATTAAAAAGAACTTTTTCACAGCTTTGTTCTGTTGTTGTTATTATTTGTTGTTTCCTTAAATTGACTGACTGGTTCCTTTAGCTATATTTTTAAATTTTTTCACTGAATTGTACTGATTTTGCATTCTTCAAAGAATACTCTATATCATATTATTTATTTCTATCTCGACAGGACAAATCAAAGGTTCAAATCAAAGATTTGACATAAGAAAAAAGTGGATTTGAGAAACGTGCACACAACACAATTCTGCAAGTACACACAGATACACAAGACTTATGTACACAAACATGCATGTACACACACACACACACACACACACAGGCCAGTGATGCATGAAAACACACAAGGACATATGAGTGACACACTGTAATGACTTTTCTGTGATATTTCCACACTGTGGACGACTCAAAATGCATCTGGAAAGTCCCTGTTTCACCGTCACGTTAGATGTGATATTGCAGTCAGCCATGGATTTAATACATGGAAACATTTATGCTTCCAAAAACACGATCATTTTGAACATGAGATGCCACAGGGCAAAATGAAATGTCATCCATGAACACTGAACTGATCCCTGATAAATGTTTCACTGCAGAAACACTAAAATCTGAAGGTTTTAGTTTTGGTTTGAAGCTCACTCAGGCGTCAACTCAGTTTAGATCTTTATGGTCAAAGCTGACTGAAGAAAATAAAAACAAAGAAGCTCCTGATTCTCAAATCAGTTTTACTCCACTTTACCCTAATGCTAACAGTGGACATTTACAATGTTGCAGGTACTTTTTGCACTGTACTCTCCTGACAACAGATACACCGATCTGGTTAACGCAAATACCACCGACTTCTACACTTAATCTGAACAACACTGTATACAGGAACGCTAACTGCTTGTTGAGGCAGTAGTGCAGCATTGAGTGAAACGCTAACTTTGCCATATTAACACACCGTCTTTGTTGAGCTTTGCTAGCATGCTAACATTTGCTAATAAGCAAACAAAGTACAGCTAAGGCTGATGGAGGAGTCACTAAATTGCAATGATGGTGTCACATGCCAAATTCACAACAAAATGGTAAGCCAGAGAATCACTTAAGTTACTACAATGGATCCTAAAGAGGGTATCACTGTATGTGTAACAAAACACAATGCAATGCATCTAAATGTTGCAGAAATGTTTCACCAAGATCAAAGGTCAGAGGACCACCAGAGACTTAAGAATTCATTTTCCACTAAAGTGAACATTCATGCAAAAGTTCGTAGCACTTCATCAAACATTTATGTGATATTTTACTAAGAAAATGAAACTTTTAACCTCATCACGGTAGGATTCGATGTCTGGGAACCATGAATGTCTGGTAAAGATTTCGTGGACGTCAAAGCAGATATTTAAACCTGCAAGCGATGATCCAGTCATCAACATTGCCAGCTCGAGTCATGCTATTAGCACAGCTAAAATGAATGACATCATCTTCTCTTTGCTGCACGTTTATAGTCTGGCTTGTGTAAATTTATGCACCAAATCTACTTCAAACTCTCTCTTCATCAGTTTGATGAGCCTTTTTTTTAATCTCCTGTCAAGCACTGAGAGGAGCAGTGTGACCAGGTAAATGATTTATCACTTCTAGGGATGCACCATATTATCAGCATGATATTGGTATCGGCCAATATTGGCTTTAAAATTAACTATCGGATGTCGGTCAGCCGATATAATAACTGATCAAATAAAAGGCTGTTGTTTCCTTAAATAAACGTTGCGTCGACACCATGTTTCCCATGTTCCCTGTGGACAGACGTCACGTTTACTGACTTTGTCTCTTGTGAAACAGGTCAAATTTGTCCTGGTTGTGGGTTTTGCTCTGATTGTCTCAGGGAGAGCAGCATCCAGTTTGAAGTAGGATGGATCTGACTTGTTTGGTTTAAAAGCAGTTGTCATAAATAAATATGACATGTTTTACAGAATGTAAGTTCAAGTATTTTTCTTCTTTTGCGCAAGGGATGAATATTTCATCATTTTAGGCTTTGGATTTTATGCCTGCATTTACCGACGGGCCAACACAGTAAGAGTCTGTATAATAATACTGAATGTAAATTCACTATGGGGGAGACTTGATGATCTCTGTGATTAGTTATGGGGAAAAATATACGTATACATCAGTATCGGTATCGATTCTCGGCCAAATGAGATGTAAACCATCTGCATATCTGATATTGGCAACAAATCCAATATCATGCATCCCTGATCACTTTGTTCTTCAATTTATACTCTATCTACACAATCTATGAATGAAAATATCATGTGCACTTTTACATCCATTCAGTGCTCCTCATCCTCCGGAGTCTCTGCATCATCTGAGTAGTTCGAGACACGTCAAGTCAACAGGGATGACCCTGCTGCTTCACTGGTGACAGTAAAAGGCATCAAAAGAAGACTTCCATCGCGTATCTGTCAAGCCTTCAACGGCATGTCAGCACACAATGGGAGTTCAGGCTGAATGATGGAGGCGGTGCACCACGCTGTGATCATCAAAACCACCAAAAAGAAAAATTGATAAAAACACTGCCTTTTCTTTTCCCACAGCGCTGAGATACACATCAAAGAAAAAGCAGAAGAATCTCCATGAAAAGGTTCCTGACTCTTTTGTCTGCATGGATCCTCACGGTTAAGTTTGAATCCTAAACCTGAGAATGAAATACGACCAACAGAAATGTTTCTTACAAGCAGCAGCTGAATCAGATGATAAGCAGGAAAACTGAGCGCAGTTGTGTCCAGGAAGAACAGCGAGAGTTCAATCCTAATCTATTCAGTCGCTTCTCCCTCACTCAGATCAAATTTCTAAAAAACAGAACGGGACCATTTTTACTTTTCCTCTGGGTTTAATTTCATTGCAGATGCCAGAAATATCTTTAATGGGTGATAACATATTCTGGACTCTGAAATGCATTAAACCATCAGGGCCAAGTGGAACTCTGCACGAAAATCTAAATTAATAAAAGTATTTATTACACCTTAAAGACTTTAAATGAACAGTTTATTTACACACAACTATGACTCAAGAAGGGTAAACGGCATAATGAGAGCTGGAACAGTTTTAACAGAATAAACCTCTGGTCTGCAGGAAAACTCATGTTCTAAAAACGGTTTGAGAATCTTTGAGCGGGGTGATTTTCTGCAGCTTTCTCTTTTGACAGACAATCTCAGAGTGTCAATGAGGCAGCAAAAAGCCACCGCAGGAAGGGATCTACAGCATCCACAGGCATATGGTGCTGTTTACGCAACACCACTTGAATTTACTTGTGCTGAAAAAACACATCTGCTGAGCACAGCGAAGCAACGATGAGCCAGAGCTGCACACAACAGCAGACAGCAGCTCAGTCTGAGGGAGAAATCTGATTTAAATTGAAGAGCTCAGTTTCTGTCTATGAAGCCGTTAAATGTAGTTTTCCCTCCACAAAACATTTTTAAAGCAATGCAAAAGGGAAAGTGGCACAACAAAACTGCATAAAGTCAGAAAACACACATTACAGAGTGATTGCACAATCTTAACATTTAATCTAAAATCACAGATAAAATGCAGGACATGAGATCTAATGTTGTTGTAAAGGAGAAAAATCGTGTGTTTTACCCAAAAAAATCATTCGAGCGCCTCCACAATATGACTCAACTGAGCAGAAAGCTAGATCCACATTTAAGTTTTGTTCATCAACATCTGTACATAATTTTGAATCAGTCTGTTTGATTTAACAACATCTGTGTAACGTGGCAAAAAAGGAGGTGCGTTTTCTTACTACAGGGACCAGAGTTCCACCACAAATCAAACCTGCATCCACCACTAGAGGCAGTAAACTCGCCTAAAGAGACACTGCAGAAATACTGAAGAACAACAACAACAATAAGCGCTGCATCTGTTTACAGTACATTCAAACAAACTGTGTGACCTGATGTCAGTCAGCAGCAACCTCAGCGGTGTCAAATACATTTTTCTGTGACTGCTTCAAAATAAAAGCCATCATGTTTTTGCCAGTTTAATGGTGTTAATGTGAGACAGCAGCAACAGCAGGAAACGTTGGGTTAGCAATACAAGAGACATAAAACAGCTTTGTAGCAGCTGTGACGAGCGATCTTTGAACAGGAAGGATCAACAAGCTGATGACAAACAAGCAGTGACACTGAAGCACATGCTGCACTGGTTCCTGCACACCGCTGCCGACTCCTCAGTAAGGAAAGTAGCTACTGACTGTCCCAAAAGTAACTATAAGTAGCAAGATGGCATCATCAAGTAATTTGCATGAGTAATTTGCATATAGTGGGCGTTATATGGTGGAGAAGAAAGGATTAATGTCCTTGGAGAAGTAGACAAAAAGTGAGTGAAAAATTGCTGAAATGTGTTTAGAAGTACAAATGACCTTTTTTCCATTGATCCTTGTTTTATTTTATGCACAATTCAATCAACTGATAATGAAAAAAGAACTAGAAACACAAGCGGACAGCTACTTTAAATTTTACAGTGGAAATATCTCAGTTTTCAAAAGAACTTTATCACTTTGACACATTCACACACCACTCTTTAAGCCAAGGTGGGGCCAGGCTTGCACACACACAATTTATTTGGAGCTTTGGCTCAGAGTGGACTGCAATGCTGCTACGCAGTGAGACTGACGCCTGAGTGCTTTGACACTGGGGAGGGGCTCGCAGCAGCCCCCACTGCTCGTTAAGGACGTGAACTGTGGAACAGAGTAAGTAACGTGCTTTCACATCACTTTGATGCTGTTGTTGTCACCACAAACACTTTCCCAAAGACCAGAAAAAGTCGCTAGTTTCGTTGCTAATCGCTTTTGAAAATTTAAGTCACCAAGGGGGTCAGATCCAGCGACAGAGTCACTGAGGTGGCAACACTGACTGCTAACAACAATCAAGACTTTTCTACAGCTATTTTTAAAAAAGGGATTAAAAAGAAAATCATGGAAAAAAATCATTAATAGGATCAAAATGTATTATATAACTAATGCATAACTAAAAAGAGTGATAACACTAACCTGCGAGGCTGATTAGGTTCCTTGTTGCAAATCCCCAAGAATCTAAAATAAACCGGCTGCATTGATGTTAATGCATGTAAAGTGCAGTTTTGTAATGATATTTATTACATTACTTTCAGAAATGAGATGAGATGCCACAGAAAAACAAAATGATGCTCTGAAGAGACTAATTAGCAGCTAATGGAATGAGACAAATCAGATCCCTCCCTGAACCTGACAGGACAGCAGAGCACTGACATCATGACGTGCAGCACGTGACTGCAGCTGCAGAGAGGCGATGGCAAGTGTCCAGCATCAGACTGAGGCAGCGGACCATGTAATTACTATATACTACACAATTTATGGAGCACTGCCACACAGCAAAGACTGAGTGCAGTGAGAAGCCTTCAGGTCCGAGCACCACGCAGCACAGAGACACAGTCAGACCCAGTCTCTCATGTCCACTTCATCTGATGTTTCTAATATATTCTCCAACACTCTCTCAGGTTGGACAATATTCCCTCTTTTGTTGAGTTTAAACGTAAGATATCTGACTACTGTGTGTCTACTTGCAACTGTTTTTCATTTTAATTTTTCTTTTTTAGTTGTTCTGTATGTTCACTCGTCGTCCCTGTAACTGAGGGAAACCTCAGTGACCAACCAGTTAAAACAGAGGTCTAAATGATTTTTTTTTTTTTTTTTTTTTTAAGTGGTACACCGCTCATTACCTTTTAACTGAATTCATGACATGACGACATTCTGCTATCTTCAGTGATTAACCAAGAGCTCAACAGGAAGTTTTGCAATGTGCCAAAAACGTTGGCAAAGGACATGTTTCCAAAAATCATTTGCAATCAAATTAAAGGCGAGTCAAGTATTAATTATTTGTTCCTAAATAAAGCCAAAGTTCGTCCTCTGGACTGAGACAGTTTAAATGTCTTTTAGCAGCCATACATCACTGTGAAAATGATATACACTGTACGTTTTGCAAACAGCAGTCTCTCACAGTGTCAAACTTGCAACATTAAATAGACAAAAGCTCTGGAGCTGCTGCTGATGACCGTGTATGGAAACTAGATTTGGTGGAAACTGTGGCTCCGTTCTGGATGACTGACCAGAGACAGACGCTCATTTTCTGTCTCCAAACTGCTCTGCAGAACACAAACAAAGGACAGGCTTCATCATAATGTATTTAAACCATTCAACATTGGTTTAAGAACAAAAGAAGCAACACTTTTATGTACAAATATGCACATATACTGACACATTGCACATTTACATCAAAACTAGCATAAAAACTTTTACTATTTAGTCTTCTTCCACAATTATATAGTAAGAGAATAATGTGGGTGGATGAGGCAGAGTACACCTGAGAGGTTAGAACATCTGATAATAAGTGCGACATGAGTAATTTAATCAGTTTATGACTGAAGACATGTTCCTGTAATTTTGACTTTTCTTGAAACTGCAGTAGATAACTTCATCAAATAACCTAGCAAGCTAACGTTAGCTGTAGCATGAGACTCATCGGGAAGCAAATCAGCTGCAGCCGTTTGCTCCGGCTCGCTCTTTATTCGGTTTGTTGTCTCTCTCTTTTAAGTCCAGTTTGAACTGACACCAAACGGTTGCAGGGAAAGTTGCAGCAGAGTAAACTGGTCCGTCTCAGCTCGAGCTCGAGCTGACTGACGGTGTGACTTGCAGACACTCTGTTGTCGGCAGAGGCGAGTCAGAGCACGGTGAGCTAATCAGCTCGTACCAACGTCACCTGTCGCTAAGAAGCGAAGCATAGACCGGCCAATCAGGACAGAGAGTACAGAGAGCATCACTGATTTCTTGGGAGGGCTTATTGGAGACCAATTTAGCAGAGAATGGTGTCATTTTTCAACCACTATTACACTGTTTAATCAGGTTTTACATCAAAATGATAAAAGTTAAGCCAAAAAAGTTGTCTAGTTTCACATTAAACTGCACCTGAGGAAAATATTGTTTTTAAAGCGGTAATTTATTATAATAATTTTTCAAAAAATCATTTTATCTTCAAGTCATTAAAATGTCAGAAAGAAACAAAAGGGAAAAATGTCCATCACCACTTTACGAACACATTGGTGTTTCATCAGTATGTGGTGTTTGATGAGTTGTGTCGAACCTAAAGTCATTCAGTTGAAGGGATATTCCAGAATTTTTACATTTTTGACTTGCCCAGTCCTATTCCTACTGACAGAGACCATTTTCAGCTCATTGCATGCAGTACAGAGTTTGGACAGCTCGCCATTTCCCTACTATTGCTAATGCTAATGTCAGTAAAGGGACCCAACAGTTGCCACTACCAAACAGGAAGCTGCTGAACTCTTTACTTCCTGTGGCTGCTAACCCAGATCAGAGCCACAAATTTAAGAAATTCAGCCGTAGTTTGACTTCTAAAATTATCGTACAAAGACATGAATTTGCCTCAACAGACGGTCGTCATATTAGATCTGCTTTGGGTGCACTGTGGAGGGTTTAATCAGAGTTTCGTGGTGGCAGCTGCTGAACCCCTTAATTTGCATTAGCATCAGCATTAGCAGCGAAACGGCGAGCTGTCCAGACTCCATACTACATGCGATGAGCTGAAAATGGTCTCTGTCCATAGGAATAAAACTGGGTGTGTTGAAAATGAGGCCCTATGTCAAAAACTTAACATATCTCTTTTATATCTCTAACAAAATAACACACATTAAAAAGCACGACCTTTCGCATTTAAGAAGCTGCATCCAGAGAGTAATTATTAAGTTTCCTTTTCTTATTTAAAATGATACACTTCTCGCCAAAAACATAGTTAAACCAAAAGAAACTGGTTGGAGAACTAAAGAACGAAAAGTGTTTAAGGGGAACTACAACCCATATTTTGAATCGGTTCATAATATGCAAAAACTGACAACTGCTCAATGTACCAAAAATACAAACTCTCATTAAATGCTGCAAACCGAACAAGTATCATTAATCATAAAATCAGCGATCAATATTTAGTAGAATGGGCCCAGTTGTTTATTACAGCTTTGCTGGATCTTGGCATGCTCAATCAATAGCCAATCAATACCTTATTAAGTTTAATCAGGTGTGTTTGTGCTGAAATTTAACAAATATATAAGCAGCTGTGAGACGAACAGGAGAATCAATACTGATGCTGGAGTCTCATTTTAGTTTTAATTATTCAGCTCACGCACAAACGAACCACTTAAATGAGTCATTTTTTTTTTTAACTGACATTACTTCTACATGGTATTTTGTTTGGATTTGATCTCAGTGCACTTACAAAATGTCTGGTGTTTTAGTGTCTGCAGTCATGTGTCAGCGAGCTTGATGAGCAGTGAAGCTTTTGAATCGAAAACAGCCTTTTAAAAGCAGGCGTGTGTCTTTTAAGCCACAGAGCAAATCCAATTAAACTGGCACTGCCTCTGAATGAATCTCTATCAGCAATCAAATCTTCTGGATCTGCCAGAGACTGAATGAAAGTGATCATGTTAGGACTTCAGCCACGGGCATATCAATTAATTCTGCAGCAAAGGAAGAGTTTCCAGGATCTGTGTATTCTTGGAACTGCAGAAGTCTCAATTTACCCCCGTTTCATTTGGAAACGTGAGAACATCAGGGCTCTGGCTTTAAATAGTTTCCTGTGAGGCTGGAGCAGGAGCAGAATCAGATAATGAGAGGCACACATGTTCATCGCTTGAGCTCAGAGTCATCGTGTTCTTGTTTTGATCTCAAGTCACTGAAATCTGAAAAACGTAGTTTCATTTTACATCGCATCATCGTACACTGACAGGAACTGTTAAACGTTAGCTGTTGTGGTCTCGTTTGTCACAGCTGATGACTGCCTCTGATGATGCTGTAGAAAGTTCACGATCTACATGAGACGTTTCTCCCTCCCAAAAAATATATTATACTGCGTTTTAGCTTTGTGGCAGTAGGGGGCAGTACTGCACGCCACTGCCAGTCGCCAATAAAACAAAGATTTAATTTTCCTTTTTGTATGCTTTTGTACAGCTATGACTGCAGACTCTCTGTATTTTGAGTGTCATTAGGGTTGTCCTTATTATTTTAAATATTTTTCACAGGTGACTATACTGTTATTAAGAATTCTTGAGGCCATGATAACCGTGTAGTGATCAATTTTCTGTGTATAAAAATGTTTCTGCACAGGTTTTCAGCATCAGTGCAACTGTTTAATTATCTTTGAGTCTGATAACAGTGTGCCAAGCAGAAAAATACATGCATGTGACACGTATGTACAAAACTGGAAAACTGTTAATGCCTCAGCGTTGACAACTGGTTAAAAGACATTTCAGATTTATCGTCGATGGACCGGGACACCTCAGCCCTCTGTGAATTTGACCGTGGAGATGAAGGACTCTAGATCTGCATTAAAATGTACTTGAAAAATAGGCCATATGATTAAAATAACTACTTTAATTGATGTATGCATGTATGTAAACACTGGGCGATGGGGAGTGGAGTGTGAGGGTACCAGCCGGTGGCCTGTGAAAATCCGGTGTGACGGTTTGTGTACATGGAGTGCGGCTGTTTTGTCCCTTGTTTAAAGAAAAAGAAAAGGGAAATAAGAGTGTAAATTGCAATAAAGCTCGAAAAACTCTGCCTTGCTTGTGCGGCGCTAACGTTAATGTAACAGGATATTTACCTTCTGTAACACAAGTGCTGCTTGTTGGGAAGCTGAGAAACTCTTTCAAAGAGTTTCAAATACACTGAGAATATTCACAATCAATCTGGATTTTTTTTAATAAACTATCTATAACGAGTAAATCTTTTTTTTCTTCAAACGAGCCTGTAAGTCAATTAATTTTGCATCAATCCAAAAAAAAAAAAAAAAAAATTGGTGAAGCTTTTCAGTATTTCTTGCTGCATTAGCTGCTGGTGTAGTGTGAAACTAAACATTTTTTCAGAGGATAGAGGTTTGACATTTCCAAGAGAAATTCTGTAAAAAAGTTTTCTTTTTGTCTGTTTTGTCTTTTCTTTGTTTCTCATTTTCAGGCAAAAGTCTCACAATGAAACGTTGAATGTTGGCAATGTTTGAAAATGTTAACACGGGTCAGGAGAAAGAGAAAAGAACAAGCAGAGGAAGAGGATGGAGATGTGGGGGGCAGAGTCAGACACAGAGGGATTTTTTTTAACATTCTGGTCAAAAATTGTGTTTGGTTTTCTGGCTGAGAGGTTTCAGAGCAGTCAGACTTCATCAGATCGAGGAGAGAAACTGAAACTACAAGTGAAAGACGAGTCGATCTGATGCGAGCGCCGTCTGCTCATGCTCGACTCAGACTCAGACTCAACTATGGTGTCTGCAGAGAGGCTGTGTGTGTGTGTGTGTGTGTGTGTGTGTGTGTGTGTGTGTGTGTGTGTGTGTGTGTGTGTGTGTGCAGCATCATTTACACTGTTAAGGTCAAGGACTGAAATTAATTTCAGTGATGAGCCCGTTTGGACAGTTTATCCATGGAAGTGGGTTAATTGTAATTATAAGTCCAGCTTCTTCATCTGTGCTGGAATGTGGTGATTTTTTCACTCTGAGTTTGTCCTTATTTTCACCCACTCAGAACTTTTCTGGTTCACAACTACTCAAGTACAATGTACTGGTCTGTAACACAGAGTGAGGACACAGTACGTGCCAACATGAGAGAAGTAAGTTAAGTTAAAAAGCAAATGCATGACAGGTCAGTGTTTAAAGGTAAAGTTTGAACTGAAGAAACATTCAGACTGATTCTAAACTTCAGTATTGTTGCAGAACAAGTTTTCAGCCTCTGGCTGTAGTTTCACATGAAGTCTGTCCAACCAAATCAATAATTACCTGATAGTCTGTGCTGATCATTTAAACTCAGTGTTTTGTGTACTAGTATTGCTGCCAGCACAGTGTGTGTTTCTGTGTGTGTGTGTGTGTGTGTGTGTGTGTGTGTGTGAGAGACTGTGAGTGTGTTTGTTTGTATGTGTCTGTAATGTCCTCATGCTCAGTCAACTGATGTTGCCATTAGCTGTTGTGTCACGTTTGTATTTTTGTGCATTTGTGTGCGTGTGTGCGTGTGTGTGTGTGTGTGTGTGTGTGTGTGTGTGCAATAAGCTATTCCAACAGCAGGAAATGTGTGTCTTTTCCTGTGTGCATATGTGTTTGTGTTTAAGTGTTTTTGTTTCTCCTTTTTTTCTCTCTCTCTGTGAGGTCTAATTTGAATTTAATTCAAAGTGAGGACGTCTGTGAACAGCATGTCCATTCCTCACTGGGGATGCACGATATTGTATTTTTTGCAGATATGCAGATATTTTACATCTCATTTGGCCGAGAATTGATACCGATACTGATGTACACGTATATTTTTCCCCATACCTAATCGCAGAGATCATCAAGTCTCCTCTGCAGTGAATTTACATACAGTATTATCATGCAGACTTTTAGCATGTTGGCCCGTCGGTAAATGCAGGCATAAAATCCAAAGCTTAAAATGATGTAACATTCATTGCTTGTGCAAAAGAAGAGAATACTTGAACTTATATTCTGTCAACCATGTCATATTTTTGATGACAACTGCTTTTAAACCAAACAAGTCAGATCCATCCCACTTCAAACTGCATGCTGCTCTCCCTGAGACAATCAGAGCAAAACCCACAACCAGGACAAATTTGACCTGTTTCACAAGAGACAAAGTCAGTAAACGTGACGTCTGTCCACAGGGAACTTGGGAAACATGGCGTCGACTCGAGCGTTTAATCGAGGAGGGAGCAGCTTTTTATTTTATCTGTTATTATATCAGCGGATACTGTCGTGCTGGTAGATATCCAATTAAATTTAAAGCCAATACAGCCGATACCGATAACGTGCCAATAACATCCTGCATCTGTACTTCTCAGACCTTCAGAAGGTTTTCAGATGGTTTAAGTCTATCTTTAGCACCAAGGTCAGAATTTACTGTTCAGCTTTGGTTTATGCTTTTTGCTGTTACATATGCATTTCAAAGAGGGTCCTCACAACTGTGGAAGTAAATGAGTGCATGTGTACTGCAGCAGGGTAGCGGAGGGGGGATTAACTGAGCATGAAAGACAACAGATGACCTCTGGTGCTTTAGCGCTGCTGCCAATCAAACATCTGCCAGCCGGAGGCTCAAGGACGACCGCAAACCATCCAGACAGCCAAAACGCCACACACAGTCCTTCACGCTCACATTCACCTGTGGACGCCGTCCGTCCGTCTGTTAACCGTCTACATGCAGAGAACGGCTCGCGGAGGTTCGTCTGGTCCTGGATGAGGAACGTTTCTGGTAAATTATGTAAATCTCCGTCACCAGCCTCAGAGAGCTGAAGCTGCTCGTTGTGTCAGTGGATTCTGAGGCAACAACAGTGGAAAATGTGGAAGTTGTTTCCACGCCGATGTTACCGTGACAACAGCTGCATCATCATGATCATGTCCCAGAAAGCCTCTTAAACAGGATAAAGCGCAAAAGCAGCAGGAAATGAATTAAGCTGGAGGAAATATTTTGTTCAAGAAGGCACAAAACATTTTCATATCGTGCTCTCTGTTTGTCTGGTAATTGGTTTTGGTGAGAGGAGGGTCATGTGACAGGAACCAAGCATGTGGCTCGACGAGCTGCTTGTTAACATCATGCAAACAATGATCGTCACTACATGAGATTTCAGGCTGTGTTTTAAATAACTTCTCCTTCAAAAAATATGCGTTTTAAGACAAGCACAGGGCCCGATGAAGTCTGTTTTTTTTTTAAATTCCATTTTATTTTTTCCTTTTTTTTTTTTTTTTTTTTTTAAGATATTTTTTTGGGCTTTTTGTGCCTTTATTAGGACAGGACAGCTGAAGAGTGGACAGGAAA
>JAPQLA010000004.1:24504865-24535282 GCA_029822935.1 Naso vlamingii | reverse complement strand
AAGAGTGGACAGGAAACAGGGGAGAGAGAGGGGGAATGACATGCAGCAAAGGGCCACAGGTGGAATTGAACCCGGGTTCGCTGCGGCGAGGACATAGCCTCTGTATATGGGGCACCTGCTCTACCAACTGAGCCACCGGGCGCCCCTATTTTTTCCTTTTTATTTTATTGAAATACTGTTTATTTTACATTTTACTTTAAATTTACCATTAGAGTGTGTTATTAATGTCAATGAATAAAATGTTGATGCAAGCAACACTGCACTAACGAGGGCTTTAAACAAACAAAATAATGCATACACCATATTGTACTATGCTTTGCATTGCTTTAAGTTAAACCAAATATGTGACTACAAACAACACAGCTCATTTCATGGAGGCCCGGCTAGCGTTAGCAGCAGCAGCAGCACGGTGTTTTTCCTTGTTTTTCACATGGGCTTTAGACCGCCAGTGGTCTTTGCACAAATCTACACGCTTCCAGTCTTCAGTATGTTGACAGAATTTGCAAAACAGCAAATCACCTGATGCATAGAAGTAGTTTGGAAACTGCTCGGCTCTGTATTTTGGGGTATATGATGAGTTTCATAGTTTTTTGCCGACGTCTCAGGCAGCTGCTTCAACATGCGTGCATTGTTTGGGAGGGAGGCGGGAGTGTAGGAGATAAATGTTCCTCTTTCTCCCAACGTAATGTTAACACATTAAATATTTTCTACATCTGAATAAAAGTAATTTAACAAATAATAATGAGCAGGTTCGTCACTGTACTGTGAGATTTCTGGCAGGTTTCAATCTTTGGCATGAACTCATTTTCATACGTAAGAGATGAGCAACAAAATAACCTGATCTGTGTCGGTTATATGGACCCAGAAGATCGGAGCTGATTGACTTTTCTTGGATATTAAAGACTCCAACCTGAGCCCCAAAGCAAAGGAGCAGAAAATGAGGGAGCCTGTGAATGCACTTGACATTAAAACTGTATTTAAACAGGCCTCAGGGTTAATCAAGTGAAATTTCATTGATCAAAACCTTTACAAACTGCACAGCCGGGCTGATATCATAAGACAAGTGACTAGTAAATCAGTTATCCAGTTACACACAAAATTAAAAATAAACTATGAGCTATATTTGACATGATTCAAGATATTCAGGTTTTAAAAATATGTATTTGGAGGCATTTTAAACTTTCATGACTGACTGAGCGATGTGTGACTCAGTCACATGAGTCACTGCAGCTGCTGAAGTGAAACGGCACAAGATTTAATTCATAAAACCCACAACAAGAGCTACAAATCATCAATCCTCAGCATCACATCATGGCCCATCCCTCACTTGCTATGACAACATGAAACCTCCCCGATTGGCCTGGAGGTGTGTCTGTCAAGCAGAACCAGGCAGCTGATTGGACGGTCGGGATGAGTGGGCTCAATGGTTCAGGCAGAGAGCAGATCAATGGCCGCCACCATGCAGGTTTGTTCTCCGACACACAGACCCGGACTCTGTTAGCCTCGCTTGCTCTGTCACTGCCACACACACACACACACACACACGGTGTGTACTGCAAGGCTGTGCACGCACACACACACACACACACACAAACGCAGGCGAGTCACAAAATAAAAAACAGCCCCCTACCCGACTCGTTGTTCTCTGAATCCATCTTGGTGGAGGCGAAGCGGAGGACGGCCTGGCAGGTGGACCTCGATGCCTCGGTCTCTCTCTCTCTCTCTCTGTGTTTCCACCCTCACCCTCTCTCTCTCTTTCCCCCTCACTCACTGACTCTCATCTTTGACCTTGCAGTGTTTGTGTTTGTCCTCGCCGGCGGCGGCAGCAGCAGCAGCAGCAGCAGATCTGCTGAAGGCTGCAGGTGAAGCTGCAGTGCTGCAGAGTCGAGTCCACACAGCTAAAACAACCCAGAACCCCCCAGTGCAGATTCCTCCAGAGAGATGAGGGGGGAACACTTAAACACCCAACACACACACACACACACACACACACACATACACATGGCAGACACGAAAGAATGAGTGTGTTTTGTGTTTCTGTGAATGTGAGGGTTTATGTGTGTGTGTTTGTTGGGTTGAAGGTGTTTTAATCATCCTGATTGGAGAGTAATTATGCAGATTTACTGAATGGGACAGCTGCTGCAGGAATTTAGCATTTCATGATGTGCGTAAGTGTGTGTGTGCAGTGTGTGCAGTGTGTGTGTGTGTGTGTGTGTGGGAGGGGCTCTGTGGTTGTGTAACCGAGAAAGTTTTTGTTTTTTTGGTTTTTTTTTTGGATGTGTGCCTTTTTACAGTCGATGTACGTGCTTGTGTTTCTATCTTTGTGAGGAGCAGTCTGAGTTTTAAACCTGGAGCGCCCTGGTAGCTTATTTGGTGGCGCGGGCACCTGAGTCCTTGGTGCAGCATCACCCAGGTTCAAGTCCACCCTGTGGCCCTTTGCTGCCTCTCATCCCCTCTCTCCACTCATTTCCTGTCCAGTCTCTCAGCTGTCCTTATCAGTCAAGGCAAAAAGCCCCAAAAATGTATTTTAAAAAAGTGAAGTTCCTTTTTAAATTACAGAAAAAGGGAAGACATTAAAAAAAGACATTTTTCAAAGAAAGTTTGAAGTGCAAAGGACAATCTTTTTGAGTTTTGATCCCAGTAACATCAGAAGATTAACTAAATTTAAATGACATGTCATTAAAAAGAGAAATTTGAAAGCAAAGAGGCGTTTTGGGAAAGTGAGGACATGTTTATAAAGTGAAAGGAACACTCTCCAAATAATTTTGAAGAGTGATTCTCTGGACATTTATGCTATTTGTTAAAAGTCAGTGACTTTGGGAAATGATAACAAAGTCTTTTTATAGAAATTGAGGGTGAAAATAGTTTGAAAAGTGAAAATGCGATTGTGTACATTCAGTTGATCAGGACCATGACCGCTCTAGAGGGCTGTGCAGGTTAGGGTTAACCCTAAACGTGCAGACAGCAGCGCTCTCTCAGCTCTGGGCTCCTCGTTCTTTCAGTGAAGTTTGGTGAGAGTTAGGCTGGCACTTTACTGATCCCAAAGTGGGGGATTCATCTTTATCAAACCTCTATTTTAAAAAAAAGTTTGGCTTGGTTAAAAATAGGTTTGCATTTTATTCCCAATTGCAAATCGAGTGTGGCATGAAAACATCTGAGATTTTATTTGTAGGCCATAACGAGCAGCCCTACATAGCGTGATTCACTGTCACATTTATGTGGTGCTTCCCAGTTCATTTACAAATCGAATGGCTCTACACTCCATGTCGACCCGTTCACACGCACACATTCACGCATTACAGGCAGGGCCTTCTCACAAAGTGCCATCATGACCAGAAACACTCACGCTGAAGGAGGAGCCGCTGCAGCAGTTTTTTGCTCGGACACTTTGACCTGCAGCCTGGAGGAGCCGAGCATCAAACCGACAACCTTTAAATAAGTAAAACTGCTGTGACTGCAGAGCCACAGGACCCCTCCTGACCAGGGTGTGTGTGTGTGTGTGTGTGTGTGTGATCGTCACAGATGGCTGCAGCAGATACTATCATGCCACATGCTAGTCAGACACTAATTTTAGAGTCAGTCAGAGCAGAAAACACAGCAAACAAACAAAACCACAGTGATGCTCGATTTCCAGAAAAAAATGACAAAAAACACCTTCAATGAAATTCTTCTTTTCCTAAACTCGGCTGTATTTCTCTGAATTCTGATGTTTCTTTTAATTTTTTAGCTGACTGAAACTGGTTGAGGATTGATGTTTTGTCTTGTAACTACTGAAGTATTAACTGTGAAAATTCTCTCCAACTCTCAAACACTCTGTTGATCAGCCAAGAAATCATTTCAGCCAAACAGACTGTGACGATGAATCTGCTAATTATTTATCAGTTAATCTGTAAATCTCAGAAAACTTTAACTACTAAGTCCAAAACCCAAAAGATATTTACATTTCAATCAATTTAAAGAAGACAAACACGCAACACTTTAGCAAATGTCAGAATTTTAGGGCCTGACAAGGTGCATTCAGTATTTTTGCTAGAAAACAAACTAACAATCAGTCATGAAATCATTCTCACTGATGGTTTTCTGACAACCAGCTAATTGATTAATTGACTAATCATTGCAGCTCCTCGCATTTTCACTGACGACCTACTCGCAGGTTTGTCTCTGTGTGCAGATATTTCTTTAACCCCAGTTACACAATACATGACAGAAAACAAATTTAAAATCAAAAAATAAAGAAAACCTTTCACAGAAGCCTGAGGTCTCCATCTCAACGGTGGGAAAACCGTCAGGTCAGTGAGTTCAGACGCTCTTTCAAAGGACTTAAAAACAGCAACTCAAACCCAAAAAAGGACAGAGTGCAGAGCCGGAGGGTCGAGCAGCGAGCGTCTGCCTGCTGCTGGTCGATGGAATGTGCTCAGAAAACAAATATGTGTGCAAGAAGTGGATGACCTGACATTCAGACCAAAGATGGACAGCAGTGTTAGGAAACTCACGTGACACTAAGATGAAAGGCATTGTGGGAGCTGTAGCTTTTATAATAAGTTTAAGTGGAAAAGTAGAGTCTGCATTACAAACAGGCAGCATAGACACTGAGAAGTTCACACCAACAGCCAAAGGTTTGGAGATCTGAGTGCTGCTCCCTCACATGAATGTCAGCAGGTCCGACGAACTATCAGGTTAAATTTGCTTCCTAACCTGCAAGTTAAGTCCAAGTTATTCCTTAAATTTATGCAGATTTTTAAAGCACAGAAGGAAGCGAAGAAAGCACTTTGGATCTCAACAAGAGGCCCTTTCAACGGAGGGCCGATTGATTTCTGTGATCATGGAATCTCAGACAGAATCGCTGAACTGGCCAATAAAAATGGAATCTATTCTTAAACACAGAATACCAGCAAACTGACCGTAATTTGACTAATCTAATGGACTATCTAATGGTAGAATTAGCTTGAAAGGTTTAAAAAAAAAAAAAAAAAAAAAAAAGGAATTCTAATAACTTAAAATGGAAAACACAGAATTTGGGAGAAAATAAAAAGGATTTGGAAAAAAAATAAAACAGATGTCATAGGGTCATATACATATATAAATGCTCACTGAAACATCTATTATTTTACCTCAGCTGCTGAGAAACAAAGAACGTCTGGAGCCATCGATGTAAGTGGACCTCATGATGAGAACATGAGCGACTTTCTTTAAGAAAGTCTTTTAATTTGTTTGTCAGAAAGCAAACAGTTTGTTTCCACATAACACTCTCTCATTTTCATTCAGGTCCTCTGATTCAGTCCATCATCATTTGCATACAAACAATTTCTCATTAACTTGCACAGAGTCGTGTTTGGTTTTTTTTTAACTAACACAAAGAAAATTTTAGTATCTGTGTGAAAAACAGATAGTTGTTGCATGCTGCTGTTGTTCTGCTGCAGTCCTGCTGTTCAGCATCTCTGAACCGACACCTGTCTGATGTTGATAGAGACGCGAACAAACATCCGACTACAAAATGAACCAGAGAAAAATCCTTCAAAAAGAAAGAAAGGTGCTAAGCCGAGCGTCGCACAACAAGCGCGCAGAGATAAAAGCTTCTCTTTCTGCAAAGATGCGACCGGCGGAGGAAGCAGAGGGAGGTGCGTCTCCTTTGAAGTTATATTTAGGCCAAATCCTCCTTTGCAGAACAAACTGTCTTTCACTATGCATACAAATCACAACGGCAGCTGAGGAAGGAACCGTCCTATAAGAGCACAGGAACCTCCTGCACACATCCAATTAGCCAGCGGAGCATCAAAACAAGGCAGGCCCGCTGGGTTTGATCGAATCTGACTCATTCTGCATCTCAAACACTCCTGATCCACCAGGGATGGAGACACACGCAGGGTGACTGGGTTCTCATCAGACCCAGTCTGTGAGATCTAAACACAGAGAGACGTCCCTGCAGGCGGTCCACATCCATTTACACACATTTACAACAAACTGAAACCTAAACCCGTATGATGCTAAATCAACCCGCCATGGATTCCTTTTTAACAGCAGGTGAACGAGAAAACAGGATGAAGTTTCGTCTGACAAATTTTAGTGTTTAGTCCCAAATAATCTAATTCATCAGGAGACGATCTTGCAATTTGACATAATCGGCACTGGGCACCGGCAGCCCTCACAAAGCCAATAAACAAACATCAGCAAAATGTAAATTTGCAAAAGCTGTGAACAGCAGCTAAAAATGTTGGGATGCAAAATACTGTGTCTTTGTTTGAATGTGGAACTCTTGTTTTTTAGGTTGCAGTAGATAACTCAGCAAACAAGTCAGCGAGCTAACGTTAGCTGTACCATGAGACTCGTTGGGAAGCAAATCAGCTGCAGCCGTTTGCGTCGGCTCGCGCTTTATTTCATTTGTTGTCTCTCTCTCTCTTAAGTCCAGTTTGAACTGAGACCAAACGGCTGCAGGGAAAGTTGCAGCGGAGTAAACTGGTCCGTCTCAGCTCGAGCTCGAGCCGACTGACGGTGTGACTCACAGACTCTCTGTTGTTGACAGAGGCGAGTCACAAGACGGTGAGCTAATCAGATCATACCAACGTCACTTGTTGCTAAGAAGCTCAGTAGACCGGCCAATCAGGACACAGAGTACAGAGAGCGTCACTGCTTTTCCATTCTTCTGCGAAATCGGTTCCGGCTAACTCAAAGTGTTGGCTCCTGGAATCATTTGGGCCCACTGTTAAGAAACTGGTGCACTTAGAATATGCTGAATTAGTTATTAGCTGTTTGCAGTGTTAAAACATTACGATTCACAGGCAAGTTCTGCAGTCAGACATAGAAAAATATGCTAATTCTGAAATAATAATGGACGTTTATCCTTGAGGGACATCAGAGAAAACCATCTCCGCAAAAAACCCAAAGTGCAGTGACGTACTGAAAAGTCATTTTTTAAGCTTCTACTGAGGTTCTCGAGCGGAGCTTTGAATGTCTGTTGTCAGATTTAACGGGGACAGAGAGTGTCGAGCTTTTCTCTGGACGCAGATTACCTTCCTCGAGTTAATCACAAAGATCCTGGCACATTCAGGGGAAATGTCCTTGAGCCGACCTTTTATCTCTGCATCTCTGACCGTGAGCTCACGTGGATGTTCAGGCAGACTAAAGCAGCAGCAGCAGAGTGAGCGACGCCAGCGACGGAGGTTTGTCCTACATGATGACTTAATTGAGATAGTTAACACTTTGAGGATAATGAGCACCGCTAGACCACCACAGGCCCAGGAGTGAGAGCTACGAAACAGGATGCACACACACACACACACACACACACACACACACACACAAACATACACACACGAAAATCTGTGTCAATTATTAATAACAACAGTCATGACGTGGCTCTCCAAACCAACGCTGTTCGTTCACTCTGTCTCAGTGAGACTCAAACTCACTTCAAAACATTATGATCCACTACTGAAAGTGATGGCACACAACACACACACACACACACACAATTAACCTGACAGAATTTGTCCAGTTCCACTTCGCTTGCTGACGTACCATCATTGGTATCAATGACAGAACAGCAGCTTGTTAAAACCTTCACTTCTCTTTAACAGTTTTTCTGAACAGGAAGCAGTTTTCAGTGTCAACACTGAAGGGACAGCTGTCTGGGTTTTTGTTTTTTTTTTTTAAAGGGGAGTTGTGTGAGGCTCTTATGCCTCCTCAGGGCCTTACCTGCAGTAGATAAGTGTCAGCTCACACTCTCCTCTCTCTCATAGCATTGCTGTAAAGCATATCTGTCTAAATTTCAGATTTTTAGCGCTTTGTGTTGCCGTCAGACAGCCGTTTCTTTTGGGACTACCTGCAGTTGTGCGTAGGAATACGGACGTTGTGTGGTTGAGGGAATGTAGTCCCAAAGGAAATGGCTGTCTGATGGCAACGCAAAGCGCTAAAAACTGCAGCATACAGAGAAAGGGACAGATGTGCTCTACGGGTGGCGTTTTGCTGTTGGTACCATTTGCAGCTGTGCTATGATCTGTTTCCTGCCGCTGCTTCTCAACACAGCTGGAACACCAGCGTCAGCGTCCGATCGCATAAAGTGCCTGCCGTGAATAATGGAGCAATAAGTTCTTTTTTTTTCACACTAGTATCATGTTATGGAACGACCTCCCATTACAGGTGGTTTTGAGAAGTCAGGTGAAGGTCAGGTAACAGATTATAAACGATTTTCTTTTCAATAGTATTGTCACTGTCGCTGTCTTTTTTCATGTTTAGTCATTATTATTGTTTTAAAATTGGGTCATGTGGTTGAAAAACAGGATTGGCGGTCTTTGATTGCATGCTGAAAGTCTTTTTCTTTCTGGTCTTGGGACCACGTCGGAGACAAGTGTTAACTCTTTAGCATGTTATCACTTGGATTTTGTCTCGTGTAACTGTATGAAGATCCATAAATAAAATCAATCTGTTGGAGCCAAATGCTTGATTTATGTTTTGATGAATGTTTTATTTGATCTGGTTCACTATTATTATTTATCTGATTAATTATGAGATATGAACATGAAATATTCTGGTTTGAATTATGAGTTGAATTGATAACAATGATGAAGTTCTGAAATTATGGCTGATTTTGGTTGTTAGAAGCTGACAAAGCTGTGCATGACTGATGCCTGTTCTCACCTCCGCCTCCTCTTCATAGACAGGTGACCTCAGCACCTGGGTTGTATTAGGGTCGGCTCTCGGTTTCAAGCTCGCAGCCATACAGTTTTAGACCACTGCTAAGCATTGGGTTTTTTTTGTTTTTGTTTAATTGGATGGAAAAGTATTCAGCTGGTTTGATCTGTCTCCACTCTGTCACTCCATGCTGCGGTAAGAAGTCTACGTTTTTTGGAAATAAATATCTTGAACCAGAGGAGAAGTGTTTGGATCTCATGGTCATTTAAAAACAAAAGCGCTGGAGCGCGTCTGACACGGATGCATGTAACCAAGAGCCAAGCTGCATCTTTTATAAGATCGCGCTTACACAATCAACCAATCATACAGAGAGCGAGCTGACAGCTACCTACTGTAGGAAATACACGACCAGGCACAACAATACCTACTCAGACAACCACACACAGAAAAATTTTTTTTTTAAATAAGCATCCCTTCAAGGGTGACATGCTTGTAATGATTCGGGAATGTCTGGCTAAAGCAGCTTAAAATGAAGTTTAACAGGATTAACTGAATCCTCATCTTCATCCCAATTAACTGACTATAAAAAAATTATCTGATTTTTTTTCACCTGATCAGAAACTCTAATGATGACCAGCAACAGGACAAAGATCAGTCATTCCATGCTGTCTGTCACATATTCACACACACACATTCTCTACATACACACTGTTGCATCAGCCCATCAGGGGTCCATGTGGACGGTGTCACATTACCACTAATGATCAGCAGATTACCACTGGGAGTAATTACAGACACGACGCCCGCAGGCTGCAGAGTCCCTGAAGCTCCAGGCGCTGCAGCCGGCAGCGAAACGCCAACATTCAGACACATCAGCGGTCTGGAATACCACCACCAGCCACTGCTCCGAAACATCACGAGCCCCTCCAGAGGGAGACTTTTCAGGCCACAGATGCAGATTTCCCATCCTGCTTCGTGTGTCTCAGCAGCCAACTGGGTTTTTAGGGGAGAACGGTTCTCCAGTAAACAGCAGCTGGTTACCTGCCAGAGCAGCTGCTGGAGGAGAGGAAGCAGAGGGCGCCCAAAGTCCAACTTTCCCAAAATGGAAAACTGTCAGACATCACATCACAGCATGCACACACACACACACACACACACTTTTTTAGTTCTGCTACGCTCCACTGGGCACTTTTTCAAGAAAAAGAAGGTCAAAGTCAGGACAGAGGAATCACAAGGACAGAGGGGGGAGGGAGGGAGGGAGGCAGGTCAGAGGAGATTTACAAAATGTTTAAAAATCAAACAGCCTCTGATGCTGCAGCGCATTCACAGGCTGAAATATTCACAGCTGCATAAACTACAGAAGTACGAGACAATGCAGGGAGAGTTTAATCACTGTAAAAGATGACAAATTAAAGCAAAGTTGTTTGAGTCACTCCACCTACATGATTCAGACAACAAAAGTCCTGTCAGATGGAAATCCCTGAGACAGAGGCTTCGCATGATGTGGTGGGCGTTCACATTTCAAAAACAAAAGGCTCGGACGTCTCAGGCTGTTAAAGCAGATTTCTACAGCCTGCTGCAGCAGCTCATACAGGTTTGATCAAAAGTTTCAGGATCAAGTCCATGTCACCTGTGCACTGTGTTCCAGCGAGCTGTCTCATAACACTTTGATTGTTCTAAAATATCTCATCCCAACTTCCTGAAGCACGAGCTGAATTCACCAAGTGTCTCGTTCTGTCTGAACGGCATCATTCACTTTATTGTTATACATGACAACACAGCAGCAAATCCTCATACGAGACAAACTGTTTTGTTGTTGTGTTGTTTTGTTGTTGTGTATGCTCGCTGTGAGGCAGCTCGTCGGGCGAGCCGGCTGTGTGTGTACGCTGAGGATTAAATGAAGGTCAGTCGTTGCACATCGAGCCTGTGAGACAGGCACAAAGTCTACAGCTGCGCCAAGACAAATAATGTTCAGTTTAACGTGTTCACCTCATTTCTACGCTGCTTTGGACAGAAGCATCCGAGCCAAAAAAAAAAAAAACATATAAGGGGTTAAAGAAGAAGTTTGGTTTTTTGCACATTAAGCCTAAAGGCTGTTTTATACTTAAAAGACAAGTGTCGGCACAAGTCTTAAGAAAAGTTTCAGATGACACAAATGCATTTATGCTTAAACAAAGTGTCAGACGCTGTCTGTGGCGCAAGGTGTGGTCTCCATGGTAACCAACTGAGCACTTCTCTGTAGGCCCACAGCCCAAACCAGCAGTAAAATGGCAAGTTTCTCTGAGACACTGAATTTGGCAGAGGAGGAAGAGATTTTAAATATGTAATTTTACTCCAGAGGAGAAGGAGGAATGGAGGAAAAGACTGTGGTCTGCAGAGAGGAGCAAGGGGAATATGTTAATGTGTCGGTTAATCAAAGAGAGAGATGTACGAGAAGCAACGCTTTCAGTATTTTAGGATGTCTAAATATTATTTAATAATCTCCTGCGTCGGATATCAAACACCAAAACACCCACAGTAACCCCGCTGGTGTTTTACAGAGAGCAGCTGCGGCGCTACAGATCGTCTGGGTCATCACAACAGTACGAAGCGCCAGTCGCTCCTCAAAGCCATCCATTTTGCAAGCCTATTTTTTTCTCCTCAGCAAGTAGAGCGCTGCTTCATCTCCATGGCAACGACAGGACGCTCAGTCAAGCCAACCAATCAAAACGTGAGACAAATCAAAACAACGTCTGCAACATTACAAGTTTTTACAGGTGCACGACCCTGTCGGACGACACATTCCTCCGTCTTTTTTGTGTCATTTTTGTTTTAAGACCCCGTCAACAGACGTTCATCTTTCAAATATGAAACAGCCTCAACAATAAGGATATTTACAATCATATACGATGTTCTACAGCATTATTATGATGAACGGTGCAGTCACGAGAGCTGGAGCTCCTCGCTGTAGCCACCACTAGCTGAAAACGGCGGAAAACACCGGAGGTTTAGGGTTAGGGGCATATCAAGTGCTTCGAAAATCAGCCAAAAAAAAGCTTGCTTTAAAAGACGGTCGCTGAATGTTTCGTGGCATCCTCTCACGTTCCGACACTAAAACACAAAGTTGAACAACAGCTTTTAACCCGGAAACAGCTCTTTTAGCTGCTTCAGGAAACAAACAAACAGCCGTTTCCGGCTTATTAGCCGCTGTTTACCTTCATGTTCACCTTACTGTCATAGCATGAGAGGAAAACACTAAACATTCAAAGACTGTCTCGTCTTTTAAAAAGAGTGTTATTTGACGGATTGTTGAAACACCTGACACGCCCCCAAGCCTCGTTGTTTTTAGTTGTTTTGTCAGGTGACGTCAGTAAGGAGCTCCAGCTCTCGTGACTGCACCGTTCATCATAACAACGCTGTAGAGCATCGTATACGGTCGTTAATATCTTCATTATAAAGCTTCATGTGCAAAAAAAAATTAAACTTCTCCTTTAAAAAACACCAAGTTTTAATGACAACTTAACTCTTTCCACTCTGGATCACTCCTCAAATTCCATGCAGCTACAAGAATGTCATGAAATGTGAGAAATCATTGCTCCAGTTTTCACTTATGTTAAGCCTCACAGTCAGACGCGCTGTGTTCACGGCTGAGTGTCTGCATTAAGGATTAAATAAAAGGTCAGTGTGAAGTTCTAATGCAGAGAGTCAACAGCTGCTCCAAGGTGTTCAAAATTCAAAGAAACTTTTCAAAAGCAATCTGCTCCGAAAATGCATCACAAGTTAAATGAGCCGTGTTTCACAGTCAGGAGAACTGAAATGTGCTCGTCATGGAAAATACAAGTTTTTCTGTTAATGACATTTAATTTCAAACGACAAAAAGTTTTTTAAAGACACAAGAAAAATTTCAGCAGGTGACTGCAAACGCAGCACAGAGCTGTCTCCTCTGAAATCTGCACCTGTATGTTTTACACCTGAATTTACTTCCCTTTCATTTTAGTAATTAAGCGCGTGAGACATGTTCACTTGTGGTCTCAAACCGCTCGTATAGACTGACCTCTCAGCACAGATAAATGGAATCTATATGAACTTGTTTGTGCGTCTGGAGCAGAGATGGAGGGTTGCAGCTTAGCTCTGATAAATGAGGGGCAACGATTAAATGACAGCAAAGTTTTTGACCGGAGGTTCGATCATTAACATTCTGCTGTTCGCCTCCCCTCACAATTCATGTTTACAACCCTGCCCGAGACTTTTACAGTCTCAGACGAGGCGCGCGAGTACATTTCACCTGCACAGTTCCAACCTGAATTAAACAAGAGACAGTGCAGCTCCAACACCGACCTTTTATCTCTCGTCAGTGGTGGCACTGATCAATGATAGCTGCAGGAATTTCTGTGCAATGCAATGTTTTCAGAGGGCACATTCAAAATCACAAACAACTCCTAAATGCAGCACAACAGAGAACCTGATCAGGGGTGGGTTTGGGGTCTTTCCATCAACGTTTTTTTTTCTTTTTTTTTGGATTAATGAACTATTTTAGTCTATAAAATGTCATAAAACAGTGGAAAAACATTATATCACAGTTTCCCAGAGTCTACGGTGATGACTTCAAATGACTCATTTTGTGTGTTCGACGGTCAGTAATTTACAAATTTTCAGTTTACAGCAATATGCAAGAGAAAAGCAGAAAATCCTCATCTGAGAGAGAATATAAACTAAAAAGTATTTTGTATTTTAGTTCATAAATAACTAAAACAAGTACTATTTTTTAACATGTGAAGCAACTTATGGACTATTGTTTTTATCATTTAAGCACTTTTTTCTTTATCTGTGTCATAATTTATGTTTAATCATAGAAGTTACAGAAAAAACATCAAACTTGAAGGGGTCACATGTGAGTGAAGCTGATCCGCTAATTAAAAGGTCAAACAACAAAAGATCACTGAAATCAAAAAACGTATTTTTGTTTCCAGCTTCTTTTGTCTTCATGGAGGTAAAATTGACCTTTTCTGTGTTCTGTGGCTCAAGGAAATCGTCGTTATTAATACTAAGTTATTTTAAAGGCATTTTAAGGATAAAACAGTTAATCGATAAAATATTTTTGGGATCAATCCACTGGCTCCCTGTCGGACTACAGGTGAAAGATCACACAAGCGTTCAAACGCCAGACAGAAGCAGAGACAGTGAACGCATCACCGCACTTTTTTAAGTTCAATCCTCCTGTGCCTGTTATAATTAGCCGAACCTGTGACATTAAACGCAACCCTCGCACGCTCACGTGTTCCTTCTACACACATGAATTGTCACTGTCATACACACATTCCCACACACACACACACACACACACACACAGCTTACCGGCAGGCATCCTGGTGCTAATGTACCGCAGTCCCTCTCTCTGTCTACCGAGCCCCGATTGGTCCTGGCTTAGTTAGCCTCCATGTAGCTTCTCCTGCGCTTTTACTTCACCTGGCATCGGAATGACGACCTGTAACATGAAATCACCTGTTTACGAGTTCACGCGACACATTTAACAGCCGCTTGAAGTGAGAACAGTGACATATGAAGCTTCATTAACGGGCTAAAGCTGTCCGCTGGGACACAGGCGTTAACGTTAACGAACAGTCCTGTAAACAGTGATTGTCCGGAGGGATTAGCCGCAGCAGCTAACCGCTCACTAACGTCCAAACACTGCGGCGCGTCTCAGGACACACACGGAGACTTTAGAGAGCCGTTTCAGGGCTGAAGCGGCGGACATACCTGTAGGTAAACAGCAGAAGGACAGATTAACTCCTACACATTACTACAGTGCTTCCTGCTTTACGGTGACACACAACACGGAAGTGTGTGAGGCAGGAGCAGCACAACTCCCCCGCTGCTGCTGCTCAGCACACAGGGACCGTGAAGCAGCCTGAGGCAGCTCACTGTTACTCCACTAAAGTTACATTTCTGACAAGAAGTATTTTCATCCAGCACACAGGCTTACTTTTACATGTCTAACTGTCATTTCCCTTTTAAAGTAGCCTAGCATGTAGGCGATGTGAATGTAGCCCAGTAATTCTTAATATTCCCATATATGACACATTTCACACCCACATATTTTGCTCCTGAATTGTTTTGGGGGTTTTTTCAGTGCTGTGTATGGAGCCCCTTCAGAGACAGTCAAATTTGCAAGAGAAAAAAAAAAAAAAACGTGTGCAGGCAAAACTTTGGCTTCCAACAGTTCAAGTTAAATTACAGTCACCTACAATTTTCTTTTTATATTATTGTTTTAATGGATTTTTTTAACAGAGTAATAAAATATTAAAGGACAGAGTCCAAGTTTTCATCATCTCACCGTTTATTCTGTTCAAACAATTAAAGCAGCCTCTCTCAAAAGTTTTAAACAACAAACTACATGAAGAGCCCCTGACAAAGAATAGGCTGCTGAATACAGCATGTAGACAGGTGTATCCACGTACATCATCGGTTGTTTCTTTGCTCGCCTTAAAGAGCTCTGCTGCAACACTAAACTGCAGTGATACAGTAACTTCGCCCATCTTAATCATTTTCTGGAGGACATGTAGGAAGTTATGACTTCCTTATTTTTAAACAATTTTTTTTTTCCCATGTGACTGCCTGTGTCACAACAGTTCAGTGGGTTAAACCGTTCAGCTGCCATGTTTGTGCCGCTCGTGCTAAATCTGCAAACATTCACGATGTAGATAAGATCATTAGATTGGATTGTGTCGTTGGCATGTACACATAGTTTATGAGGGAAAGAAAATTTATCCTGCAGCATCACTTCAGATGGCACAACATGTCATTAAGATCACCAAAAGACCCGATGTGTGCAACAGACGGTGATCACTCTGAACTGAACTAAAAATATCTCTCAGAGCCGGTGTGTAAATGTGTGTAAAAGTGTGCTAGTTGTGCTTTTTAAGCTCTTAAGGACCTTTGCTGGACCGTCCAATGGACTTAGAGGTGATTTAAGGCTTTGATGCCGCAAATGTCATGCCGAGCGTCTGTTAAAGTCAAATGACAGACAGCAGCCGGCGGCACCCTGCTTGACAAAAAAAATGAATGAAATGTTTTTAAAAAATCCTGTTTGTGTAATTACTCTTATGCAGGGATGTCACATGTCACAACAAAGTGACGGAGGTGAATCTGCACACAGGCTTTAAATAAAGCTGGAGGTAATAATGTTATGTAACCAGGAAGGTGTTCTACTCAGAACAATGTGATGTGGGTGCAGGACAACATGAGGAGGGATCATTTAAATTTAGACCAACAAAAAATCAGCTGGATTTGATGAGTGTTTAAAAGTCACTTCCCTCTGACAGCAGGCTGCGTACTCGCCACCTGAAGCTGCTGAACTCTGTTTACTTCTCTGTGGCCTCCCTGCAACATAAACCACAGGCGCCTGCTGGTATGAAGGTTACGCCCCTTTCTCCATGGCAACAGAGCTTATGCACAGAGCTAAGTGTTGAGCAACCCCATGGCTGACATACGTCTTTAAGAAGTGTAACTGTATATCTGCACTTGCACAAAAATCCCTTTGTTCATCATGAAGGTTTCTTTCAATCATCAAGTGAATGAAAAAAAAAAAAATAAAGTATGTCCTGCGTGGGATTACTTACCTGATCACCTGCAGTTGACTTGGTTTGGGGGTGTGTTTTGAGAGGCAAAGATGCTATTCAGTAATCGTTTAAATATTGTAGACTATGACCAGTGCTGCACTACTACGATCCTCTCATTGTTCTGCATCCACATACTGCAAAATACGTATCCCTTTAGTCATGAGGGGGACACTGTACTGCAGAGTTTCCTAAACTTTGCAGGCTTGATGCAAAACCTCAGCAGCCCAACCTGTGAGGTGACTTTCACTTTTTATTTGTTATAGACACATATGATGAACACGGACAAGCACGCCTTTATTGCAAAACAACATTTTTAATTGGCAGCGCTTTTCTTTAGTCTTTCAACCACTCAAAGCCCTTTTAAACCATTCAGACATTCACAACGAGGCGGTTTCACTCCAAAGAGCCGACCCTCATTCACACACTGATGGAACAGCCATCGACAGCAATCTGGGGTTCAGTATCTCTCCAAGGACATTTCCACACGTAGACCTGAGGAGCCAGGGATCGAACCACTGATCTGATTGATAGATGACACGCTCTACACGCTGAGCTACAGCAGCCTCAAGTGTAGAAACTATGTATACTAGAAGTGTAACTCACGAAGCATCATTTAAACTGAGACAGAGCAAAGGACAGGGGGATTCGGGCCATTTTAATGACTGTGGGGAAATAGAATTTGTAAAAAAAAAAAAAAAAAAAAAAAAGTAAAAAATCAGTTGAAATTAAATGCATTCATGTGCCATCCTTGCACCGCTTGACAAATCCTGGTTTATTTTTCATAATATTTTGATTGTACACATTCAGTATATGTGTTTATTTCTGGGTGTGATAGTATGTCAGCATTTGGTTTTGCTTGGTTAAATTTGAGATTAAAAAAAAAAAAACATAAATAAATAAAAGCTAGCCCTGGCAGTCCACTTATTTTAAACATTTTTAATTAAAAAAGCACATTTATGCTTTTTAAAAAAGAAAAAAAAATCATGAAAAAGGGGGAAACAGAGCTGGTTTAATGAGCCAGGATTCTCAGCAGCTGGTCAGTTAAGTTAACAATGATCTGCAACCTTTTTTAAACACACATTTGAATCAATTTGTACTATGAAGGATTAGAAAAAATAATTTTAATATATTTACAATAGAGGCTGAATAAGAATGAAATGCATAAAAACATAAACAAGCTTTTCTGTGTTGCATCATATCAGTTCACATCTAGTTTGGGAGGCAAGTCAGTTTGTTTAAAGACAAATGAGAAAAAAAAGCACTGACATCCCATTTTTTTCAGTTCAGCAGGCAGTGTTGTGAACTGATCGTCAGCAGAATATTGACGCGTGTAATCAGCGAGTAGGTAAAGTCTGTGACCGAACGAACGTTTCCCCATTAGCTGGAAGGCAGCGGCTGATTGTTTGGCTGCAGTGGGACGTTTTGGTTCAATCAGCCAGCAGCAGTTTACTAGTTGATGAGTGGATTTTATGAACAGACACACTCCTGATCATTATGATCCACTGAAGGCCAACAGTTGATCATCTGGGCAGAAATCTTTCCACTAAAGTTAACGGAGGGAGAAACTGACGGTGTCATCAGTGTCCTAAACTATATTTGTTGAAGTCAGCATTGTCATGAAACCTGCAGACGTCCAGGAGTCATAGTGACAGCCCTCTCCTCAGGACCCTTCTTGCCTTAAATAGGGACCAAAATCCTTAAAATAATCGGGAAAAACTATATTGAATCAAAAGAAATCAACCTTTTTTGTCAGTAAGTTTTGATGGTTGTTGTCAAACACAAATAATCAATGGGTGACAAGAAATCGGCTGTGAGAAATGATGAGGATGTTACAGTTTCTGGAAGGACAGAGGATGAATTACTAGTTCAAGTGAAGGAAAGAAAATCAAACAGACTCAGAGTCAAATCAAGGTTGTGTTCAGAAAACCACAGAGCACAAAGAACTGAACACACTGAGGGAGGCTGTGGCTCCTTCCACAACATTATGGTTTGTATAATATGATGGAAATGTACAAAAGCAGGTTAGTATCAAAGCTTTTTAGATATACAGATTGTGGGAAGTCCAGGACACATTTTTTAACCTCCTGTTTGTAGAAAATCAATGGAAGAACATCCAGTAATTAAGTTAAAATATTTATGAATTCATCATTCACTGAACATTCAAACTACAGCATGATACTTTAAAATAAAAAAGCATTTTTTTAGGAGCAAAGATTTAGGACCAAGATTTTGTTTTGTTTTGGTTTGTAACCTTTGGATTAAAAAGTCTGAAATCTTTTTCTGAGTTCAATGTTTAATCCACTCAATACTGAAAAGACAAGCTGTGTGAAAAGAACAGGAGAGGACAATAAATTTATTCTTTATATTGCTGTGAAAAACAGAAGAGTCAATGCACAGAAATTCACTCTTTTATGAAAAAAAAATTTTTCACATCCATATTTGAAATACCAACTCCTTTGCTGCACAGTCAATGTTAAAATTGCACAAACACCTATTTGCTTCAAATGTTTACCACACACACACACACACACACACACACACACACACACAGCCCTCTCTGCAGTGCCCAGAGGTGGAGGTGAAAAGTGCTGTCGAAAGCCTCAGTTTGCACTTCAAAGGCTCGTGTGGGTGGA
The DNA here is from genome assembly GCA_029822935.1 of Naso vlamingii. Lineage (NCBI taxonomy): Eukaryota > Metazoa > Chordata > Actinopteri > Acanthuriformes > Acanthuridae > Naso > Naso vlamingii. The sequence goes on along the minus strand of JAPQLA010000004.1, from coordinate 24,516,423 downwards.
AGACAGACGCCTGCAGTGAGCTGCGGCACAGCCATGAAAGGAGCCACTGCTGCTGTTTAACCTCCACTGAAACGTCCTCAGTGTCCAACAAACAGCAAATCAGCTCATGTGCAGGTTTGACATCCAGCCTGAGGAGGTGGGGGGGTTTGGGTGGATGGGTGAGTGGTCCAAGAGTTACAATCAATATGCTTTCAAACCTTTATGTGTTTGCATGAGGGCTTTATGTAGAACAACGCTAATGTGTAAGAGAATTTAACAAAAACCACTTTCTTTCCCTAACCTGACTGTGTCTAAAGGTTTGTCGCACACAACCATTTGAAACCACTTAGAAAAGAGCAGCAGAGTGCTGATTGGTCCGGTCACCACCAGCAGGCCACGCCTATATGAGAGCAGACCTACTAAAAACAGAAAGGTCTTTCCTTTGTGTCTTTAAAAAAACAACAACCTGCATTTACATGAACGACCAAAAGTGCTGTAGTATGCATGCCAGGCCAGTAGTTAGCGGTATAACTATGTAATGACATGCCATGGAACGCTGCTGAAGTTGTTCACTTCCTGTTGCTGCTAAGTGCATTAACCAGAGATGCAAATTAAAGAAATTCAGCCCTATTTTGACTTCTAAAACTATTCTATGAACACTTGAATTCCCCTTAGTAGACTGTCGTCATATTCAACCTGCTTTGGGTGCACTGTGGAGTGTTTAAGCAGAGTTTGGTAGTGGCAGCTGCTGAATGCACTGACTTGTGCTAGCATTAGCATTAGTGTAGTCACTGCTTTCACAGGCTTTGCCGTGTCATGTAAAAGACCGAACCGCAACAAAAGTGTTTCATTTAATGCGAAAACGTACGGGCTTAGCAGCAGCAGGAAGTAAACAAATTCGGCAGCTCTGATGGTATGGCATTACAAAGTTACATCACCAACTACTGGCCTGGCATGCATACTACAGCCCATTAGGTTGTCTATGTAGACGCAGATCTTTTTTCACAGATGCAAAGGAAAGACTTCTGTTTTTAGTTGAGCTTCTCTCGTCTAAACGTCGCCTCAGACCAGAAACAGAAAGCTTAGAGTCAGGCAGGATGGATGATCAGGCAGGTAAAAGTGCCTTGCAAGGTTTGGTAGTTTCACACACTGTTGAGACAGCGCAAGTTTTCACATCAAATGTTAAACTTTTGTTGCGGTGCTGGTGCTCTTGAAACCACAAACTTTTGACACCAGGTTTACGAGTGCAAACTTTTGGGACTGCAGCCTTCTTTCTGGCTGTGTAAACAGGCAAATGAACGGCCTGTGAAAGCAGTGACCAGGCTAAACACTGCAGCGCTTACAGTTGTTCATGTAAACACAGATTTTTTTAATAGATGCAAAGGAAAGACTTTTCTGTTTTTAGTAGGGCTGCTGTCGTCTAAACGCAGCCTGAGTCTTTTCTTTCTTTGTTCCAGATGCTCTCAATCTCCTCAGCTTTTTAAAAGGCACCTCCAGTCTGACCTCCATCCTGTTACACACTCAGTATCTTTGTTTGAGGCGTCAATCTTCACTGCAGAGTTTTGTCTGAGCTTGACCTGTAAAACCTGCAGATCAACTTGAATCATCGATCCTTACTCATCACTTCAAGATGTGCAGTTGCACCCAGTTCAAGTGAGAATGCAAGCCAGTGTGTGTGTGTGTGTGTGTGTGTGTGTGTGTGTGTGTGAAGAGCTTCAGATGGGTTAAAACAGTCATCCTATTATGTACATGTATGTGTGAATGTTTTGATGTTGTTGCATCTTTTTTGCAGAGTATTTTTGTTAACATGCAACTTTTAGTACCATTAGAGATCGATCTGAATATTATTTTTGTGATAAATCTGGCAGATGAAACAAAAAAAAAATCCAAATTTACCCTATTAAATGTCTTGTGACATCTTCAAATATCCTGCTTTGTGTAATCAAGTCAAAACCACAAAGAAATTCACTTTCAAACAACCACAACAAGCAAGAAAACTCTTCTTATTTTCAGGAGCTGGAACCAATTTGTCACTTTCTTTTTATTAAATGAAAAACTAGTCAAATGACTCACCATTGATCTGATGGATTCAATTAACTGATGAATCATTGCAGTTCTAATTTACATACAGTATTTTTTTAGTGTTTAAGAGGAAACTCTGTGAGTGTTGTTATGCATCATAAAGCTGCAAGTTTCTCAAACTCAACAAATTTCAAAGTGAAGTTTTCTCATGAAGGGCAAAATAGAAGAAGTGGAGTTACTGCAGCTTTCACTGGCTCTGTGTTTACTTGATGTCGTGCGACCAGGGCTCGTTGCAATCAGTGTGTCGTGGACATTTGTAAAAAATCATCACGTGATTGCAAAACAAAAGCATAATTCCACTGTTTGTGCTGTTTGTTTCCATTAGACAAAATGTTATGTTCAGTATTTACTATCCGTCTTGTTCCCCTTTAGTCTTTGCTAACTTGTCTTAGATGCTTGATGTTCCACCTTCTTCCAGAGTTTCTCTCTCTAACTTTTCTGACTGCAGTCTGTCTGTGTGCAGGTGTGATGAAAACAGCAGCCTGCAGCTGGAAAAAGCTGACAGCAGATCTGCTGCAGAGTTATGGCATCTTGAGAAAACCGTTTGAAACCCGACTAAAGAGAGACAAACCTTTCTTTGTCACTGAAACGTTTGCTCTTCCAGCTTTGCCAGCTTTAAATCATTCTCATTTTGAATCTGTTTAAATGGCTGTGTGTGTGTGTGTGTGGTGACAGCTAGCTTTAAGCACTAACACTAAATAAGAAGTTTCAGCTGTGAAAAATTAATGACAGAGAACAAAAAACTGTTCTGCATTCAGTGTTTAGGCTGTCATTGCTTCTCCCATCGGATGTGGAAGGTGTTGTCGCACCAGCCGCTCTGCTGTGGGCGCTGTTCTTTATTAGATGGCTAAGAATAGGATCAAGGTGAGATGGAGGTGCAGAGGAATGAAAGCAGAGAGAAAGTGTAACTGTGAGATCTGCAGAGTTCTGCAGGGAGGAAAGTTTCAGAAACAGTGAGAGTCTGAGATGAGAAATCACAGAAGGATCAGGATGTGACTGTAAAATCTGCACCATCTGTTCTGTTAATTATAAAGAAATTTTTTATGATTTTGGTACTAAAATTTAGCCTTGTAAACCAGACCTGTTCACTTCGGCAATTCCATTCACAGCCGCTTTCACCTGCCTGAAAACCTGACAGGCCAATCACAGCCGTTTATCTCATATGGGGCGGGCTTTATACGATGAGTCATTGAGGGGGCCGAAGACGACAGCTCTGCGTACACTACAGCTGACATGAATCGTTGATAGGCTGCAGACAGATGGTGCCAAAGTGCCGAAGTTCCAGTGCCGAAGCCCACCTTGGAAGAGGTGGGCTCCAGCACAGATGCTCATGCACAAGCACAGACACGGAGCGCCGACATCGCTGCGACTGTTTGTGGAGGATTCACCTTAAATTCAGGCAGACAGCAGCAAAGTCTGGATAAGGAGCAGTGGAAAAATCCACGACTGTCTTTTAGATCACGGATACCAAAGGACAATTTAAAAATTTAATTACAAGAGTAAGGGTACAGGTTGCACAGTGGCCAGTGGGAGAGAGGGGAGGGGGGGACAATCATGCCTCAGCACAGAGGGGGGCAACTGCGCCAAGTGTGAGTGCCCCTAAAATCACAAAAAAGGGTGAAAACAACAATACATAACTTCTCTTGTCCTAATTAACTTGCAGTCTTTGTGTCATCAGATCTATAATAGGTTTATGTCACAGGAGTTCTTCTCTTTCCAAAATCACAAAAAAAATAAAAAATAAATAAATCACCGTACATTGCTTTAATCTTAATAATCAGAGCTACTTTTTGTTCGTAAAACCCTCATCAGCTGTGGCTTGGTTAGTACACTGTCGCTCTTCAGTTCTTAACCACGTGGATAATTGCATTCGGGATGAAAACAAAGGCAAAATGTGCTAAGCTGCAAAACTTTATGGGCGTGTGTGTGCTGAAATAACATTAAAGCAACAATCTTTTATGAATCAGACCTTTAGGCGGGGCAGAGAGAGGTTGCAGGTAATGTGCAAGTCATGTTGCTATGAGCAACCACAATGACCAAAATCCTTTGCGTATTTGCCACTGACTGTTTTAGTCAACGTCAGCTTGCTTCGACTGTCTCTCATGTTCAACAATCTCTACTGTGTTCAGAAACCTGACGAGGCAGCCGGAGGTGGCCGATCAGGTCTGCAGGAGGATGTGGCGTTTAATTAATTCATGGTGATGCTGTTACATGTCACCATGAGGATTTTATTCTTCTGACTCACATTTTGCAAAGACCCGTCCTGCTGTCTCTGAGCAGTTAGTGCTTGTTGCTTGGTAAAGGTTGGGCAAAAAGCTCAGGCTCAGAGCCAATCAGAGGCAAAGAAGGGCGCTACTTTCTAATCAATGAGACATTTTTTGGATCGTTTGGAATTTGGAGATAAATGGCAGCTGGAACAATTGGACCTCACTTGTTACTTCTTAAGGGGGAACTAGGGTTGAGCTGTGGCTTTTAGAAAACTGCTGTTGGACTTTGGTTCCCAGACGGCTTCAGCGGGTTGGTGTGACGAGCTGATTGGTGACATTTGAACTGATGAGCCGAGCGTGCCAGAGTCTCACAGCAAACAGAGAGGAATATGCTGAATCCAATAAGAGTGTCTGTGAGACGAAGAAACACTGAAAACAATGAGTCATCCTCCACAAAAGAAGGAGAAGAAGAGTCACAGGGAGTGTGTGGGTGGAGGGTGGGATGGAGCAGCATGATGACAGCGGAGGTTGTCAGGCAGGTGGAGGGACGACGGGTGTTTGATTACCTGCAGAGACACACAAGTAAACACCCCGAGGATAACTTTCAGCCGTGCACTAACAGAATGTACTTACAGATATGCATCATGATAAGACGGCTCTAGATTTCCTTATTCTATTTCATATATTCTGGATGAAGTGAAACTGAAACTGTCAAGTTCTGATCCCGAAATAGGAAAAATAGTATGAAAAATAATGAAATAATTTATTTTATTGCATCTAAAATCTGTTTCGCTCAGCACTTCTGTCCAAGGCGACCTTTACTTTTCCTCCTCACCACATGTTTTACGGGAAAAATCCAGTGACCTTTATTTTGCAGGTTGTTAATCACAAAACGTTGTGAAGAAATGACCAAGAAATTACAGTCAATTAAAAAGCAAAATACAATACAGGAGCAGAATAACTTCAGATGACGAGAATCTCACAATCACAGGATGTGGCATCCATCGCCTTCATCAGCACTCCAAGTTGAAAATGTTGAACTTTTCGGGTGACATCATGTGGCACTGTGCCGTGACAGCCAATCAGTGTCAAGATTCCCCCGACATTAATAACATCCAGACGGCACGAATGTTGCGGGACTTTGCTGAACAGACATGAAATCAGACATAGGGGTCAAAACAGCTGCTGTGTGTGAATAACGTGGAGCTCCTACAACACGACTCGATACACCACAGGATTATTTTATGAACACAGACACGGCGTCGTTAAGTTTTCCAACATTTCTGGGACTTCCACAACTGGTACAGTGCAGAGATGATGATTATATCAGCCGTGGTTAATGATAGAAAATGGCAAGCCCCACTTCCTCCTGATGCTACTAGCTAGCGCTAATTGTAGCTGACGTGGAGCTGTGCGACACAAATTAACAGGCTGCAGATGATTTTATTATCCAGAGAGGATGTTAAGTTTTCCGACCTGTCTAGGACCTCGACAACTGACATAGTGCAGAAATGATGATTAAATCAGCCATAATTAATAAATTTTCCTCTGAAAAAGCTAATATAAGCAGACTTTGTACGTCACACGAATGAAGCAATTTAAGCGATAAGCAAAAATATAATCCAATTATGATCAATCGACACAATACTGCCCTTTCTTGCAATAACATCACATCCATCGCTTTTGGTCTGAACACGCCTTTAAGTCATCAAATTTGTGACTCGAGTGTAACTCAAGTCCTAGTAATGTGACTGGAGTCCACACCTCTGATAGCAGCTTTTAAAATCATGTCAGGCTAATTTGAATTCTGAATAAAAGCAGAGAGAAGTGCAGTGTGTTGTCGTTCCATGAGCGACATGATTAAAAGTGAAGTCAGTCTCATAAATAAGGTAAATGCGTGTAAACATTTATTAAACTACATAAACAGTACAATGTCCTCGCTTTACAAACTAACTGTAACCTGGTAATGAAGGAGGAGAGAAAGAATTTCAAAGTTGTGTTTAAGCTCATACTAATTTGTTCTCATACTTTAAAGGTGTTCACTGTACGTATGCACATTAAAATACCAGACACATAATTAAAAGCCAACCTTGGACTGACCTTGCCATGGGCTTTAGGAACAGAAAAGAGCTGCTTGTGGTATAATTTCTGACACCTCACTGATATTTATCAAAATAATTCAAAAGTACATTTGCATGCTTGTCCTGTTTGCTGCATTTCTTTTCCCTTTTTTCTGCCCATTCTCATTGTTTTCCATGTTGGCCTATTATTATTCAGATTGCTGGTTTCATTTGCAGAAGTTTTAATATTTAACTGTAAGATTTTTCCCCCCACAATTCTCTAAATTATCCACAGCAAACACAGTCAACAGCTGCCGTAGGGACTTCTTCAGACTGAAGATAGCGTCCTGATGATTCACAGTTTTGTTTTTATGAAGTGAAATGAATTTCTTCACGTCTGGTAGCAGAAGCACAAGCAAATACAGCAGCTTTGTGTTTTTATGCATAAGACAAAGCAACCCCGGGGTTATGGACAGAAAATAAAGCATTTACATTTACTCCAGAGATCATTCAAACTTTATAAGGAAATCTGAAGTTTGTCATGTTTCCTTTTCTGCTTAGTTCCCCTATTTTACACTCAGGCACAGACAGTGGATAAATCATGCAAAATAAGAACACTGGAACATTAAAGCAAATCTAAAAGCTTCAGGTGGATGAAGAGATGGATGGAAGCAGCTGGACTTACAGTAACCATGTTTCCTACCTTAGAGGGCAGAGTTGAGCTGCTGCACTGACACACAAACACCAAAGCACTCAGCCACATCACACAGAACTAACAGAAATCTGCTCTCTGCTGGGATGAGACGAAAAGTAGGGCATGAAGAGCAGGTTTGGAGAGGAAGAGAGAGAACCTGCTGCACTCCAAAATGACCAGAGGCAGACAAGTGCATCAATAAACCACGATGGAGTCATGACAAGAACCCAAATTCCCTCCTTAAATGAAAAATAGAACAGAAAATACTTTACTATCTGTTCAGTTTTCTTTAGCATTATGCAGAGAGATACATAAAACACAACATATCACTATCAATACAAGACAGAGAAGGAAAGGTCTTTGCATGATTGCAAGCCATGGGTCGCTGAAAAGCTCGTATGTGTTTTTTTTTTACCTGCAGTTTAGTGTCAAGAAAAGTTCATTTTTAACACGTTTTACATTCACATTTTAGATGTTAAATGTTATTTTTGCAGTCCTGAGTTGATCTATGTCCTGAAAAGAACTTCTGCATCTAAATTCATCACAGTAAAAAAAATAAATAATAATAGTCAAAAATTCTGTATCTCAGATTTAGTTCTTTGTGTCTCATTTTAAAATTCCATTCTGTTTCTAACGAGATCTTTAATTTCCAGATGAAGATCCTGTATCATTAATTATTAAGGTTCATTACAAACTGTTTGCCCAGAGTTTGTCCAAAGTTGTCCACAGAATTGTTAAAATTTTCCCCAAATTATTATTATTAAAGTATGAACCTGGTGAAGCCCTAAAATGAATTCACTAGTTTAAACTCACTTGAATTTTTTTATGTTGTGACAGTGCTGAGGTTGTTCAGGTTGACGCAGAAAAAAAAACCACTTTGTTAAGGTTGTGAAATAATTATGTTTTGAATAATATGATCAGGTTTTTTGCCACAAACAAACATGGCTGGAAAGTCCCAACATCTCGCTAAAATGACCAAGTTTAATGGCTGAAACAGGAAAAATACTCTAGTCTCTTTAAACAGTGATCAGCTGCGATACGTATTGTAAAAACATTGTTAAGATACGTATGAAATGTTCAGTATTAGCACAGTATTTGTTTGCTAACATGTTTGATTCCCACATTTTTTTTCTTTGCTACTGGGCTGTTTTTCTTGGTCAAGATAAAAACATATTGTAAACAATACTATACTGTAGCCTATGTGTGAACATATGTGACAACATGTTCAGAAAATACTGCGACCATGTTTCAGTTTATCAAAGGAAGCGATTGCAGAAACCTGGTATGAGACACATCCAGAGTTTGTGGGACAGACTGGTTGGTAGGAAAGGGAGACATTCTGCATGGAACAGAGGAATATGCTTCAAGGTGTTTCGGTAATTTGATGCAAAATAAATCAAATGCAACGTTTGGTCAAAAAGACGGAGTTTTAAATATCAGATGCTGCAGACTGAGAGCAGCCAGAAATTCTTGGGCGGCTGCCATTACAGAAATGAGTCATTATGGTCTCCCAGCATCTCCCATTGAATCTGCTGCTGACATTCTGAGAGCGAGGCGGCAGTCTGACAGTCCATCAATACCAAAGATTCTCCTCCAGCTGCTCTCCAAAGACAACAACACTGTCTGCTCTCCCTTCACGCCTCGTGGGGATTTTAGCTTCCTTCAGACATGTCAGAATCGGTGAAACAAGAATTCGATGAGGTATTTTTTCCTCCTTTCTCTTCTGAGCGCTTTGTCAGCCAAGTCGTGTTCTTGTTGGTGTCGTATCGGCTGCAGCCGACGCTAAGGAGCCCTTTGATTTCTCATCCCTCAGCTAGTTGACATTTATTTCACAAGCACTTGACATTTGGAAATGGGCTCCCTGTGTGAGCGCTGTGTGTGCACGCTTGTAACCCCCTGTCCTCACACACACACACACACACACACACACACACAGCCCGTGCCATTAGCAACCTTTGTGCAGAGCAGCTGGACGGTCGGACTGTCTGCTGTTTTCAGAATAAGTCTGAGTCAGTTTGGACTGAAACCCACCGAGGTTTCAGCTGCTGAAGTCGACTTTGTGCTGAAAACAAACTGTCAGTGTAGCGCGCTCAAATCAATACATTCTGATCAATTTTGTCCAAGACTGTGACTCAGAAACTCCTTGAACAGACTGCACTGCAGACAGAGAAAATGCACCCGAACTTTGGTTGGACTTAAAAGATGTAATTTGATTTTATTTCTTCTGCAAAAAACAACATGTGGAAACAATATTTCACATCCGTTGAAGTCCTGTAGAGACACATTGTTCAGTTAGCACACGTAAAATGTGATGAATGTCGGAAATGTGAGAATTTTTGCAACAGCTGCGTGTGTACATGGGTGTGTGTGCGTGTGAAAGCACAGCAGCCTGCTTCATCCCTCACTAATGCAGGTTGACCTTCACCCTTCTTCCTCCTGCAGGAGCTCAGAGATGAAAACTGTTGTTGCTGTGAAGAGTCAGACTCAGAGGATTCAGTTTGATCCGTTTGTCAATGATCCACTCTCTGTTCCTAACAGTCCTGCATGTTCTCATTCATATTTCTAGAGAAGAGACGGAACTTTTGACTTTTTCATGACTCAGAGTGTCTTCAAGCAAAACTCACAAGCAAAAGTTGTGAATTCTTACAGGTTCGAATGTAGGATGAGCCGGACTGAGGGCAGACAGCAGAGGACAGAGACAGTCACAGCCGAGATATGGACGCATGAGAGCTGAAGGAGAGCGAAAAAACAAACTTTTTGTCAAAGGGAAACCTTTGTTTCTTAAGATTCTTTGTTTAGTTTCTATCTTCAGCCAGATTTCTTTTCAAATGTGGTGCAAAATTTGACTGTCATGAAAATCTGCAAAAGAAAATTAATGCACATTGATGTGTGTAACCGTTTACTACCAGTGTTGAAGGGCAACTCTGCCGATTTTCAAAGGTAGCTCTATTTAACTGAATTAGGGATATGATGTAAAACCCCAAAATATATATATATTTTTTAAATGCTCTCTGTGTCTCTGGGAGACATCTTCAAAATCTCTTATTCTTCCTGGAACCAGTGATGTCACTGGATCCAGGAAGTCTTTCAAACAGTTAACCCCTCGCCATTCCCCTCACACTCCAGGCGAGCCAGCGCCATGTTTATTTTGAGCGGATTTTCGGGCTCTGGTGTACCAAAAACCTCCTGTTATTGAAAATTACGCAATATTGAATAACAGAAATGTTCCGATGCAACAGACCTGGCAAGTACTGTTCTTAGTGATGCAAAGCATCCTGGTACATGTAGGCACTGCAAGAACAGCTGTGTGAGCAGGACAACCCAGAAAACTCTGTTGTTTCTGTCAATATAGGACAAACTGAAGAATGAATTGCCTCACTTGACTACAAGTACCATCAGCATTGACTGACATCCACATTAAGAGTGGTGGATTTTCCCTTTGCTGGTTTGTCGAGCTAAACAGGCATTCGCGTTATTTCTCTCTGCATTATTCCATTAACGAAGAATAGAGCACAACAATATCATTTAAGTTCTGTTTCAAAATGATTCAATCTGTTTTAATTCTTCTTTTTTAAAAGAGATAATAACAGTGTAAAGTCCAGGGCTCTTTGTAGTCAAAATGCAAAAGATGCAAATACAACCCTATCCATCAGAAAGTCTAAGCCAATGGTAAAGAACACTATTTTTTAAAAACTTTATTATGCCTGCAAGACAAACTGCAGGAATTAAATCTCTACATCAGAAAGGCAATCTGCAGCGTCTGAGCACATTTAATCTTTGTGGAGGAAAACAAGTCCTCCATCACACAGTTTGGTGAATTTTGCACATTTAACTCACAAATAATATGTATCACAGAAGAACAGGAGGATCCCTCTTTTTGATTTAAAAAAAAAGGCTTCTGCTGGTAAAGTGATAATGAATCAATGCAGAAATAGATTCTGAACTCATGCAGACAGAGAAGCAGTGAGCAGAAGTTCACACTCGGCGAGGTGTTTGTGTGTGAACACGTGTGTTGTCATTCAGGGTTTAGCTCAGAAGCTCAGAATCAGTAATCCTGATTGTGACATCTCAGCTGATGTAAACAGGGTATTGAGATGAGATACAGTGAGCTTCACGATATCAAATCAGATCAGATTTTATGGAACCTCTGCAGGGAGGACTCATGTTGCAGCAGCAAACATACAAACACAGATATTAGGATTATTTTGTGTGATAAATGAATCTTATATTTTTTAAAACAGGTTAAATTGTAACAATCATAACGCTTAGCACAAAACTGTCTAATAAATAAGATTGTACAAGTGTAAATTATGACATACGGAGAAAGCAGCAACACAGTGTAAAAACACGCGCTGCAGCCTTTTCCTACAACAAAACAAATCGTCTGTTAAAAAAATTTAAATGACATCAAGTGCTCATCTGAGTCTAAAAATAACATAATGTGGTAAATAAACAAGTTACAACAAGCACACAGGACCGTTTAGAGTTGTTGGAAAGTTTATCTGATGACTTTAGGTGGAGGCAGGCTAGCACTTC
>JAPQLA010000004.1:24477049-24502794 GCA_029822935.1 Naso vlamingii | reverse complement strand
GAGTTGTTGGAAAGTTTATCTGATGACTTTAGGTGGAGGCAGGCTAGCACTTCCCATTGACTACCAGTGTTTGAGCTCAGCTAAATAACAGTGAGCGAGCACTGTTTGTTTACTTTCATGTGACAGCGCCCTCTAGCTGTCATGGTGGAAAGGAGGTTGGGTGGAAGCCGGTCAGTCACGTTCTCTCACACCAAACTAAAAAAAAAAAGACTTGCTGTGTTGTTGTTGGTGATGCTGCATCTCACTCACGTCCTTCAGTCACAGCAGCAGCTTTTCTCTCTTTTTCGGTGTTTAACTTGAGGATTCTCTGTGAGGAATGAACCTGAAACAGCTTATTGAATTTCAGGTGGAACTGACGCTCCTTGTGCAGGGAAAGCATCATGGTGCTGTGAGCGCTGTGTGGCTTTCTGCTTTTGAAAGCTCAGGTAGTTTGATAAATTGCATTTGAAGTGATGCCTGCATTAAAAAGATCAGACATTTTGTAAATTGTTGACAAAAAGGCAGAACCGCAGTCTCTGGAAAAGATGTTCAGAGGACACGCTGAGAATATACAATGATGCTTCAGTCCATGTCACACACAAGCAAAAGAGCTAAGTGTTAAAAAACACACACAAGCACCGATAATCTCTGTAGTTATATGTGTTACACTGATGCAGAGCTGTAACACAGGTCACCAGGTTCCCTTTGTGTGAGTGATACTGTGCAACATGGAGATACTCGACTCAATGTCTGCAGCCGTCTGGTGGCTTCTTCTTTCAACCAGCAAATATCGATGTTTGGAGAGAAGGTTCGGGAAAAAATATTTCCTAAGAATGAGCTGCAATTAACAAATGTATGATTACATATTAGAGAATGTCTTTTTTATTGACTGACTCTTTAACATTTATAGATCAACCATTTTCACACATTGTACATCAATTAAGAAAATACTGAGCTCACATTAAAAAGACTAAACAAGGTGAGTTTAGTCCCGTGCTTAGTGCAAAGACTTTTTACAGACGTTGTAATTTTTGTCAGAATGAAGTTTTTTTTTGAAAGAAAGTGCACTCCTCCCAAACACAAAACTGGAAGATTAAGATTAAAATGCACTCCATCATAATGTGACATCCTAACACTAACCGTATTTTTTAGTTATTTCCTACACTTTCAGGAGAAGAAGCTTCCTGCTCTGAAAATGGCATTTCAGTGGATGTAATTATGTGTGACTCAAAAAATAAAGCGGTGCAACCTTCAGGGGATAGTTGTCCACATTGGGCAGCATTTATAATGCTAAATTAGCATTAAGGGGCCAAAACTGACATGAATTTGGCCATTATTATAAAAAAGTTTTTTTGTGAGACCTCTTAAATCGTTGTAAAGGCTTACAAGCGGGAAGGGAGAGGAAGAGCAGACATCAAACAAAATACCTCCACAAGCAAACACATCCAAAAATGGAGGCAGGGAAGCAGAAACTTGCATCTGGCACAGCTCATCAGCAAGCAAGCTGTGGCACACAATAAACAGTCTGGTCAATGAGAGAGGATAACCCTTTAAAGGTCACAAGAGTTTAGAGACCCTTGGTGAAAATTTGTGAGTTCTGATATTTGATATGACTTGACTTGAAGCAGCAGAAAGCAGGTGTGTAGCTGGTAAAGGCTGGGAATGAGTGACAGGTGGTGCAGTGACTGGGTTTGGGATGACAGAGACAGATTTCAGAGGTGGCAGACATAAAAACACACAGTCAGTATCTGAGCCGAAGTCTTCACTCGCTGCCAAATAAAAAGTCTGAGAATTTCCAGAGTCATTAGAATTCATCCTCTGGGAACCATGAACGTTTCACTTGACGTCTGCAAAAAAATCTGTAAAAATGTCACTCACACTGGAAGAGAAACACAACATATGCAACAGAGACACGCAGCTCGTAAATATGAAATGATAGAGAAGTTGAAATTACTGCCTCAAGAGTGTGACTGTGATCCTACGTTGGGTCTGATTGTGTCATGTTTCACGTTAAACTTTTTTTTTTACCTTTTAACTGATACTTCATCGTCAGTTTGTTAAGAAAACACATGAACTGCAGAGTTTTCTCCTTGCTGGAAAAATCATTTATATCTCTCATCTTTGCATCAATGATATTATCTGTTTGCCAGTGGAACGTATGAGGAAAAACCCATAAGCCCAGCGGTATGGCAGCATGCTTACATAATCACTTTGATATCATAAACGCATTACAGCGAAAAGTTTACCCTCAGGGCAAAACAAAGCAGCATTTCACAGTACACGCGTCGCTTCTCACAAACCCCGCGGACTCCTCCTCCAGCTTTGTGAAGGTTTCTCTCCTCCCAGAGCTTCAATCCGTGTGTGACACTATCGGGAGAAACCAACGACATCCAACCTGGAGCTACTCTTTGTTTCATTATTTATAATTTATTTCTAACTGCTGTGGCACGCACGCCCGTCGGCCCGAGGCAGTGAAAGCTCTCGTATCTGACTTAAGGAGAAAGTGGATCTCTGGCTGATAAAAAAAAATGGCAACTTAAATTAAGTCAGAGGAAAAGATGAAGCTGAAAGCTGGAGGGGTAAAACAACCACGCGTGCGTTTGTTTCTATCTGTTCGTGTGAGGTCATGCACCAGATCCTCTGAGGAGGAGAGTGGATCCGTGCTGCTGCTGCTGCTGTTTGCCTTCAGGTCTCTGCTCACTGTGTGTGTGTGTGTGTGAGGATGGAAACTGTTGTTCATGATCCTGAGGAGTTGCTGTCTGTCGTCTTCCTCATGCATGTGCATGTAAATCTAAGTCACTTCCTCATTTGCATCTGTTGCAGCGAATGTATGACACAGTTAATTCATTTTCGGTTTTGGTTTCTTTCACAGTGTTTTCACACTTGTAGTTCAGTTCATTCAGTTTTGACTTATTGCATTTTTTCTCTTTGGTTTGGTTTGGTTTCACACTGGCAAAATTTCTTGTGAACCAAAATGTGTCAGCAAAAGCCGTGTGGAGCTGTCATTGATGAGAAATCACTTTGGTCAAATCCCCTCTCCTTCAGCCATCAACTAAACATTTTAAACATTAATGACAGGGCTGAGTGAAAAATAAAATTCCAGATTTTTTCATACCACATTTGATTTTTGATTTTGTTGTTTTTTAAACATAAGCAATGGACAAAGGAATTATTTCAAATATATAGTTTTATTTCAAACAAACATGAACCAAACTAAACTTTTTTTTTTTTTTTAAATAAAGGTTTGATCAAACAAAGATCAATCCCCCAGTTTGGGATTAATAAAGTGCCAGCCTAACTTTCACCAACTTTCACTCAAAAAACAGGAGCCCAGAGCTGAGAGAGAGCCACGGGCTGCCGTATTTACTTTAGTTAAAGGGAAAATCGATTTTCACGCTCTTCATTTTTTGACATTGCCCAAACAATTAATTCGAATTTTGATTTAAAATCGATTTATTTCCCAGCCCTACTTAATGATTTGTATGTGTTTTCTCTAGCTGTTGGGCTTTATGGTCGTCAGTCCAAAAATCAAGGCAACGTGTTCCGTCGCTGTTTCTGGTCAACCCTCCATTCATGTTTGTGTGACGGCAAACTGCTGTTTGTTTAGAAGTCTTCTTTAGCCCATAATGCACAGCACAGCTGGCTACAGGAGCTGGTTTAGTCAGCAAATACCTGATTCTTCTGTAGTTGGGGCGGATGGAGGTCGGATCACGTTCATTCTAGAAATGAATCATACCAGAGTTTGTTTGTGACAGGATTGAGATCACATCTTCAAACAGGTCTGAGTCTGGTTGTTTAGGCTCGCACTCGAGTGCAATTACTGCGTTCAGCCCGACCCAAACACGCCGTGATCAGTCCCAGAACTCGTTTGAGTCACACTAAACACTGTACATGTGAAACAAACAACCCTGAGACTTTTTTGATAACCATTATTTAAAATGAGCCTTATTGTTAATTTTTACCCATTTGCCAAGTGTGATCTGTGCACACACACACACACACACACACACACACACACACACACACACACACACACACACTGTGTGCAGTGTACTCGTCACTAATCCCACTGTAAACAACCCGCCCTCCCACTAACTGCGGTGACACCTGGGTCACCACTCCAGCGCTTCTGCTTCATCATCCTCTTTTTCTGCTTCACTGATGAGTCACACATTCCTGCGATCAAAGCACCCCCCCACACACACACTTCTTCTCCCTCTTCGTCTTTTCTTCTTCTTCTTCTTCTGCTGTTGTTGCGCCTGCAGCATAGCTGGTTCTCTGGTGGCGGATCAACACGGAGCAGTGAGCGTTCTCCATCTGTGGTCGGCTGCTTTCCGGCAGCCTCTCTACGCTGCTGTTTGCATCAGTCTTCACCAAACCCTGACAACCCCCCCCCCCCCCCCCAAACTCCCCTACACACAAACACACGCGTGCACGCACACATTTCTCCACGCTGGTTGAGCCGCTACGCGCCATCTGCTCCCATCAGGAGAGAGTGATTGATGCACCGCCCGTATAAAAGCTACAGGGATGACTCATCGACTCCCCGCCGGCTGCTGCGGTGAGAAAGTGAGAGTGAGTGTGTGTTGTTTAAGAAAAACATCACCTTCCTCTTCTCTCACACATCTCGCTGCTCTTCGTCTCTACCTGTGCAAAGCTGATGAACTTTCTGGTCAGTCACCATTCCCCTGTTGATCACTTGTCCAGCTGATGGAGCTGATACCTGAGTCAGGCGGGTGATCTCGAGGGTTTTCACACCTTCAGAGTTAAATCAACTGACAGTTTTGCAGTGCATGTATGTTTTCAGCTGCTCGATGGTGTGCAGACGCTGATGTCAAAACGTAGTTGATGTCATAACAAAGATATTATTAAGGCTGCTGAAATATTTTAATCAGGGCTGTCAAAGTTAAGTTGATAATTATGCATTAACCCAAAATCCTTTTAGTGCCGTTAATTTTTTTAACGCACAATTAACACACGCACATTCTTTATGACCCTCGAGGCACCCTGTAGTTTGGGAAATCAGGAAGCGATGCAGCCACCACCATACAAAACTTAAGACAAGAAAGATAAGGTAGAGGAGTAAGTACATATTCTGAACAGTATTTGTTATACTGTGACACTATTATAAGGTAACCAGTGAGCGTTAGCATTGAGGGCGGCTTGAACTGCTTCATGTTCATGCTGGTTGGTTGCAGTCAGCTGTTAGCTTCCAGGCTAGCTCTATTAGCTCACTGCACGTCGCTTGAATCCCTCTGTAACTCTGTCCTCTGACTCCATGTTGTAGTCTGTATTATACTGGGACACTGTTACAGTGTGTTGTGACTCCTGAAGTGGGCTGAGTGTTTCATACGGCACTTATGACCAACAGTCAATAAGACAGGGAGACGAGACAGAAGGGGCGACAACAGACCTGAGCAATCGAGCCCTGATCACAACATACTGAACGTAGCAGAGCACCGAGCGTTCCATCAAAATATATATCACAGTATTTTTTCATTCTTTGGATTGCTGCAATACTAATAAACATACATTTGCATGAAACAAACATATTTGTCCTTCTTTATGTTGATAAGAGTATTGAAAACTTGAAAAATATCCCTTCAGGATACATTTAGAACTGGAAAAAAAGTGTGAGTAATTTGTGATTAATCACGAATTAACTATGGAAATCGTGATTAATCACAATGGCATATTTGACTCTATTGACAGCCCTAATTTTAATTGATCAAATTATTATGTGTGACATTTGCAGGTCTCTCAGACACACTTTTTACACCAAAATCAGTAGGTATCTGCTAGGTTTTTTTTGTTTGTTTGTTTTTTAATACAGGTAAACCCACTAAATCCAGGTGGATGACTCCTTTCCATCAAAAAGATGAAGAGTTAGTTTTTGTCTTTGTTTTTTTTTTTTTTTTTTTTTTGGTGTATCATGTTCAAAGTCTGGCTCCCAAAACGGCACCAGACGACATGACAGATGTTTCTCTATAGGATCGGGCGCCGCCCTTGAGCATGACAAGAATTATTCATATTTACACTTTCAGGGCTCTGAGTAAATTGTTATCAGATGATTATTAAGAAGCATAACTAGACTTAGCAGACACTTTGTAGTTTGAATGTCATCATTATCATCTGGAAACAAACCAACCTAAAGGGAGAAAAACTGCAGAAGGGGAATCAAACGCAGCAAATATGCTGGTTTTTTTTAGCTTCACACATCTCTCTTCCTCCTCCATCTTTAATTTGTTTCCCAGACCTATTTTCACATCAGAAAGCTGTGGCCTCGGCAGCCTCACACCGTGCCTTTGCCTCTGAATGCTGAGCTGTGATCAAATTCCTCATTGAGATGCAGATGAAGGGCCAGCCTGCTTGAGGCTCAGATCGTGGCGTTGGAAGCAGCCGCTAGGGTTGTTTGTTCTCCCTCCATGATTTGAGCTCATCATCCGTAGCAGAGACTAACAGGATCTCCTCCTCCTCTTCCTTTTAACAAGTAGCTGCACAGCCACTTTACCTCTCAGTGGCCCTTTTGTGGTTTGTGAACCTGTGTTAAACCACTCTTGGTGGAAGAGCACAATGGCACGGTGTCGCTACATAATCTCTCTGATACAGAACACACTCATATGGGTGGAAAGACACAATACATGGAAAAAAAATAAAGCACGTTAAACGTCTAAAAATGACTTTATCTTTGTTCTACATGTTTTTGAGTTGTGTCCAACAAAGTTCAAACTCAGATGAATCTGCCATTTTTCATTATTCAAGTGAATGTTTCACTGAGTCTCCTGCCTCTGACCTCCAGGGCAACAGCAGTCAGAGAGTGGGGAAAGAAGTCATCAAACGTGACTAAACGTAACGTGAATCAGACTTTCATACATTACCTCGTCTGTGAACATTTCTGACTGAGTTACTCACACAGATTCTCATCTGTAGCAGAGGCTGTTGAACAGTGAAACACGTGCAAATTTGCTATAGCTGCAGCCAGCAGCAAAAAACATGGTGGGTGCAAAATACTGTGTACTTGTTTGATGTTGAATTCTTTCTTGACTGCATATTTGGAAAGTAAGGAAGTTAAAAAAAAGATAAATAAAAATTTCTGTCCTCAATGACGCCTCTCACAAGAGTCTACTGTCCACCACAAAGCGTGTTTCTCTACAAAGTTTGGCCATGCTATATTAATCCATTTGGAAGTTATGCATTTTTTGCAATAGGCCACTCCCATTGCCATGCCCCCTTTCAGCTAATTGGCATGAACAAAAACACACACACACACACACACATATCACTTTACCTCCATGCCAACACACACACACACACACATATCACTTGACCTCCATGCCAAATTTCAGCCTCCTAGGGCGAAAACTTTGGCGGCCAAAGAGTGGAGAGTTTTGTCGACAGACCGACTGACCAAGCCACCTGTAGAGCTGCTGGTTGCAGCTAATAAAGGAATACCACGATCCCACCCTGCTTCACCTGTTTTGTTTCCATTGCTTTGATAGAGAGACCTCTAGTGGTAGACACTATGTATCAGGAGCTTTACCTGTGCATTAAATATTTCTTGCATGGCTGTAAGAAAAACTTGCTCAGAAAAACATCAGCTGCAGCTCCTCAGTCAGTTAAAAGGATGTTAGCAGGATGACTGCATTCTTCATTACTGATCACTAAGGAAGAAAAACAAGTTAACCCCTTCAACAAAATGTTAGACTTTAATGTCCAGTTTGTAGGATTTAGTGACATGTAGTGATGAGGTTACAGATTGCAACCAACTGATCATCCCTCAAACATCTGTTCCAAGCATCAGGTAGAGCCTATGTGGCCACAGAAGACACAAAAAACATCAAAGGCCCACTCCAGGGCCAGTGTTTTTTTTGTCCATTCTGGGCTACTGTAGAAACATCGAGGTGTAAGAATCCATAGAGGAGGACCTGCTTCTTCTGTAGATGTGAAAAGCTCATTCTAAGGTAACAAAACACAACAGTTCTTCTTTTCAACCAATTTTTACAACAATATAAACATACTCAGGAATAAATATATAGATTTTTTCTAGTAATCACTCCCCTACAATCCCCAAAACTGAACCATTAAGAAATTAAGTGGAGCAAAATGTAGCCAGATTAAAGGTGGAGTCAGTAGGAGTTTACCAAAAAATAAAATATAGACATATACAAAAGTAATGCTGCTCAATCATCACTTCTGGGCTTCTGTATATGTGTGGTGGTGACTGTGCGTAGAGACAAACTGCCCTCTGCCTGTATTTTGATGTTTTGGCTGACTCAGAACCTGCTTGGGACGAGAGTGGGTTGGAGGGGGGTGCGTTTCCCCCAGCCAATGACAGCACACTGGTGAGGTTGAGAGCACTGCGGAGCACAGCTACTGGACCAAACTGGAGAAAGTTACAAATGTGGACGTAGCGCAAAGCAAAGGAACTATAGCCCTGGTGAGCAAGCGGATAAAACTTGTTCCAGAGTGAGTCTCAGTTTGGCTTTCAGCTGTTTTGGAGCACTGAAGGAGAGGCTGGGAAGAGCGACGCAGAGTTGGCCTACTTTGTGATGGACAAGTAGGTGCTAAACACTGGCGGTTAGCTTGCTAGCTTGCTAAATTATCAACTTCTCCATGAAACAAATATAATGTTCCTATGTAACTTGCTGTGTAACATTAGGTAAGCGGTATAGCAGTGTATGTAGTACACGCTAGTTACGATACTTCTGATGCGTTGAGCAGGGAGGGGGCCAGTTTGAATGTTGTGTTTACAAACGGTGACAAACAAATGCTGCTGACTCCACCTTTAAAGATGAGAAAGTGACAGAATTTAATTAATTTCAACACCAGAATAAACAAGCAGATTTTATAAAGTAATGTTTGGAAGGGACCCCAATTATCTGTGGACCACCAAGCAGGTTTATGGGGCTGGAATTAATACCTGTGGAGAAAATCTGCAGCAAAATAAACACTTTTGTCAAATCAAAACAATCTGTGCACACATTTGCAGCCACATGGTTCACACTGGAGGTCAAACCAAAATGCTTTTAGGAGTGTTTCTGTTAACACGTTAGATTTGGTTGCATGCACTGTTTGAGTTAAGCCTTATCTCTGTTGATGAATCCACTTTTATTTGCATCAAGGGAGTTTTAAGGACAGGTTGCATCAAGTGTGAAGCAAATATAATACCTCACAATATCCTGGTCGGTGGTGTATGACAGCAGATAGCTTTTTAATGTGTCTGATATTAAAATGCATGGTTGAAAGACTGGTCAGTGAATAAACCTTTTGAGGGACAATAGACTGTTCACTGTAGCGTATAATTATCATGAGTGAAAGAACGCAGCAGAAGAATACTGAATCACCCAGGTTCAAAGAAAGTTAGTGGGGAATTAGCATGGCTAATGGCACAGCAAAAGAGGTTACAGTTTGGAATAAACTGGGACGCGACTGTTCACTGTCAGTCTGTCTAATTTCTTTGGAAAATGTTAATCTCTGGATATTTTACAACCACGGCCCTTCCTCTTTATCGTCTTTTTATGAATTGGTCCTCAGTTTCTTCGTTAATGTTAAATTCAACTCTTGCCTCTTAGGGTTTGAGTGATGTGGAATATTTAAAACCCATATCTGACGTTCAATAGTCAACATAATCAAGTCAGTGAACTTTTAATATGAAAGGTGGTGAGGGAATATGGCCCACAGCTACATAACCAGAATAAAATCATAATTTGTTGATTTCTTATGCAATCTTGGCTGCTTTAGAATTCTTCTGTTCAAATAAATGAGACACTGGTGCTCGTTTGCTGCCAGGGTCACCAGTCTTCTTTGGTTCGAGCGTTTTGGTCAAAATCCACAACACGAATGTTGTAATTGTAATAATGTAATAATGTAATTGCCGACAGAAAGGCAGACAAACAAACAAACAAACAAACAGACAGATGCTGCCTTCAAATGGAACTCTTTATGTTGTGAAGTTGTGTCGTGAATTGGTTTCCAGGACAGGCTTGGCGTTCAAGTGGTAACCGCACAGGAACAGCGTTGCTAGGAAACAGTAGTATGGACGCAAAAGACCTCTTGTTCTCCTCCTGGCTTTCTTTGTGGAAATGTTGCATCATTACTTTGTGAATTAACGCCACGCCCAGAAACAAGGGACGAGACGACGAAGGTGACAATTTATATTGAGTTTAACAACCTGTCAACAATTGCCATAGCTACCGTCGGTCCTGTACGGTCCCAAACAGGCTCCACCATTTCTGAAAATGTCAGCAAACATGTTGCAGCTCCTGAACTCGGAGCTTTCCGATAAATTCAACTTATGATGTCGTGAATACGACTAGAGGGGGGCGTTCATATGGTCTCTTCTCGTAAACATGACCTCATTTGAAGGCACCAAGATATAATTTCAGCTGATTCCATCATAAAGTAGGTATGTTGGCACATAGGCCAACATTCACCTCTCTGACCTGATTTTTTGAGTGCAATTCAGGTTTGGACTCAGTTACCAGGAACTGAGAGAAAACACAAAGACCTCTAATTGGAAATAATGGCTGTCTTCTCTGTTTTTTTTAATCAACCACACATTTCCTCTAAAGCAGGACACAATCACATTCATGTTAGTTGAATGCAGAGCAGGCTGGAAAACAGCTCAAAGACCCTGGCGAGGGAAAAAAGGCTAAACAAAGTTTCAACCAAATGAGTCAGTATGTAAACTTGATGGGTTACTGTTAAGTGGAAACAGGTGGGCGGGAAGGTTTGGCAAACCTGATGTCGTTGAAGTGGAAAAAAGCAGTACGGTAAAATTTGATGAGGCTAGCAGAGAATGCCGGCAACAGTGACGGCAGACGGCATTGCCATCAGAAGGTAAAATATTTCAACTTTTGCCATCCACTGCAAAGAATTTACAATCGGATGTTACTTAACTCCTCAAATGCTTCAGGCAAGGAAAAAACATGTCCGATCTCGTCAATGAGAAGCTGATTTTTATTTTGTGCAATAATACACAGAGACGTATTTACCACAGCCTGAAAACCTACAGAGATGTCACACAAATAGCTGATACATGAAAGGCAATCAGCACAAAGCTGATTTTTGGATGAAATTTAACTTTTATTTTAAGTTTGCAATAGAAAATTAAAAGAAAGCCGCATTTTACGATACATGCATAACTAGTAAAGCTACATAAAATAATTGTCATGAAATAATTTCATCAAATGTATTTTATTTCATTCTTTGTAAATAATATGACATCACCATAGCAACACATCGTCATGGGTGTTTTGTTTTGTCATCCATCATTTCGTTGGACTGTTTTTTCCTGTGCAGTTCAAAAGATGTCTCCCGCCATCTGCCTGATTCCGTGTGAATGCAGCACAAGCCGGCTGTGTGAATCCCCTTCACTCGCACGAATGATGTGATTTAACACAAATGATGATCTAGTGGAGTATACAATGGTTGTCCTAAGTTTTAAGTCTTTATTAATGGAGAAAATACTTGATCTGTGAGTTTCTTTGGTCGCCTTTGTCGTCCAGAAATCTTGCCGGTGGTTCGCAAGGCAAATCTCTCACCCCTTCGTTTGAAAAATATTTGTTTGAAGGGCTATTTAGCCCTGAACATTTCACCCTAACCCTCTATCTCAACTCAACTGGGACACACCTACCCCTAAACATGAGCAGGCAAAACAGGGGGGTAGGGCTAAGTGGTAGGGGCAAAGGGTGGAATAGGATTGAGGCTTAATGTTTGTAATTGCAGAAAGTCAAATGAAACAAGGCCACAGTGAGGAAACGTGCGGATGGATCAAATTTCTCTCTTGCTGTCTGGATCGTCAGTGACCTCTCTTTGAGAGCATATTTGTCTCCCATTGTGTGTTGGCGATGCTGCAGGGGCACATGTGGATGTGTCTCAGCCTCTCAGGCTCATGAATTCCCCATTTAACTGGCCGTCTGGGCACACAGGCAGCGGTTAGTGCATTGATTGTACTTTGTAATGTGCGTTTGTTGGAAAGGAAGATGGACATGAATGGCTGTGAGGGCCTTTGAAAGGGGAACATATGCCCTGTTTTGAAGATGAGAAGCCGTTTTGTGGCACATGCACACCATTAGCCGGGCACAATGGAAAGCCCTCAAGGCCGAGCGCTCATCCTATACATGGGAAATGAGTGTGAGGAGCAGCTCTGCGAAGGCATGAATGTGATGTTACAGTCTATTTGCCGAGCCGCTGTGTTGTCCTCAAGCTATTCCACGGCAGATACAGTCAGCAGGGAATGATACAGAAACTACAGAGCAGCTGCTGAGAGGAGCACGCTGCTGAGTTTCAATGTTACACACCATTAAGTGCAAATCAAGGATATTTAGTGTTATTAATGACTCATTTCAATGACAGAAGTCTGTGTCAGTTTTTAGATGAATACATTATTAGATAATTGTATGTATGCTACATTTGACTGGTGCCAAAAGGTCAGAAGTAATGGGACACAGCACAGTTTTTCATATTTTTAAGCTCCTCTGTTGATGGAAATCTTAATATTGCAACAGACAAACTTTCTTTTCTTCATCTTCTTGATGACATCAACACAGCAGATCCCTTTCAAAATCTGTTAAAACTGCAGGAACCTGAAGAGTGGAGGCTGTTATAGCACCATGGTGTCACATCACATTACAGGTACTGTATGGTGTCTGTATTACAATAAATTCAAATTCGATTCAAATTTAAACAACGTTGTTAATCCAACAAATGGCAATTAGTTAAAAGCAGCTTGTACAAGAAACACACATGTAGCAGCACACAGACATGCACCGTGGAGCCAAAAAAGCTAAATGTTGCATGAGATGGGGAGAATATATATGCATACACTACAGGTATATGTGCATATAAGTAAATACATAAATACGTAGTTGATAAGGTAATGAAATTTAAGCATTTAAAAGTCGAACTTCAGAGGGGATAAAAAGAATTAGAGTGGCAGTTAGTTTTAAAAGCAGGTAAACATTAAAAACTCTGGACTGAATGTTTTCTTTATCTTTTTCTTTAACTTGTAGCTGAATCAGAGGTGGATATCTTTCAAGAGGTCGGTGGAAACCAAACAACAAACAGAAGTGACACTCATGAGATGGACACAAACACGACTTTACTTTCTGTTTTATGCGGAAATTGTTGCAATTGTTTGTGAAGAGGTTTGCTTTACACTGTCAGATGTTGTTTCTAGCTTGCTGTCACTAAATGGACAAGGAGCGATTCGTGCAATCATCAGGTTTAGAGTCAGGGCTCAGCGAAATGTGTGTGTTGTAAGACTTGGGGATTGAATCACCGCGGAGCCTTATGGCTGCACCAGCTGCTAACAGAACATCACATATGCTCAATAAGAACAGGAAACAGGCTTTACCTGAACCGCAGATGAGATCGACTGTTTTTCCACTGCCGCCGCGATTGATCCCTGAAGTTTCATCCGCCTGACTGCTCCGCTCCGCTTTCCTCCTTGTGTTGATAACAGGCTCTGAGCTTGCTGTTGGTTTAATGGATGCAGACAGAAACTAAATGCTGAAAAAATCACTCTCCTGTCCTTTTTGTCTTCTCTCTCTCTCTCTTCCCTGTTTACTCATATTTGGTAAAACCCATTCTGTTAAAGAACCAGTATGCAGGATTTAGTGGCATCTAGTGGTGAAGTTGCAGATTGCAACCAACTCTGATGGTAATATCCCTCAGTCACCTCCAGTTAGGAGTATATAGGACATCCTACAGTGGCCTTGAGACTTAAAAAAAAAAAATGCTAGAGCCCGTGTTTTGTCCTTTCTGGGCTACTATAGAAACATGGCGGTGCAATATGGTGGGCTTTGTGTAAGAGGGTCTTCTCCCAATGTAGATACAAAGGGCTCACTCAAAAATGATAAAAACACAAAAATTCTCATTTTCAGGAGCTTTGACACCAATCAAAATATAGCTATGAATATTTAATTTCATTTATTACATCGTAAAAATGAATTATTTTTAGTTTTTTTGTATTTTATATGCTGATATGGTGGATTCTTTTCATCTCCAGACACTGTTTTGTCATTTTGAGATATTTGCTGCCTACATTAAACCAATTAAAGAAAAACAAAATTGATGAAACAATTGAGGTGCTACAGTGCAGAAATTAACTTATTTAAATTAGAATTCTTTATATTATTATCGTAAACGATAAGGGACACAACACATAAACCCATCAACATCAGCAACAACAAAAACAGAGTCATACAGCGAGAAAAAAACAATACAAAACAAAAACAAATCTCAAGAAACAACAGCAAAAAACAAAAAAACAAAACAAAACAAAACAAAAAACTTTGATTAGGGATACTTGATACATACTTTTTGTCTTTGGCTTGGTTTGTCGTTTTTTGTTTGGACCAGTACTGCTCCTGATGGCTGACACTCACATAACCACTAATCTCTAGCTGACCCATCAGCAAACTTCACAAAAACTCTGAATTTATCAAATCAAACCAATTTGCCAAACACAGGCAATCAGTAATAGAGGTTATCACACATATCTCGTCATATTATTGGCTCTAAACATTAGAAACAATTTCATCATTAGAACAGTAAACAACAACAACAACAGTTTATCGTGCATCAGAGGGGAAGGGGAGTTGCAGTTAACTGTGCATCTTTAGAAAACAAGTTTGCAACAAAATATGTCGAAAATACCGGCACACAAACTAAAATTCCTATGTGGGGAAATGTCCTTAAACTCATCACTTCTGTCGGCATGTCTGTGCTGTTTAAGGTGTTTGAGTCTTGTGCAAAGAGCCACTTCATGAAATGCTACACCCAAATTATGACTATAAATAATTCAAATCACCACGTTTCAACAAGCTCTATATTAAACCTGGTTATGTCCAAAGCGGGCGTGTTATCTCACACCAACAGATGTCGGGCGCTCGAGCTGATCTCACAGAATGAAGCATTTAACCTTTCTTAGATTGACGGCGTGCAAACAGCCACTGTCATTTTTTAAGGAGGTATTTTTTTATTAGTTAGTCTGAGAAGAAGATCACAGCCTGGTTGCTCCTCATCGTCTCTCGGATTAAATGGATGCAGCCGAAGACTCGTGTTTTGAACCTGTTGACTTCCCTGCACCCTCACAAGCATCATTAAAAAAGTGTGGCGCCATCACACTTCCGCTTGCAGGCTTCAGCAAAGCCCCGATAATTAAAAAGATGTGAGTGAGAAAAATGAGTAAAAAACAAAGCATTGCTTTAATGTTTTCTGCAAGGCTTTTATTCTCTATTTCATGATTATTCTCTGTGAAATCAACACAAACACAACGAGGTGTGACAGCTGTTCTGAGCTTTCACCGTCGCTGCAGATGGGTTTACACCGAAGTTGCTGTAAAGTCACATGTGTCACTGACAGACAGTTACATTTCTGAATGTTTACGAGCCGTGTGCAACCGCAGTCTCTGTCAAGGAGATTAACTCCAGAATCATTGCAGCTACTTTGACCTTTGACCTCTTCACTGTCAGATGTTGATAATGCTGCTAATCTGTCTGCGGCTCCGCTGGAGCCTCAACAAAGAGGAAATATCACAGGAAGAGGAGCAGATTGTTTTCTCTGCCTCCGTTTACAAAGAGAGAAGAGGAGAGGATGACAATGACACATGGTGATATCCCCGCACCTCCTACTACACACACACACACACACACACACACACACACACACACACTCTCCCTCCCCACAGGTCAACCCTCCTGGATCAGTATTATCACATCTGGCCCAGTGCTATGCAAATCCCTGCCATATTTTTTCATGTAGTGTGAGAATGAATGAGAAGATGATTAGTGAGCATAAGCCACCTTGTGTGTGTGTGTGTGTGTGTGTGATGGCTCACAGGATGAAATCATGCTAGCTGAAGCATGGCAGCTCTCCAGCAGCAGCAGCAGCTTGTTCTGCTCGATTGCAGGATGGAGACGAAGAGAAAAAGAAAAAGGAAAAGCAGGAAACCAAATGAAATCCAGCAGCTCTCTCTCTCTCTCTCTCTCTCTCTCTCTCTCTCCCTCTCTCTCTCTCTCTCTCCCTCTCTCTCTCTCTCTCTCTGCTTGTGACACACAGAAAGGACACAGCTGCTCAGTGAAATCTGTCGTTTTCACTAAACAAAGCTGCAGAGGACGAGGTCGTGTCAAAGCCTATAGGAGCTCGTCCAGCAGTGTGTCAGCCTTATTTCATGCATCTATGCAAAAAATCATTGAAACTTTTTCTGCTCAATTCATCCTGAATGTTCATATTTTACATGAAAACTAGTTGTTGCGTTAAAGGACAAACCCTTTTCATGAGATCCTGCCTTTGTTTTTTGGTGGATTTAAGTAAAGTAAGTAAGTAATGTAAAGTTTATTTATACAGCACTTTTCACAGAAGAAAATCACAAAGTGCTTTACAATAAGAGCAAGAAGAAAAGTAAAAATACACAACAGATTAAAATACAATATTATATATATTATTATACAATATTTATCCATATTTCTGACAAGTTAAGATGTGGGAAGGTGGCGACTTCATGAGGAAGTGATTCTGTGAAAAAGATGATTTCAGGCTACAGCTCGACCATCGATCAAAATGTTTTTCATAGATCATTATAAGCAACCAGATAAAAGGTCAGAGGTCACAGAGATAGAATAAACAAGGAAAAAACAGTGCTCCTTGTTTTGTTGTCTTTATTTTTTATACATAACAGAGTATTTCTGCCTAGAACAGGCTGTAAAAAGGGTTAAAGAAACACACATTTGAGCTTCTTGAAGGAACTTTCATTTGATCTTGATTTTAGTGCCACTTGTCGACAAATGTGGTGCTGCTCACTGCTGTAAAGATCTTGTCTAGTGTGAGCATTTGTTCTGAAGGAGTGAAAGAAACTTATTTACACAAAACCAGCTCGGCCATAAACACAAATATTAAAATTATCTAAAGGGAAATCTCCTCCTGCTTCCAAACATAGAGAGTAAAAAAAGAGAACTGCGGATCAATCGTGCTCTTTAACAACAAATCGTTTCCTCCGGTCTGTGTGTCGTAAAGCGTTTCGTCGCTTTTCTGCTGACTGAGCGGACCAGGCAAAGGCAAACAGGATAGTAATCTCCAGTCTGCTTCCCTGATGGTCTCATTTGCTGATGTGAGGCATCATTATTAAATTTAGACTGATTCATAACCAGATAAAAGCTCCACAGGAAAGACGCAAAAGGAGCTTTTGTGATTTGAGCACCACGTCTTATATACAGTTTTTTCACTGCTCCAAGAAATCGTCATTATCACCTCCGATGTTGGGTTGAAAAGTTTCAGTGTTTGTCTTTTTTTCTGTTTTCCTATCAGACTTTAAGAAATTATTCTCTAATAAAAATAGCATTGCAGTGACTCACTCATTTAATCCATCTTCTTTTCTTCTGCGTTTATCTTCCGCTCAGCTCCTCCCCTCTCCTCCCTCCTCCATCAGCAGCGAACGCTCCTTGTTTGGTGTGTGTGAGGCTGTTTTTAGCCTCGTCCTTGTGCAGTCTGAATACAAACCAGGGGTCATCAGATATTCTCTGAGGAAGATCAACAGCTTTGTGGAGCTGGGGGGTGGGGGGCGGGTGGGTTTAAGAGATGAGGACTACAGTGAGAACATGTATTAAATGTATATTTCACCAAGCACTCATTCTACATAAACATCAACTCTCACCAGCATATAAAATTTTTTTTAAACCCCATTTTCCATATTTCTGCTTGTTTTGCTAAACATGCTTCACAGAAAGTTTTTATAACTGTAAACACGTTTCTTTTTTTTTAAGTTTGACAGGTCATCAGGCATCATTTCTTGAGGTTCTTGCTTATACATTTCGCAATAATTCATTATCACTAATGGTGAAGTAGGCTAATTAGTCCTAAAAACAGGAAGTCGGTTAGCATGTTAGCGCTTTATTTTCCCTTGTCTCAAAGTCTGTGTTGTTTGAATGGGTTTGTCATTAAATGCCTGAAATAAGGTCTGTGGTTCACACAGGCTAAAGATATTTAGACATTTGTTCTGAGATATAAAATACGTCAGTATAAACTCAGTTTTTGAACTTTGAATGTTTGACACGTCTTAAAAAAGGTGGTTGCTGACAAGGGGCTCGATGAGACGACAGTGTTTGTCGGGGACATTAGACGTCATCACATGAAAAAGGAATAAAATCTGTAATATCTCTGTAAAGCGATGTGAGACGAGCGATGGACACAGCCATGAGCAGCCACCAGCTGATCAACTCATGCTAGCAGGAGAGGGTTAAGTAGAAAAGTCAGTGCGCTAAATCAAATCAGATGCGTTCTATTGCTTTTCGCTTCTGGTGATTTCATTTACACTTCAAAAAACACAAACGTGTTGTTCATCTGTGAAGACGATCATGCTGAACAAAATGTGTATGTATCATATACGTGTGTTTGTCACAGAATCCAAAATCTCAGAAGCTTTTTGCTGAGGGAATCAGTCCGATGCTAACTTCTGGGTCGGTCCACACAAATACATCATTCCTTCAGCACTCTGTATGATAAGATCAAAATTTTATTGATCACAGAAAATTCACAGGACACAGCAAAACAAAGACCAGTTGAGAGATTAAAAAAAGAAAACACAACCAAAATGTGTGAATATATTAAATAAAATAGGGAATGAAAGAAATCAGAACATTTTAAAAGTTACATGGAATATATACAATACAGTACCTTTAACCATATAGATTAATTGTGAAAATTTTTGTTAAAAAGACAAAAAAAAGAAAGCTTGTTCACACTACAGTAATGTGAGCGCATAGTCAATAAAAACATTAGAGAACACAATGATGCAACATCCAATAGTGTAGCCCCACAAACCAGTGACAGTAGTTTAGAATTGTTATACAGTAATTAGATGTAATGTAAAGTCAAATTGTGTTATAGATATTTTCCTTCCTCTCACGCTCCATCCACAGTGAGAAAACTGGTCATGTTTGAAGTCTAAGTGCTCTGCTGTGTCGCTCTGTGAGGATGTGAGCAGCCTCCCTGCTGTTTGTCGTCCTTCATGTCCCAAAAAAATGTTGCATTTCTGGGTTACAGTCTGAGCCTCCGTGACTCTGACTGACTTCAGTTTTTCTGCTTGAAGAAAAGGCCAAACAGTTTACTGAGAAGGCTCCACCTCACAGGCTGGAACAGATGTGCATCAGTTTTATTACACGTTTACGTCTGCACGATAGTTACACCGTGTATGTCGTTATGTCTGCACATACTAATGTTAATGTTGCAATAACGACGTAAAGACCGAAGGCAGGAAATTGGGATGTGAACTGAAGGACTCGGAACAAACAGTAATTAAAAACGCTCAAGTTTTTCCTAATTAATCATAATCCTGCTGTCATGAGCACAAAATCAGCTACAGAGACCATAACTATGTTTGGTATCAGGTCGTAAACATTATTTCTGCTGTAAAGCTAGTTTTAATATGAGGCTCTATGAGGGCTCGTTTTTGGAGGCAGACTCAAGTGGCCATTTGAGGAACTGCAGTTTAAGGCATCCAGGCCTCATTCAGACTGCCAGCCCAAAACGAATTTTTGTCATACCCAGATTGTATCCAGACTGATTTTATTTAGTCTGAACAGCAAAACAACACATGAAATCTGATTTCTGCAAATCTGTGAGGATGTGAAGAGGACTAAAGAACATTAATTACCATCAAATCCTGGCTGGTCCTCTTAATGAAGCAGCCACGGCACCGTGCATAAAAGTGCACAGATTTTTTCTAATTTTGGATGCACATGTAAAGTGTCAGCTGCTGTGAGAAGATGCTGGAGCCAGCTGCAACACACAGCCAACTGTGAGCAACAAACAAAACTGACACTTGCTGCAAAATTTTGTGCTCTCTGCAGTGTCCATCATGGACCATGTCTGTGTTCTGTAATATGAAGAAAAGACTGAAACTGTGGGAAAAGATCTGCTTACTCAATTTGATGCAAAAGCAGGGCAAATTGCACTCAGCTGTCAAACTTTGTGCGCGTGTTTGCTCCGGCGTAAGATTAGTGCAAATTCTTTTGTGGATAGGGTGTTAAAACGGGGCAGTTGGCAGATGATTGTTATGTGCAAATCATGGTGCTATTAGCAGGTGCAGTCCATTCTTTGTGGATCCGGCCCAGTCTGTGTTTAAAATCAGATTTAAGAAACAAAACGGATTTGCCTGCAGTCTGAACGAGGCCTTTGTGTTGGCTCATTTTTCAGCCAAAGAGGTTGTAGCTGGGACGAGGTCAAGCGCTGAATCCTGCAATATTATCAACAAAGACTGAACATCTTTTTGTGTCTAACGATTCAGACCCGTTTCAAAATCTTATACTCTTTTCCTTGGCCCACTCTTCGGCCTTCCAACAAGTTTTATGAACATCAACCAAAACCAAAAACATGACTTTCTGGGCAAAAGCAACAAATTTTAATAGCTGACCTGATGTAAAAGTCTCCAGCCTCCAAAGTTACACAAGAACACGTCGGTTCTTTGTTTCTAGTCAGACTGGATGTAGAAAATTGTCCTCTTGTAGAAGAACTTTCTGTTGAATGCAGGAGTTAAAACCAATCTGCAGCTTTCAAAGAAAATAGTCAAGAAAATCAAAATGTGACCACACACAGCACGTGTGTGTTCTTGTGTGTTCTTGTGTGTGTGTGTGTCCACAGAGATAAGAAGCCAAGGTTACAGCTCCGTCCTGCCTGCAGATCAGCCAGTGATCTGCTACAACATCAATAAACAGCAAGACACACGAGAGCATCGGACTCAATTATTCATCACTGAACTCTTTTGTCCACAGTTAGCAGATCAATAGCTGCTATAATCAGCTCTCCAATGAAGGAAAGTGGCACAGCACGCCACATATTATGTTTCCCTTTATTATGTTTGTGTTCCAAATGATTCATGTGACTTTGCGTGCTTGGCCTGAGTTGATGCAGAGTATCTGCGAGTTTTCCTCCTCCTGGTTTTGATGAAAAGTCAGTTACTGTGTCTCTAACATGTTGACACGTGGCACGGCTCTGCCAAAGCTTCCAAACGTCCCAAGCCCAGATGAGCCTGTTAATAGTTTTACTTGTAGGGCCAACATTTCCTCAGGCACAGGGAGTTTAATCCTATATATACCACCCCGATAGCTCTCCACCCCTCCCTCCCTCTCTGCACTATTTTCCACTAGATTTGCTAAAGTCTCTTCTCCATAAGCTGATGATCCGTTTGCTTAATAAAACTCTGGAGAATGATACTTTGGCCAAAGTTAAGCTTCTTAACTGAGATCCCTGTTTGCAAGCATGACCTTAAAACGGAGAATATGTCTGCTGTGGATCGCTTCAAATCTCACAGCGAGATTAAAGTTACACTGATTGTTTTGTTCTGCAAACATTCACAATTTGTTCATACATACTAGTTCAAACACACTTATCCCGCTGTCCTCTTCATGTTGTGTGACACACTTATCACTTACACTTTTGGTTAGCACAACTTAGCATGTAAAGCAGATCTATTTAAAGTTATGCCAGTTATTTCAAAAAGGTCTGATCTTATTCTTAGGGGTGTCTGGAAAAAAACAACTGAACCGATCAGAGTTTTTTTATTTTTCAATGTGATGAAGATCGGGAATGTCATCTTTCCGAGCCAGGACAAAGCTCAACAGACAGGAGCTGGTTACCAGATGTGGGACAAAGTAAACGTTTTGCAAGTCACAAGCAAGTTCCAAGTCTTTGCTCTCAAGTCTCGAGTCAAGTGTCAAGTCCTAAACTTTAGAAATTAAATTAAATTTTGAGTCCCAAAGAAATCATTTGCACTACTCTAATCTATGAAATTTACCAAAACTGTGAATGCTTAATAAAATTGTATTTACTTCTTAAAATAACGTTATGAAAAGAACACAGTGTAACCCACTTCTTCATAGTTTGTTCCTTAACCTGACTGGATGTTATTGGGTGCTTCAAACAAAGTAGATTTTTGGGAAAAAGTGTCGATTTTCTGAGAATGAAGCATTTATTGATTTAAAAAAATAAAGGGAAATATATGTATATTGATTCATGGCACACTTTCAAATAACATACATTTAAACCTCAAGTACTTTCAAGTCAGAAGGCCCAAGGCCGAGTGAAGTCACGAGCAGTGTTTGAAGTGGAAAAAATAAGTGCTGGTACTTCCTTTATTCACCTGTTGGCATGTGAATCGAGTGGCATGTATCAGCAAATCATTAAGTAACAGTCTGTCAGTCAGTTCTGAATTTCTCACTGTGGATAAAAGATACTAGAAGAAAATGCTGATTTTCACAAAATTAATCTATCAAACAAACGAGGCCAGCTTTAAGTTTTCTGCCTCTGTATTTGAGTTTATGTATTTGACTGTCAGAGAGCAGTGTTATCGTCAGAATCCGTTCCAGTTTGTGTTCCCACATCAACATTACTGTCTGTTTTTAATTCCTTTGCTTTTCCCTGTTTATTCAAAATTGTTGTGACTTGCTCTGAAACGCAGCCGGTGGGCGTTGACGGACGACGGAGGCCGGAGCAAACACACAGCAGGGCCATGCAAGGCTACATGAAACCTTATTCCGGGGTTAGCGTATGGATGTAGCCTTAATGAGATGTTCCATTGTAATGAGATGTAACATTTTCTCTGTGTGCGTGTGTGTGTTTTGTACTGATCATGGCTGTTTCCACTGCTGGTCTCACATCGTTTTCAGAGATATTACAGATTTTATTCCTTTTTCGCATGATGCCGTCTAATGTCCCGCTTTTTTTATGAGATGTGAAACTTTACAAGTTCTAAAACTGAGTTTATTCTTTAACCAAAAAGCCACGTAAACAACACACAGACTCTGAGACCAGGGAACCAGAAGTGCTAACATGCTAACTGAGGAAGTTATGAGTTCTAAAAACAGGAAGTCACTCTGTTGATTGACTGGGATGTGATTGTGTCTTGTGCTGGCACATCTCAAACTTAAAAATAAAGAGGAACAGCGATATGAGATTTCACAGTTGTCAGACACTGAATATAACTTGAACACTTTGCGCTCTCATCTCTTTCTGGATCCAATTTGAATGGCAGCTGGATGTTCCGCTCTGCGGTTCAAACCTTAATTCACCTGACAAAAGTGAACAAAGAACGATCTCCCCTCGCGCTGCTTTATCGCTCTTACTTTTAATTGGGCCACTCGATCAAAGAGAGAAGTCTTGCCAGTGGAACACTGTGTCATTTTAATTTTCTCTCATTAGCTTTTAAATTACTGAGCAGTGCTCTGACGGGAGACCAGTCATTTTTAAGATGAAAATTAAAGAGTGGCTTTGGGAGAGGGAGGAAAGAAAAAGGAAAGAGCTGCGGTTTGCCTGATGGTACCCACACTGTGAGGAAGACGTCTGACCTTTGACCTTGCAGATGGGAAGATGAGGTTCTCTGGGATTATTGAGCACTAACGGCAGAGAGAGAAAGAGAGAGAGTTGGAAGAAACTTTGTGTTGGTTAAGGACAGTTGACACAAACTTTATCAAATCCACATCTTTCTCGCCTTCAAACATGTTTACGTACACAACTCCTCCTAACATCGCTTCATCACATATGACTTGCAAAGATCACGTTCTCTGACACAATATATGATCCAAAATCGTTTATTTGATCAGAGAAAACAAACAAACAAACAGCACAGTGTTTACTATTCTACTTTGACATGTGACCATTTATACTCTGAACTCTCCTGCCTTTTCCTTCCTTATATCAGCTTTGTTTTCTTTTTTCATGTGGCTCTTTCTTGCATTGATAAGTTTGCTATAAGCGTCTGTGCATGTGATCGTGCTAAAGATGTTGACACGCCGTCAGGACTGCAGTTGTGCAAATGTTTGCTGTTCTTTGCATCTCCTGCATATGGACTGTTGTTTTATTAAGCATGTGAAAAACTATTTTCTAAGCAAACATTTCTTTTATAGCGATGGTTTACTCGGTATGAGAAGTGCCTCTGTCTCACACACCCAGAGGAACGTGCTCCATCATTCCTGCTCAGAGCGGATGACAGTGATGCTTTAACTGCCACCGGCTCATTCCAGTTCCATAATAACTGTCTCATGGTTTATTCACTCTGGCAGGTGGGTCAGTCCTCCCTCCTTATCTCAAGTTTTACTTTTGTATTAGTTCTTTCTTAATATGAGATGACATTTTAAATGAATTTTTGCTCAAACAGGTGGAAAGTCACTGCTCACCCGGTATTAGAATTTGGACTGAGGAGCTGGAGTGAAAAAAGTTTCAAATAAAATGGAGATGCCTTGAAAAAGGTCAAAAGATCGAAAGCTTGCATTAAAAAGATTTTTGCACAGATCTGAGAGTGTGGATGCCTTTTCTCCATTAACTTTTGCTTACCAGTCAGTCTTTTTCCTTTCACTGTTATCTGCCAGGCTCTTTAAAGGTGCAAACTTTACAGAACGAGTCATGTTGTGCTTTAAAAGAGAAAGGACGAGACGAAATGAGGAAACAACAACATGCAGGATTATTAAGTCAAGGAAAAATTGTTTTTGTAAGATAAATAATCCACAGATTTAATGAACATGGTGCAGGTTGGACACCCCAGTCACTCAGTGTGTAGGAAAAAAATGTGGGAACTAGATTTTCATAATAATATGCTTATATATACACTACAGTGACTTCTGGGGTCGTTTTCTGTTTTTGTGCTTTTATTTTGTAATCTTGGAGCCAAAGCTGTGACATAGAGAAAGGGAGTTGCTCTACAGACAGACATCTGACAATACAAAGGAAGGATGGAGGCTAACACTAGTGTTGAGGAGGAGGTTGTAATTTTGCAAATGCAAATTATGTAAATTATGATGGACCGCAGCCTTATAATTTGCTACAGCACTGCAAAAGTTACCGACAATTCCAGCTCTAAAACAAAAATGATACGCTAATTAAGCCCAGCTACAGCAACGAGCGGACAGCACGGAAGGAGTGGTGTTAGACAAACATTCACACCTGCAGCTGAATTTACCTGAACACTCACAGCCAACAGCACAATAAAGTCATTTACCTGTATCTCAACAATGCAGGATTTACAGCACCTACTCAATTAAAGCTAACAGCTCATTAACACAATACACCATGTACACACTTAACATTTATGCCACCTCTAATATTAACAAATCCCCCAAAACAGACGACAACAAGGCAGCTATGGTGCCACATATAATAAACACAGGCAGCTGCACATTATGAGCCCAAATAACCCAAATTAACCATGAAGTAGTCTCAGCTTATGTAATGCGGTTTCTCGACTCTTTGTATTTGTGCCAAATTAGCCGTGGTCATCAAATGCCCACGTAAGTTTCAGTTTAGTTCAGGCATGAGAAAAAGTCTCTTGGCTCATGTTCGTCCTCAGCTCATTTTTAATCCTGCTCCTGTGTCGTTGTAGAAAAGGCTCAGGCAGCCACCAGTTAACGAGTCAGTGAAGCAGCACGGACGCTGCAGACAGTCCGGCTCCAGGACGACTCTCGCCGAAACAGATCAGTAAAGTTTGATAAAGCCAAAGTTGGTCTCCGCGTCCTGATACGGCACGCCCCCATAGTGGTGAAAACTGCTTGTCCAGCTGAGTTAGCTAAGCCTCCAGCACAGTCGTGCTAGAAACTGATCATCTGTATCGCCCAGTGTACAGTTTGTATCACCACCACCACCTGTATGCAACGTTAACGAGTTAGCCGTGGTGTGGCTAACGTTAGCAGTGCAGTAACTAACTAACTACTACCACCGAGTAACAGCAACTCACTGTGACTGACTATACTGACTAATGTGAATATGTACTGATTAACCGA
>JAPQLA010000004.1:24466335-24476949 GCA_029822935.1 Naso vlamingii | reverse complement strand
CTTGCATCCCTGGTAGCTCGTAAAATCAACCAAAACCCCTTGATGTCATGTATGTACTGTGTTCTCCGTGTCTAATGAGCAGATGTATGTTACTGTGTCACTGGGCTGCATTCAGGTAGACAGAACACGTCGCTGTCACAGACGACATTCCGACATAAAGCCAAAGTTGGTCTCTGTGTCCTGATACGTCATGCCCATAGTGGTGAAAACTGCTTGTCCAGCTAAGTTAGCTAAGCCTCCAGCACAGTTGTGCTAGAAACTGTTATTTGTTAAGAAAAGAAAAGTTTTTATTTTTTCTCAAAAAAGAATATGTTTTTCCTCTGCATTTTTAGCCCATGTGTTTTTAAAAACATCAAATTCTGCTTTAACTTTTCAAATGGTCATATGGACAAGGTTAAGTATAAATTTCACCATGCTCTTTAACTTCAGTGAGCCAAATTCAGGGAGCAACAACAACATAAACATGATCAGCACTGTACGCTATCACACACTCTGAGTGAAAAACACTTTAGAGAATAAAAAAAAAGAATCTAAAAGGTGATTGTAAAAGCATCACTAAAGAATCACTACGTGGGATTGATCACAGATCGAGCTGATGACATTCTTTAAATTCTTCACGTTTCTCTTGATATTTAATGCATGTGTCATGTTCAGAGCTGAGATGTAGCTCTGTTTCCTCCCAGTTCATAAAAGTCTGGTGTTTATTTCCCACCAAGAATTGGATTAAGTATTCTTCAAAAACCCCAAATCCCTCGGTCCAAATCCAAATTTAGAGAGTGAGACAAAGAGGACATGAATTTATCATCTCCCTCTGCCCCAAAAAATGAGAAAGAACAGCTTGACTCAGCAGAGACGAGGCCCCCGGCCCCTCAGCATGAACGCTGCAATGCGTGGGTGCTGATTTTTTTTTTTTTTTTTTTCTGGAAAAGGGGTCCTCTTTCCATTAAAAGAGGCTGCAGATGTGTTAGCATCTCCTCCGAGTTTACAATTCAAGTCGAGCAGCAGGAGCATCAGGACACATGGCAGGAAAAATGGAAAGAGCAAAAAAAAAAGAACAAAAAACAGCAAAGTGATTTTGAAACCTGACACTCTCTTTGCACTTTGTCTGCAGGTCACTTTACACCAAACAGCCATTAACAAGCTTTCAAAGTTCCCAACATACAAAAGCTCTTTCTGCTGTCGACCTACATTTCTTTTTTTTTCACTGCTCGTGTCCTGCTGGCGTGCGGGTCAAGAGTCCAGTTATTCTCTGTGTCAGCAGTCTGCCAATTAAACCAAAAGGAAGGCAGAAGCGAAGCAGGTGAGTCTGTCATTATATTCAAATTCTTTCACCTCGC
Organism: Naso vlamingii; assembly: GCA_029822935.1. Lineage (NCBI taxonomy): Eukaryota > Metazoa > Chordata > Actinopteri > Acanthuriformes > Acanthuridae > Naso > Naso vlamingii. The sequence goes on along the minus strand of JAPQLA010000004.1, from coordinate 24,475,612 downwards.
TGAGGTGACTGAGTTTGAACACATATCCTACAAACTCACAGAAACAGTGAACTATTTGAGTTGTATCACCATAAAATCGGGAGACTAGCATGAGAAATTACTAATTGGGGGTGCAGCAGGAGAAAGCATTAAAAATAGAGAGACTCTTGCCTATACTGGGGGTGTTGGCAGGTACGGATCCACGGCGAGACCAAACGGTTGCAGGGAAAGTTGCAGAGGTGTAAACTGGTCCGTCTCAGCTGGACTCTGACGGTGTCGCCTGCAGCTCAGCTTGTCAAGTTGCCAGAGGCCAGTTTTAGAACATAAGGCCCGTCACTTGTTTCAACAGCCAATCAGCTCATAGCAACGTCACCTGTTGCTAGGAACACACGCTCTCTGAAATGACCCACGCCAACCACGCCAAAAGTCTTGCGCAGTCTGAGTACAGAGCCGAGGAGAGGAGCAGAAGGCTAGAGTACTTTGAGACCACCTGAATTACAAAATGCTGAAAGGTTATTATGGGATGTTAGCACCATGACACCAAAAATAAACTGCCTACTGCAGCTTTAATTACCTTATTTTAAATCATGACCACTGGTAAATTATTTATACTTTTCAATATCAGTAAACCTTCAAATTACTCTTCCAGTTCAAAAATTAAAGGTTTTTTTTTTATGATGGTATCAAACAGGAAAACTGAAGCAAAACGCCCATTTTTGGGAAACGGAACCTGTTCAGACAACATGCCTTTTTTTCTGCTATGACAGTTAAATTAATCAAACATTAATTTGTAGTAACCTACTTATAATCATGTCGCATTAGGTCCTTGTTTTTTACATTTATGACAAATAAGCACTTATAGTAATTAATCTTAATGTTAGCATCTGTTTACCAGTGTGTTTGAGTTTTGTAAGTTGGAAAATGACCTAAAAAACCCCCCAAAAAACTAAAGTCTGAAAAAGAAAAAATGATTAACATACAAAAGAAATAATAAATCTGTAATCTGCCCATAGGTATTGATGAGATGTGTTATATGAATTTAAGGAGCATCATCGTCTCTTTCCCCCTCGTGCTCGTCGCTGCTAACCGATTGGGTCTGATATTCATGATGGATCAGCCGCAGAAACTCTGATCGATCTGTTCCTGATAGACTGATAGAGCAGCAGAAAGATAATAAGAGGGTGTTTAAGTAAAAATCAATATTTTTTAGGTTTATTTACTGTTGCTTCCTGCTGATAGATGGACAGACCTTTAACCATGAGGTCACAGATTCAATCTCCTGTGTGTGTTGGTGTCACTGAGAGTCACACGGCAACAAACTAACTTCAACTGTTCTGTCGACACTGTTGGCAGCCATGTAAAAGTTCCTGTGTTTTCCTGCAGATGCCTCATATTCCTGCTGTCGTCTGCAGCGACGTGTGTGCTCGCCTCGACTCCTCGACACTTTGTTGTGGCTGGAGTCAAACTGTGTCGCAGTGAGTGAGCAGGTTGCTGATTGTCAGGCAGATGAGGGCAACAGGCTGCATGGCCACGAAGTTTGAAGAAGGGCTTCTGGAGCAAGTAATTAAGGGCTCAGCATGCATATGATAAAAAATAAAACAGTTAGGCATCAGTTGTCTGTGAACCCTCTCTGTGCTTCACCAATAACAGCATTTCTGTGGACGCGAATCAAAAACAAAGCGGTGGATCCAGAAGAGAAAACTATCAGATTTAGATTTATGGCTTTTCTCAACATTAGATTATCCTCAAACTGCAGCTGAAAGTGTCTAATTCTGTTATTTCCTCTAACAAGAGGATGATTTGTATAAAGTAGTCTGAGTCACTGAAAATAGACGTTGGGTATGAGCCTCCCATTGGCCAACTGTTCTTCTTCTCCTCCTCCCATTCTGTTATCTGCGTTTTCAAAGCCCATGTCACACAACAACCACATCTGAAAGAGCAACCTACATGCCAAAAATGGCAAAAATAAAAAAGAGAGGCAAGTTTTGACAGAGATTTGAGTCGTGTAATAAGGTAAAGGCAGGCCTGCTTGGTTCTTTCAGTGGATAGCTGAGTGGCATGGTGGCTTAGTTGACACTGTCCCCGCATAGTAAGAAGGACGTGGGCTCGATACCCTGCTGGGGCAAGACCTTTTTATGTGGAGTTTGCATAGGTTTCCTATGGGTGTGCTGATTTCCCCCGCCATCAAAAACATGAATGTTCGTTCTATTTCCAGTCAGCACACTTGACTGAGGTATTAGCTAAGATCTGAAGTTGATCCCTGCCATGCTGTGGCTGCCCACTCATACTTAAGGATGGGTTAAATGCAGAGACCAGATTTCACTGTACGCTGTTTAAGTGACCAATAAAAACCAGATGAAAACCCTGCAGCCAGTGGGAGTAGCTAAGTTAGCTATATAGCTACGTTAGCATTAATGTTGCAATTTCCACATGAGACCTTTTTCAAAGGGCATGCACACTGCTGCTGTTCTGGGCATAGCACCGCCCTTTCCCCCTTATTCCACAATGTTAACAGGTTTAGTCAGACCTTTCTCCAGCGCTGGCACAGTTACAAAGCTAAGTGAGGTCATGCCAAGCAAGACTAAACTAAAAAGCAAAAACCTACTGGGAATATCTTTTTCAGTCCCATCTGCATCACGTGGTTGTGGAACAAATCCTGTCATGAGACCCTGAAAAGAATCTGACACTGCATTAAAAGTTGAATGAATATTAATAAAGACAGATAGACCAGACGTCCCAGATTTCTGGGCACAGTCCCCGTTTTGAGTGACCTGTCCCCGGAAATGTCCCTAATTTTAACTTTGAATTGGAGAGAGAAAAACAGTTGTGCGCAGACTAAAACAATGGTAGCCGGTTACGCCGCTGTTGACGTTACAGGAAGCGCGAGGCTTTTTTTCTGGGCTGCACTACTGCGTTCGTTGGAGGATTTTCCTATAGAGAAATACGTACCACGAGACTGGTACTGGTGTATGGTATTTATGAACTTATATATTTTGTATATATGGCACTATACTTGGCTGTGGGTGAAGTGAGCTAAAAAAAAAAAAAGGATGATTGTATTAGTATTTAATGCAGTGCGACTGTGCGTCTGTCTAGCGTCATCTGACCTGAAGACCTAAAAAAGTTAGCGTTGGCTAACGTTAACGTTATGTCACTGTTTTGTGTGTCACTGTCATTGGTGAAGTAACATGAGTTTACGTGATGTACTGCTGCCAAAGTATAAGTTGATGTGACGGGCCATGTACTGGCATTTTGTTGGTGTTATTTAGTCTTGCTGATGCTGTTGCGTGGTTAAGTCAGTTAATTATAGGTTATGAAAAAATGTCGCCTTTCTGCAGTAGGAAGTGGCGCTTTAGAAATTTGGTTTGGCTGTTCTTTGATTGTCATACAGTGGCACCCTGTGGCATCCACCAGCAGGTGGATCCTCTCATGAGATGTTATTTATTTATGTTATTTATTTTATTTAATGTTGTCATTTGTGACCCAATTTTTTCTGGCAGCTCGAATACTAGTCAGTTCCCCTTTCGGGTTTGTTTGTGCGTTTTTAAAGTCATTGAGTGTAAATTCATAACTCAACAGTGTTTTTGATTATGTTGTAAATGAAATGTTTTTCAGAATACATGAAAACATATTTGTCCCCATTTTGTATTGCATAATGAAAACATTCAATGATTTTTGACCGCAGGGCTGGAGATGTCCCCGGTTTTCATTTCAGAAATCTGGTCACCTTAAATAAAGAGCACAAACACAAAAAACTCCCACAAAACCCAGACAGAAGGAAAACTTTATTCACTAATGAAGTCATTTCTGAAGTGAAAAAGTCAAACAACACAAACCTGCAACTCCTGAATTCTGCTGCAGAAACAAGCACAACATGGTTACATCATCATCTTTTTAAAAGATTTGGAACGGAAGAAAGATTTTGTCCCTTGTCTGATGTGTGCTGTTCAAGTATACAGTGTTTTTAATGTCAGAGGATACATACATGAAAAAGTTAAGCACAGGTGAAAAATCAAGAAAATGTGTTTTTCTGTATTTAAGTGCAAAATAATGCAGTTCTGTCTTTAAACTGGTTTCTGCAGTTCTGTTGTTTCTGTGCATGCGGTTGGGACAAATGACAACAACAAACCAAAATTATCCAGGCGAGTGAAGAGGCACGACGTAATTCCTCAGTGAGAAATCATTTCTGACTACATTTAAGAAGAAAGTGAAACCCTGAGCTTTGATTCCAGCTATGCTTCTGTTTCCACCCAGCTGGAGTTTTAAAGATGGATTAAAGACACACACTATCTGCAAAGTGAGATTAATGTTGCAGCTGACAACCTATATCTGTTTCCCTGCAGTAAATCTGCCCTGTGTGTTCTGCGCTCAGGCTCATATACGCCTCGTTCACTGGTGGGGATCACACACACGATGGGTGGATGGTGGCTCCTGGTGCTCCATTGCCGTTCCAGAGATTTATGGTGCAGATGTTTTGTTTTTAGCGTCAGTGTCACGTTCTGGTGGCCCATCCGTCACATTTCGGACAGCGTTTATGGGGCTGCAGAAGGCAGAACTGCAGCATGTGACACTGGCCGTTTTAATTATGTGGACCAATAAATCTGCTCTCGAGGAAATGTCAGCAAACAAAAGATGTGGAGGGCTGCAGGGTCTGAGGCGGAGGAGCTGCACAGTTTGAGAAATGAATTTAACAAGGACGTGGTCCTCTGATGCAGAATGGACACTCGACCTATTTGCCTTTGAGACAAGCTAACGGACCTAGACTGTCATCTCTGCTCAGCACTGAAACCTGCCGTCAACTGAGTCTTTGAACCTCAGCGACAGAGCCTTTTCAGAGAAAGTGCTGCAAACATAGAGGAAAAATGCTCCTTAAATGTTGCAAGCTCGTTGCTGATGTGGGGTTGCCAGGCATCCAGTAGTGCCAGGAAATCACTGTGCCCGGCTGCTGGACAACAAAAAAAAACATGTGTCCCAGTACAGGGGCCGCATCCTTCAAGAGGCTCACGGAGGCCACGCCCTTTTGGGCCTTCACCGACCAAACTGATTAAATCAATTAATAAGGCCGGCTGGTTTACGGAGCACTTCCTGTTTTTGTCGTTAGCTGTTCCTCTCCTTAGCTGAACATCACGACATACCGCAGCGATCACCTAGCAACCACTAGGGGCACTTAACTTCTGTAAATGAAAATAAGGAGCCAGAAAATTTTTTTGTGTTTTTTCAATAGGATACTTAGATGAAAAAAGGAACCCCGAGTCACTGCCACAGCTGTGGCCACTATGTATGCAACTCGGCTGCAACCCCCCACACACACACACACACACACACACCTTTTTGCACTGGCTTGCATGCCAGTGACAATGTCGCTTGCAGTAGTTATCCCTTGCAGGCATGTCACTTGTTTCAATAGCCAATCAGCTCAGACTGACATCACCTGTTGCTAAGAAGCGATTGGCTGAAAAAACCCCGTCACGGTCTGAATACAGAGCCAAGGAGAGGAGCAGAAGTCTGTTGTTCTTTCAGACCACCTGAATTCCAAAATGCTGAAAGGTTATTATGGGATGTTAGCGCAATGACACCAAAGATAAACTGCGTACCCCGACTTTAATAAGAAAAACAAAACATTATCACCAGCCCGAAAAAGTCTTGGAAATGTTGAAAGATCCAACGCTTGGAACCTTCAAGACAGGGGAACTGTCTGCGGAATTTGTTGCCCGCATTTGAAGGAGTCAACAAAATGGAAGGATGTCAAGTATAATTGCAAAAATGATAGCTATTTCTCTGATGCCAAATATGCTAACACATCTTCCACACCAAGAATGAAAATTGTAAAAACAATCACTTGTAATTTTGGTAATTTCAAAAGTGTGCATGGACATTGCTGGAAGATGAATTTATAAATTAAAAAATGTATTTCTACTCATGTCTGTGTGACGGAGGATAAAATCTGTCTAAATTAGGACACTGTCTCTTAACGTGAAGATAGTTTCATGTTGTTGTTTTTCATAGTAGCAGTGCTGCTTAATCAGATAAGATGTCAAGAATATTATTTTGTTTCCATGTTAATGATTAGCTATAATTTTTCAGAATCAGTATTTTTCCTAAATCTATAAAAATTTTAGCAACTCCTGACATTTTGTTCCTAAGTTTGCCACTGATGACAGACTCTGAGGGCCATCTAATGCCCCCAGGAATGTGTGTTTGACCGTCTGATGATTCTGACCTGAATTCAGGGCGATGAAGACCACTGAAGCAAACCGGAGCTCTTCCTGCTCTTCATGACCTCAAGCTGCTGCAATTCTGCTAAAAGCCTCCAAATCCTGCCTTCATTAGCAAAGCTCCAGGCTCTTCTCTGATTGTTTTTGTGCCCAGAAATGGAAGAGATTTATTTCACATCATGTTTTTATTTTGGGAAAAGCACACAAGCAAATTTGGCAAAAGTTTGACTGGAAATAGGCTGATCTGTTTACTGCAAGGCTGATGGAAAAGTGGGAACATGTGTGCAGGTAGACTGGGAAGCACAGGGGTTACTGCAGGGCAGGAACTGAAACAACGGGAGAATTAGTATGTTAAAAAAGGCAGAGAGCTGACAGAAGAGCCCAATTTGTCTAACTTTGATCACTGAAGCCTCGTATCAGCTTCAGAAATATTGTAGAAATTATTTGTGCAGAGAATCACAGCTGCAAACTTATTCTTGTATCTCTTCCATGGAAATGGCCTCAAGAAGGAATGCCTTTTGATCTGGTATCAACAGGACAGGAGGGATGATTTTAAAACCTTTCCATACACGTACCTGAAAAGGTGTGAACGTGCCCTTATACTGGCTGATGAAGATGAGGGACAGATGTTGGTCTCCTGAACAACAAGATGGTAATCACCAACCAAAGGCAGTCCAGAGCCTGAGGCTGCATCTTTACTCAGTCATTAAACTGTTTTTCCTGCCTGAGTGAATGTGCACATTAACAATCAACCGGTCCAAACACAAAGTGACACTTTTGCCTTAAAAAACATCAGTTTTGTGGTTTGGATTCAGACTCCATCAGCACAAATTACAGGTTACACTCGGCTGAATACTCTGAAAATGGCCTCTGTGCAGTGGAAACAGTCTGCTTGATAACAATTAACTCTGTGCGGTATCATGTACGTGCCTTTTAATTTTGTATTTGTGCAGCGACTCTTACGCTGCTCTGCTGATGTTCATTCCACATAGAAAATATATGAACCAATAATGGCTCAGTTTCCTCTGAAGACCACCTATTTAGTCATCATTAAAACACGAATCAACTTCCTCTCGAAACTCCTCGAGATATTCGTGTTTGAACTTTGGCATTTTGCTCATCATGATTCAATTCAGCCGTGTGGGAGGGTGAGAGGCAGGGTTTCACGGCCCCCCTGCAGTGTTAGACTTTTCATTTTGCTGATTTAGAGCCACTTATATCCATGGGAGATGGCAGACCACACCGCTGCAAACACTTCCGCCACCGCCGCCTCATTACGAATGCTGCTGGGTCTGATCAAAGGAGGAGGTTTTGTTTTGCAGACTTATTCAGCTGTTCCCTGAGACTGAACCTCAGCAGACCTTCACCGATACTGCAGGCTGCATGCACACATACTGCACCTGTGCACAATGACACAGTATACCACATGGCCACAGGGTATCAGACATACATGAACTGTGTGTCTAGACTGCAATCACATCAAGTGGAACCAATTTGTCACTTTTCTCTTTTGAGTTTTGTTCATTTTAAAGGACCACACCAGTTTATTTTTGACTTCTCACCATCAGCAGAGATTGCCTCTATCCTCTACAAATGTTGTTGTTCAAATGTGACCATGTGTTACTTTAGCAGATATCAGGCTGCTAAAGCCCACCCACTGCCCTTCATGTTGAAACTGGGTGTAGAAACAATGTAGGACAGGTGAAAGTTGCTAGCTATAGGTAATTCACCTTTCAAAAAGAGAACGTCTGTGTTTAAAGTCCACTGAGAGAGAGAGAGGAGCCGGGAGCTGTGGAGACCAAAGTAATTACACCTGGAAAAATAGTTCCTTCCAAGTGCTGCCTTCCTAGCTGGAATATTAGCGTGAAGAAGGATTTTGACACCGACGTTCTTTTGAACTAACGTCACACTTTTTCAGCCACTTTCTGCAACGTTTATTGAATATGGACAAAATGTCAACAAACTCCATATCTCATAGAAAAAGCTATTTTGGGAAAAATGGGCGGAGCTTATGTAACCTATGTGGGAGATGTTGACAAAGGACAGTGACATGACATAACACGTGGTCCTTTAAAGACTACAAGGGAAAAAAAAGTCTTTTGCACATCTTGACAGTCTGTCACAGGTGTGCAGATGGAGCAGAAGACATGTGAAGGAGGATGAAACGTCTGCTCCTCACTTGCACAAAAAATCTATTTCTATTGATGATGCATATGTTTCAGTCAACGACCTTTTCAGGAAAAGTATCTTTTTGTGCAGATGGAAAGTGTGCTGGCGTTTATTCTTTTCAATTTTAAAGACACAATCTGTAGGATTCACATTTACAAGTTTTACTCTGCTACAGTCTGAACAGTTATACATTATAACATTGTGACATTATAACCAGATCATTTCCAAATTTAATTTCACATTACACTCATTAGATATTCAAGTTGTAATGCTTGAAAACAGGTGAAAATTATCAAAACCCCTCAAATATATGTTCAGGTGCAGCCAGTTCGGCGTCTTTGCACAGAAAGGAGGAATCGAACCATCAACCCTGTGATTGATGGCCACCTCTGCAACACCCACAGGATAAAAACTTTGAGTTTCTGTTTTTTCGTCTACCACACGATGCTTTATTCCTCCAGACCGTACAAGCACAGAACACCACCTGTAGTGTGTGCATGCTTCACTTCTTCATCTCTGACTGATTGTTTTGCGGCTGCAGAGATCGTTCATCAGGTCTGCAGCAGAAAACAATCAGTCAGGCTGCTGAGCTGCCTCAGCAGATAATTCATTTATCACATGAATGTCAATCAGGAATCTTGTTCTTCTCAACACGTTAATTCCAGGACTTTAATAACAAGGTCACGGGCAACAGCCGAGATGTTGAGCTGCAGCTGAATCACCCTGAGTGTGACGGCGACGGTTAAATGAAATGAATGTAAAGGGAATGTTGTCTGTGACAGCGACGTGTTCTGTCTACCTGAATGCAGCCCAGTGACACAGTAACATACATCTGCACATTAGACACGGAGAACACAGTACATACATGACATCAAGGGGTTTTGGTTGATTTTACGAGCTACCAGGGATGCAAG